>CAEFZP010005772.1:0-15000 GCA_903064625.1 Mallotus villosus | reverse complement strand
GAAGAGGAGGAGAATGAGATGGGGATGAGGGGGAGAGGAGATGAAGATTTGGGATTTACCCAGAATCCTCTCTATTGACCTGACTCACAACAAGTGTCAAATGTATGGCAGCATACAGAGGTCTGTCTGTTTGACACACACACACAACACACACACCCTCTCATCTCATCTCTAACTGAGACCTAACTGCCTCCTCTGTCTCTCTCTGTCCTCCCTTTCATCTCCGTGACACTGTATGCAGTCCCAGACATCCTCACACAGGCAGAAACAGAGGGGGAGGGAGAGAGAGATAAAGAGGCCAGCGAGAGAAAGAGAGAGAGAAAGATCAGAGAAAGGGAGCAAAGAGAGAGAGAAGAGAGAGGAGAAGGATATAGAAAGAGAGAGGATGAGCGGGAGATATAGAGGAAGGAGGCAAAGTAGGATGGCAAGAGAGACGGAGAGGGAGGGAGGGAGAACAGAGAGAGATGGGAGGGTGAGGAGAGAGAGAAGAGAGGGGGGAGGGAGAACAGAGAGAGATGGGAGGGTGAGAGAGAGAGAAAGAGAGGGGGAGGGAGAACAGAGAGAGAGGGAGGGTGAGAGAGAGAGAGAGAGAGGAGAGAGAGAGGGAGGGAGGGAAACAGTAATAAAGAACCGACAGAGAGGACAGTGAGGTCTGGCTCATGATTAGTTGAGTAGATAAGGGAGACGACACAGTAACCAATCATCTCCAGACGAGTGGGCCCTGCCGCACCTTCATCCTCTTCATCATCCTCCTCATCCTCACATCCACCCAGCCAAACACTGAGCCCAGAGGTGAGACCACGCCGAGGGCGGAGAGAGGGAGAGAGACGAGAGAGAGGGAGGAGAGGGAGAGGGAGAGGGAGAGGGAGAGGGGAGAGGGGAGAGGGAGAGGGGAGAGGGAGAGGGAGAGGGAGAGGGAGGGAGAGGGAGAGGGAGAGGGAGGAGAGGGAGAGGGAGAGGGAGAGGGAGAGGGAGAGGGAAATGAAGGGAGATATGGACAAAGAGGAGATAGAGGGAGAACATGAGATGGAGATAGGAGTGATAGAGATGGAGAACTAGAGGGAAAACATTTAGATGGAGAAAAGATAGATAGATGGACAGATATAGGTAATTATCAGAAATACAGAAAAATAGAGGAGGGAGGGAGGAAGGAGTGAGGCAGGGAGTGAGGAAGGGAGGGAAGGAGGGAGGGAGATTGAGAGTGGGGGATGTAGTTAGATAGTGATAGAGCGAGAGAAATACAGAAGAAGAGAGGGAGGGGAGAGATTGATAGATGGATGAGCTCTCATCTTTTAACTCTAAACCATCTACCTCTCCGCACACTCAAATATATTTATTCATCTCATTAGATTTTTAAGTCTTCATCCATTTCAATATTTTTTTCATTTGTTGCTCTGCTTCCTTCCCTGTCCTTTCCCCTCCACCCCGCATCCCAGCCTCAGTCCCGGCCCCAACCCCATCTCCCAGCTTCAGCCCCGGCCTCAAACCCCAGCCCCCCATAACCTAAATAGCGGGGAGAACAGAGACAGAGGAAGATGCAATATCTGTGTTTTTAATATCGAGGTCTATAAGATCAGGGCAGGGAAGGGTTCCATGGCAATATGTTTATTTATATCAAAAAATAAAGAAAGAAATAAAAATAGATACAAATCCGTCCTATCAGCTCTGAGCTGGGCTCTCTGCATCAACCTCATCTTATATAAGAAGTAATGTTGTGTATGGATCTACTTTTATATATAATGGCAATATGGGAGCAGGTCTGTGTTACAGCCAGCCATACGTCAGCCCCGCTCTAACAGTGTTTTATAGAGAGCCGGCAGTTCATCTTGTCTGAGGCTGCCAGTGCTGCTGCATAATAACGTACTCTCCTCGTCTCAAATGCTATTTCGCGGCCCCGGCTCATTTCTCAAACTTCACCACTTTACAATTCCCAAACTTTTATTCCCCTCATTATCACCAACAAGATTTCATTAGGTGTTTTAGAATGTAAACAGGACTGAGTAATGACACGGCGGTATCCCCAGACTTCACTCTCTCTCTCTGTTCTCCCTCCCATCTCCCTCGCTCTTACCTCTTTTTCTCCATCTCTTTTTCTCTCTCTCTCTCTCTGTTTATTTTTCTCTGTCCTCCCCTCTCTCTGTCTCTCTCTCTCTCTCTTCTCTCTCTCTCTTCTCTCTCTCTCTGATGCTGGCCAACAGACACACACACAAATAAAAATTGCACCCACACAAATAATACAAATAAACACACTAATAAATGTGTGTGCGCACATGGCCAGAGCTAGGATGCAACTTCACAATTTGTGTGTGTGTGTGTGTGTGTGCTAACGGGAGTGAACACGAGTGTGTGTGTCCCTATGAAGGAGGAGGAGGGGAAAAGTTTTATACTCAACTACACATAAATCATGTAGAAGAAAAATGAGGAGATGTTGGGCCTAACTCATCTTCTCCCTATCCGGAGAAAATGAAATTCAGTAGAATACCTATCAAAACTGCAATCATCCCACGATAATATCTCTCTGGTCTATCTTCACTTTCCGATTTAATTTCCTCCATGCCTTGACACCCGGCGATACAGGCGAGATGGAGCGCGCTCAGTAAAGGACTAGCGCGCGAACACGTGAAATATGGGACCCGCACGCTAAATGTAATATCATCATTTGAAAATTAATGCAATATTTCTTTTGTTATTTTTTTTTGGTACACTCGAGCACTCAGAGTGCGAGAGGAGAGGAGGTGGAGAGGAGGGGTGAGGATGGGGGGGAGGAAGAGACACACAAATAGGAGAAAGAAGAGAGGACGAAGAGAGAAGCAGAGAGGAGAAGAGAATGAGAGAGAGGGAGGGAGATATAGAGAGAGAGGGGGAGAAGGAGGGAGGTGAATACTCAGGTTTCATGGCAGTCATCGGCCCATCAGAATGACACGCAATTACGTGTGGGCAGAGTCCCTGGTCAGGGGGCACTCAAATTACTCCATCATTTAGTGTAGCGGGGAGATGAGAGGCCTCGCCTCCTCCCTCACCACCCTCCTCTCCACCCTCCTCCCCCCTTGTCTCCTCTCCACCTGCAGCCACATCAAATCTGATGGAATCATTAGTGTAATAAGCATGGAAACCTGTTTTCAGATGATCACTCTCTCCTTCATCTGTCTCGCTGCTCTCTCTCTCTGTTTCTCTCTTGTATATTTCTGTCTGTTTCTGTCTTTCACATCCTCCTATTTTCTCACTTCACGAGAAGGAAAGCTAACCACGGCTTACCCATGAATGTGTGTCTGTCTAGGTGTGTGTCTGTGTGAGTGTGTTTCAGTGTGTGTGTGTGTGGTGTGTGTCTGTGTGAGTGTGTTTCAGTGTGTGTGTGTGTGTCTGTCTAGGTGTGTGTCTGTGTTTCAGTGTGTGTGTGTGTCTGTGTGAGTGTGTTTCAGTGGTGTGTGTGTGTGTGTGTGTGTGTGTGTCTGTCTAGGTGTGTGTCTGTGTTTCAGTGTGTGTGTGTGTGTGTGTCAGTGTGGTGTGTTCAGTGTGTGTGTGTGTGTTGTGTGTGTGTGTGTGTGTTGTCTAGGTGTGTCTGTGTTTAGTGTGTGTGTGTGTGTGTGTGTTTCAGTGTGGTGTGTCTAGTGTGTGTGTGTGTGTGTGTGTGTGTGTCTGTCTAGTGTGTGTGTGTGGTGTGAGCCCTGTCCACCTGCCCCGTGGTGTCTGTCAGCAGGGCAGTCCTCTAGGAGTTCCAGTGAACTCTTGACTGTAGCCTGGACATGACCCTGGAGAACCCTGGAGAACCAGGGACCCTGCGGTGACCCCCACACCCACATCCTCCCCCTCCACCCCTCTCGTCTCTATCTCTCTCTCCTCCCTCCATGTTCCTCCTGCTGCCACTCTCTCTCTCTCTCTCTCTCCAATCCTAGCTGTCCTTCCTTCCATCTCTCTCTCCCTTCAACTCTCCACACAGTCCATCTCGTCCAGGGTTAGGGTGATGAGAGGCAGTATCAGGGCTCGGTCTGGGGTGTTGAAGTTAGTTGGGCCTCGCACACACACACGGCGGGACACGCTGTTGCATCAGCGGAATGGTGGCCTTTTGAAATGTTCACTTTCAATGTCAATGGTGTGTGTGTGTGTGTGTGTGTGTGTTTAGCCTGTATATTTGTAGTGTGTGTAAGTGTAATGTGTGTGTGTGTGTAAGTGTGGGGAAGTGTTGGTGTGGGTAAGTGTTGTGTGTGTTTGTAAGTGTTGTGCGTGTACTATTCCCGCTGTGCTCTCAACAATGATACATCTGATCAGAAAGAGATAGAGCTATCTGTTTATGAGGGCTGTATTTACAAGGTCTGGAACCGTGTGCGAGTGTGTGTGAGTGTGTGTGTGTGTGTTATTTACTGTTCTCTGTCCAGAATCTTAATAGGTCTCTTGGTCTCCCCAGGTTCCTGATGGCTGGGGTGCAATCTCCACGTTCGCATAAACACACACATAAATCCACACACTCAATATTCACATATTCAAATTCCATGTTTGCGTTCAGTGAAATGCATCTGTAGATATATAAACATACACACACAGGTGTGTGTGTCTGTGTGTGTGCGTGTGAGTGAGAGAGCTTAGCCATGCTGAACTAAAACACTAATACCAACATTAGGACACTGCATTAGTTCGTTCCCAGCAGGAGTGTACACACCACGTACACACACAGCCCATGTAATAAAACTAAGATGCACAAACAACTCCATGACAAAAACACACACACACACACACATCCATTAAAAGACAACATTCCCATGCTTGTCCTGGCCCTCCCATAAGCCCACTGGTCCCAGCCTCACAAGCCTCACAGCCTCACAGCTACAGCCTCACAGCTTACAGGGGAACCCCAACACTACCTCTACTCCAAGTGCACTCGTTTCATTCCCCCTCACACCACAGCGGCACCAACGGCCTCCACTGCTGCTAGTGAACAGAGCTCAGCCCTCTGTGGGTGCACCCCGTAAGTCAAATCAGCCTGATAGAGGTGTGTCTGTATCCTGTCTCAGCTGAGATCAGCCTGAGAGAGGTGTGTCTGTATCCCGTCTCAGCTGAGATCAGCCTGAGAGAGGTGTGTCTGTATCATGTCTCAGCTGAGATCAGCCTGACAGAGGTGTGTCTGTATCCCGTCTCAGCTGAGATCAGCCTGAGAGAGGTGTGTCTGTATCCCGTCTCAGCTGAGATCAGCCTGAGAGAGGTGTGTCTGTATCCCGTCTTAGCTGAGGTGAGATGCTGTGTTCTAGGTTGTGTTTCCAGTGTGGGCCCTGCCTGTGGGCTCTGCCTGCTCTGCCTGCCTGTGGGCTCTGCCTGCTCTGCCTGCTCTGACTGTGGGCTCTGCCTGTGGGCTCTGACTGTGGGCTCTGACTGTGGGCTCTGACTGCTCTGCCTGCCTGGGCTCTGACTGTGGGCTCTGACTGTGGGCTCTGCCTGCTCTGCCTGACTGTGGGCTCTGACTGTGGGCTCTGCCTGTGGGCTCTGACTGTGGGCCCTGCCTGTGGGCTCTGCCTGTGGGCTCTGACTGTGGGCTCTGACTGTGGGCTCTGCCTGCTCTGCCTGACTGTGGGCTCTGACTGTGGGCCCTGCCTGTGGGCTCTGCCTGTGGGCTCTGACTGTGGGCTCTGACTGTGGGCTCTGCCTGCTCTGCCTGACTGTGGGCTCTGACTGTGGGCCCTGCCTGTGGGCTCTGCCTGTGGGCTCTGACTGTGGGCTCTGACTGTGGGCTCTGCCGTGGGCTCGCCTGGGCTCTGACTGTGGGCCCTGCCTGTGGGCTCTGACTGTGGGCTCTGCCTGCCTGGCTGTCCCGTCACACAGTAGTCAGGGAGCGGAGAGGCCAGCGAACACACTATTGATTGATGCTGTTTATGCATGTAATCTTGTTCTGAATAATTCACATATCCTTTTATAGACTACTAAATCAATCACTACCTCCAGGCCCCCATCTCAGCATCATTAACTCAAAAAAAACACTCACATATCATACACACATCTACCCCTAACATCTAGGCTGCTACACACACACACACACAAACACACACGAGTTGCTGTCATAGGTAGTCTCTTCATGATAAACCAAATCTTGTAGGAGAAGGACTTCTTTTCCAAAACACACCCACACCATATTCACGTCTGAAAGTAGGGGTCATTTCAATGTAAGGTCATACAAAGCTGGACGTTTAGAATAACCAGGTGAGCTGGTGGTGGTGGGGAGGAGGTGTTCAAATCTAAATGTGGGGTCATTTGCGTGGAATATTCTGAAGGGGAGGGGGGAGGGGGGGGCACCACGCCCAGAGAGAGACGGCATCCCCTCTGACCCCTCTATATAATTCATCCCCCGGAATCCAGAAGCCCAGGGTAGGTTGGCTCCTGCATGCGCCCCCCCTCGCCCCCCTCGCCCCCCCCCTCCACCAGAGCAGGGTAGGGTGGGAAGGAGAGAAACATCTGAGGGCGGGGGAGCATGGCCCCCTGACCTCCTATTAGAAGCAGGTAATGTCCCACATTAAAATTTCACACACCGTCCCACGGGCCCTGCTGATGAGGCGGCCCAGACACTCTGAACTGAAGGAGTCTGGGTAGAGAGAGGGAGGGAGAGAGAGACACTCTGAACTGAAGGAGTCTGGGTAGAGAGAGGGAGGGAGAGAGAGACACTCTGAACTGAAGGAGTCTGGGTAGAGAGGAGGGAGGAGAGAGACACTCTGAACTGAAGGAGTCTGGGTAGAGAGAGGGAGTGAGGGAGAGAGAGGAAGATAGAGAAGGATAGAGTGGGATAGAGACACAGAGGGCCGGAAAAGGAGAGAGGGAGAAGGAGAAAGATAAAGAGAATAGAGAGAGTGAAATATTACCTCAAATAACGCACGTGTCAGTAGCCAAGCTAATTGTGCCTTATCAAGTGATCATCAATGTCAGAAAGCCAGAACATGGGTGGCCTGCCACTCTCTCTTTCTCTCTCTCTCTCTCCCCCCTTACCCTCTATCCTCACCCTTCCTTTCTGCCTTTCTCTCATACACACATTTCATCCTCACATCAAAAAGTCATATAAAACCCAACAAAAAGAGCAAGGAGAGAGTCCTGATAACCACCCAGGGACACATGAATGTGCCAGTGTGTGTGTGTGTGTGTTCACATTTGTGTGTACGTGTCAGCGTGTGTGTGTGTTTCCATGTGTGTGTGTGTTTCCATGTGTGTGCATGTGTGTGTGTGTGTGTGTTTGTGTGTTCATGGGGAGCTGGGGTAAATGAAACAGTGATATGAAAGACTGACCTGGTCCTAAGGGAGACTGTACCCCACCACCTGCCTGTCAGCTCGCGCTATTCAAAGCCCATTCCGGAATGTTCATTTGGAATGCGGATATCAAAGATGCGTGGAACACTGAGGGGAACAGTAGAACTTACCAGATGTTCCAGAGCTGCTTTGATGTTCGCTGCCTCTCTGCAACACAAGAACACATTTCCTCAACAGCAGATACAGACACAGATCCACTCACGCACGCAGATCCACACACACCGTTAGGGACACACATCCAGTTCCACATATTTAGACAGATCCACACACAGATAGACAGATACAAAGGTCCAGATCTAGATCCTGTGGAGTCAGAATAAACAACCCTCTCCTCACCATCCCAGCACACTGCTCTCATGATGTCACAGTATACTGTTCTGAGTGATGTCATACCTGCTTGACCCCAGACCAGGCTGGTGCCCCAACTCACCGGACCAGCCCCTATCTAACCTGTCACCACCACAGATAGAACCTTTAACATTTGTCTTCTGCGTCAATCGATTAGCCTGGGTGTCATTTCCTGCGTGTGTGTTAGTTCCTGTTTGTGTGATGTTTGTTTGCTGCCAGCCGGGCCTCCTGTTCCTGAGCTGTGCCATCCCATCACTGCAGAGGAACAAACGATCGCTCTGGGCAACGGAAAGGTGTTGGCTCTGTACTCTACACAACCATGACTATAATGTTAATAGGATAGCCTGAGTGTGTGGATTTCCATGTGTGTGCGTGTGCGTGCACGTGTGCGCGTGTGACAGAGATAGAAAGTGTATATTTCTACATTGAAAGCCAATAATAGCTTAAACCTTGTGTACGTGTAAACATTGTGTGCTCCACAAAAGACAGGACTGAGGTAGACTGGAGTAATGGAGTCCGGATAGGGTACTAAATGTGGCTGATCTGGACTAGAGTAATGGAGCCCAGATATGGTTATGAATGTGTCTACAGCAGATTAACATCCCATCAAACAGGCACCATTTAATCAAAGGGAAAAACACAAGAATGAATGGTGCTTATTGCTAACCTTCCTGAGTAACGGACAATTAGCAAGTGAGAGAGAGCGAGCGGGAGAGAGAGAGAGTGTTTAGAATGTATGTGTGTATGTGTGTGTGAGAGGGGTTAACTAATACCGTCTCTGCTCTGCTGTAATGATTACTCCATCAGTGGAGAAGAGAAACTGGAAGCTTATTATCTGGGAATTAATATAAAACATGACTATGATTATGAGGGTGGGAATGGAGGGGGGGGATGTGGGGAGGAAGGATGAGAGGAGGAGGGGAGGAAAAGGGGAGGAGGAGGAGGGGCAAACAGTAGGATTAAAAGAGCAAATTGGCAGTAAATCATAGATACAGTTTTGGCATATTTCAAAATTGCAGCCGAGGAAATCAAAAGATCAAGAGAGGCAACAGCACCCTCTCTCTACATACCCTCTATCTCTCTCTCCCTCTCCATCTCTCTCTCTCTCCACCCTCTATCTCTCTCTCCTCCATCTCTCTTTCCCTCCATACCCTCTATCTCTCTCTCCCTCCATCTCTCTTTCCCTCCATACCCTCTATCTCTCTCTCCCTCCATCTCTCTTCCCTCCATCTCTCTTTCCCTCCATCTCTCTCCCTCCACTCCATCTCTCTCTCCCTCCATACTCCTCTCTCCTCTCCATCTCACTCTCTCTCCCTCCATCTCTCTTTCCCTCCATATACCCTCCATCTCTCTCTCTCCATACCA
The DNA here is from genome assembly GCA_903064625.1 of Mallotus villosus. Classification (NCBI taxonomy): domain Eukaryota; kingdom Metazoa; phylum Chordata; class Actinopteri; order Osmeriformes; family Salangidae; genus Mallotus; species Mallotus villosus. The sequence goes on along the minus strand of CAEFZP010005772.1, from coordinate 6,012 downwards.
CCCTCTATCTCTATCTCTCTCTCTCCCTCCCACCCTACCCTCTCATCTCCTCTCTCCCTCCCTACCCTCTATCTCTCTCTCCCTCCTCCCTCTCTCTATCTCCCTCTACCCTCCATCTCTCTCTCCCTCCCTACCCTCTATCTCTCTCTCCCTACCCTACCCTCTATCTCTACTCTCTCTCTCCCTCCCTACCCCTCTATCTCTCTCTCCCTCCCTACCCTCTATCTCTCTCCTCCCTCCCTACCCCTCTACTCTCCTCTCTCCCTCCCTACCCTCTTCTTCCTCTCCCCTCCCTACCCTCTATCTCTCTCTCCCTCCCTACCCTCTATCTCTCTCTCCCTCCCCTACCCTCTATCTCTCTCTCCCTCCCTACCCTACCTCATCTCTCTCTCTCTCCCTCTATCTTTCCAGCAGCAGCATCCCACTGTAAAGCTACACCACCAGCAGCAGCAGCAGACTACACTACCTACCCCTTCTGCCCCCTGCCACACACCTACCTACCCCCACTCCCTACCCCCCACCTACACCCCTACCTACCCCTCTGCCCCTGCCACCCCTACCTACCACACCTACACCCCTACCTACCCCTCTTCCCCTGCCACACCTACCTACCCCCACTCCCTACCCCCCCACCTACCCCCTACCTACCCTCTGCCCCCTGCCACCCCTACCTACACCTACACCCCTACCTACCCCCTCTGCCCCCTGCCACACCTACCTACCCCCACTCCCTACACCTACACCCCTACCTACCCCTCTGCCCCTGCCACCCCTAGCTACCCCCCCACCCCAACCTACCCCTCTGCCCCCCCTGCCACCACCTACCTACCCCCACTCCTACCCCCCACCTACACCACCCTACCTACCCCTCTGCCCCTGCCACACCCTACCTACCCCCCACCTACACCCCTACCTACCCCTCTGCCCCCTGCACACACCTACCCCCACCGCCCTACACCTACCCTACCTACCCCTCTGCCAACCGCCCGCCCACCATCAAACCCCTTCCTACCCACCATCTTTTCCCTGCCTTCCTACACAAAACTAATCTGTATGAGAGAGAGAGAGAGAGAGAGCGAGAGAGAGAGAGAGAGGATGAGGGACATTTTAGTTATTGTTTCTGTCTCAGTCAGTTCAGTCAACTGTATGCCACCACTTAAGAGAATCTTCATCTAGTTTGTAATTACATCACACACACACCACACACATTTATTATACATGACCCGCTCAGGGGGGAGGGGAGAAAACACACACACATTAGTTACCGTGGCGACAGAGTGTGTAATCCCCTAATGAAGAGCAATTAGCAAGAAACAATCTAACATGGAGGAGACTGATGCTGCTGTCTCTGCTCTCCTCCTCTCCTCCCCCTCTCCTTCCTCACTCGCTCCCCTCTTCCCTCTCCCTTGCTCCTCTTCTCCTCCATCACTCTCTCCTCTCTCTCCTCTCTCTCCTCTCGTCTCCTTCCCCTGCTCTCATTTTCATTCTCTGCTGTCATGACTTCATCAATAGTCTGCTGGTCACACACACACACCCACACACACACACACACACACACACACACACACAGATCTTTACATTATCTTCTCTTCTCCGTCCTATCTTCTCCTCCACTCCATGGGGACTGATCTCTCTCTCCGTCTCCCCTTATCTCCCTCCCTCCCTCCACCCCTCTCTGCTTTCCTTCAACACGGCAGCATCGATTTCTGAATTAGGCCAGGATATTAAATAATTAATATACTTGCTGTGATTGATGTTTTGCATTAGGCCAATATTAGGTTTATCAATCAAATCCACTTGGTTTAATGTAATAATATTGAAAAAATGTCAGGGCCTGTTGAGTCAATTTGTAGTTGAGGCAGGGCACACAGTAATGGAGCTGTACACAAGACCCAGCGAGGATGGAGGAACAAGACAGAGAGGGTACGGGAGGGAGGAGGGGGGAGAGAGGGAGGGAGGGAGGGAGAGCAGGCAGGAGGGAGGGGAGGGAGAGCAGGAGGGAGGGAGGGAGAAGCAGGCAGAGGAGGGAGGAGAGGGGGAGAAGGGAGGGAGGAGGGAGCAGGCAGGAGGGAGGGAGGAGTGAGAGGGAAAGAAGACAGAGTAGAAAATAGGGAGGGAAACAGTCAGATACAGAGAAGTGAGGGAGAGAAAAGGGAGTGAGCCTGGTGAAGAGAGAGAGAGAGAGGAGAGAGGGGGGGGGGTGAGAGAACAGGGGTGAGACAGATGCTGGGGTTCCAGTAAGGAGAACATTCGTTATGTGACTTAATTAAGTCAGAGTGGTCAAGCAGAGCAGAGTGTTAAACAGGCTCAGGTCAACCAGGAGCTCCAAGCTGTCAATACTAGACCTGCTATCTGGATCCATCACTGTCCCTCTACTGCTCTCCTCTCCATCTCAGTCTCTCTCTCTCGCTCTCCTCTCTGTCCCTCTCTCTCTCTGTCCCTCTCTCTCCTCTCCCTCTCTGTCCCTCTCTCTCTCTCTCTCTCTCTCTCTACTACCTACCTCTCTCTCTCTCCATCTCTCTTTCTCTGCTGTTCTCCTTTCTCTCTCTCTATACCTCTCTTTCTATCCCTCTCCATCCCTTTCTCTCCATCCCTCTCTCTCTATCCCTGTCTCTCTCTATCTATCCCTGTCTCCGTCCCTTCCTCTGCCTTGCTTCTCTCCTTCCTCTCTCTATCTCTCCTTCCCTCTCGTTTTCTCTCGTTACCCTTCTAGCTCTCCATCTCCCCCCCTCTCTCCCCCCCTCTCTCCCAGGTAGAGAGGAGAGGTGTAGGACAGCTGGATAAGGAAGGCATCAGTCACAGCTCCTCTTTCACTCACGCCTCGCCGGGCGTGTCATTCACTCCTGTTACACACCTGATAAACACACCAGCTTGTTTATCACACACACACACACACAGACACGCACGCACACACGCACAGATACACACACAGATGAGATAAAAGCAAAAGCACAATAAGCTCAGCTTTCCCTGCTGCTGTGATATACATCTTTGCTCAACAGGCACATTGACATTGAAATTGCATTCTTGTGTGTGTGTGTGTGTGTGTGTGCGTGCGTGTGTGTGTGTGTGTGTGTTGTGGCAGTAAGCAGGGCCTGTCACTCCTTCTTCTCATAGCACAATAGAGTATAGAACATGCACACACATACACACACACACACACACACACACCAGTACATATTTAATCAGGTACAGAACACACACACACACACACCTCACTAGCGAGGTCTGTAGTTTAATCCTAGGCTGGCTGCAGTCTGTTAAAGTGGGGCTAACCCTTTCTGTTCCTCTGAAAGAGGGTTAAGAACACTCAATAAAAGAGAGAGGGAGATGGAGGAAGAAAGGCTGAGGTTTAAGATGTGACTGCTTTAATAGATACACTGGCCTCTCCTCAGCTCACGCCTTGGGACAACGCGCACACGCACACGCACACACACACAGGACAGACCATCAGCCTGCCCAGACACGACATTTAAGGATGTAAAATTAGTTTTTCTATTACTGACAGGAGGAGAGGAGAGGAGGAGAGGAATGGAGGAGGAGAGGAGGAGAGGACAAAGAGACCCAAGACAGAGAAAGCGAGGGAGAGAAAGACGGAGCAAGAGAATGGGAATGCAAAAAAAAAGAGTAGGAGAGAAAGGGCAGGAGAGAAAGAGAAGGAGAGAAACAGACAGAGAGAGAGCAATCAATTTCCCCCAGGTTCCTTCAATAGGCAGCGTTCCTATTCATGCCTCTCCAATTAGAGGCAGCTCTAATCAAGGGCCTCCTGCTCCATCATTCAGACCACACAACTCCCTCTCCTCTCCTCTCCTCTCCCTATATACCTCCTTTCTCCTCATCTCACCTCCTCTCCTCCTCTCCCTCCTCTCACCTCCTCTCCTCCTCTCTCCTCCTCTCTCTTCCTCTCTCCTCCTCTCTCTTCGTCTCTCCTCCTCTCTCTTTCTCTCTCTTCATCTCACTCACCTCCTCTCTCTTCCTCTCTCCTCCTCTCTCTTCCTCTCTCTTCATCTCACCCCTCCTCTCTCTTTCTCTCTCTTCCTCTCTCCTCCTCTCCTCACCTCAATATTCTTCCGTTCTGGAAAGCCTGTGAAGGAAGTTGGGAACTCTCACACACAAAGACCAGGTCTGGGGTGTGTGTATGTGTATGGGGGGGTGGGGGTGTGGTGTTGGAGTCACATGTGGAGGTCTTCTACACCCCCCCCGCCCCCTTTCCCCATGCAGCCTAGCGCTCTGTCAGGGAACAATACCAGACCAGCACAGCATCTGCCACCGTCCAAGTATGAAAAGATGATCTTGGCACTGAATAGGGAAAAAGGGGGATGGTGTGGGTGGTAAGATGAGGGAGAGGAGAGGTACAGAGGAAGGAGGGGAAAGATAGAGGAGAGGAGGAGAGAGGAGAAGAGAGGAGGGGAGAGGACAGAGAGGAGGGGAGAGGGACCAGGGCCAGAAGGTAGCTAGATAATCACCTGCTACCTGAACACACACAAGCATCCAGAGAATAGTTTGACCCACTGCAACATCTGTTTACACACACACACACACACACACACACATCCACACACGCTCACTCACGCACGGAGAGATCATTCTACTGCAGCGCACAGAGGCAGAGATCCCAGCATTTCTCATTTCGGTTTAAATGGAGCATGAAAAACACTAAATGGCTAAACCTCGTCTAATCCTCTCTCTTATCTGCCTGTGCCTCCCTCAGTCCACTTCTCCATCCCTTCACACCGTCACTCCCTCTCTGTCTCCACCTCTCCCTCCACCTCTCCACCCCTTGCTCCACCTCTCCACCTCTCCCTCCATCTCTCCACCTCTCCTCCATCTCTCCACCTCTCCACCCCTCCCTCCACCTGTCCTGCCATCTCTTCCTGGGCAGGTCTGTGTCAGCTGGATCCTTGTTATCCGCTTTAGCCCTCATTTGCATCCCTCCCTCTCTCTCTCTCTCTCTCCCTCTCTCCCTCTCTCCCTCTCTCTCTCTCCTCTCTCTCCCTCTCTCTCTCTCTCTCTCTCTCTCTCTCTCTCTCTCTCTCTCCCTCTCTCTCCCTCTCTCCTCCCTCTCTCTCCCTCTCCCTCCCTCTCCCTCTTCTGCCCTAGTCTGTTAGCCTCTCATCTACATAATCAATATGACAGCCTTATTTTTCTGATGCTAAGCGTCTTTGTGTGTCGAGGTGTCTGTGTCCAGGCCAGTCATGGCCCTCTTTAGGCCTAATTAGATTAGGGCGATCATCCAGGCTCTGCAGAGAGGGTGTACAGCAGGGATAAGTGGCCACTCAGCCCTCCTGTCACGTGGCCTTAGGGCTGAGGCTGGGGCTACTGTTCTAACTCTTTCCCACTTTCCTCTCTCTATTGCTCTTTCTGTCTCTCTTTCCCCCCACCCTCTCTCTCTCTCTCTCTCTCTCTCTCCTCTCCCCCCCCCTCCCTCCCTGTTTCTCTCCCTCTTCCTTCCTTCCTCTCTCCCTCCAGCAGCCAGTTGTGTAAATCTCTCTCTGTTCTCCTTCTGTCAGTCACAAAACACAGCTACATGGCCTGGAGCCCAGCTCAGCCTGGCCTGCTGGGAGGGTCGTCAGGTGTGTGTGTGTGTGTGTATGAATGTGTGTGTGTGGGTGAGTGAGTGTGTGCGTATGTGTGTGTGGGGGGGTCAAGGTCAGGTTTTGGAAAAATAGTTTTTCAGACCCAAGGCTCTGTAATCTGATATACATAAAAACAAGAAAGCAAACCCACACACACACACACACCTGCAGAAACCAAAAGAAACAAAAGAAGTTGTGAGTGGGGGAGGCACACACAGAGACGGGACAGTCTCTTAGTCTCACCCGGAGGTAGATCTCTCCTAACCTGTCATCCACACCCACACAGGTCCAGGAAAAGGTGGGCTTTCTCTCTTTCTCTTTATATCCTCAATAAAACATCTCTCCCCTCTTTCTGTCTCCCTCCCTCATTCTCTCCCTCAGCGTAATAAAGACTTTAGTCAGTCGTATTCTCCTGTGTCAGGTGAGTGATCCGGAG
>CAEFZP010005771.1:0-11740 GCA_903064625.1 Mallotus villosus | reverse complement strand
TTAAAACAAATTTTGTGAAATATACTGTAAACTAGAAAAGCATACAATTTCTGGGGAAATTGTGAGGGTGTGCCTGCTTGTCCGTCCCTTCTTTTTCCCTTCTAGTGATATTTTCAAGCATTTAGCCTACTCACAGTCTATTGCATAATAATTCATTAAGAACACCCTTGGAAAGAAGCTACTGTAACAACGTTATCACTGGAAATATTTAAGATGGAATCGCGATTCAAACAGTAGCTCTATGTCTGCTAACTTATGACATGCCCCCAAAAACGTATATAAGCTTGACATTTATTTAGTGGAAAATCGCTCATGCATAAAAAGCTCAATAGCGATCATTGTCAGTAACAACGCAAAATGCGATATAGCCCTTTGTGGAGAAGCTGTCCCGGTAAATTGTATACTACAGTGTTCGTCTTGGTGGCGATCGTTGGTTGAACGTTCCGTTGTACGGTTTAGGCAGAAATTCAATATTGCTTTCATGAACAGATTGACAAGTTTAGGCTGTGTCAATGAAGTTCGGGTTAGTAGTCAGACAGTTTCACCTATTGAAATACTTTTGATTTAAGAGAGTGCCGAACATGTTCTGTCGCCGTTTGACTTCTTACTGTAAACAGCTGTGGATGTTTTTTTTAGCTACACAGTGCCTCGCGTAGGCTACAGCGTTGCAGTACTGGTTTGAAATCACAGGTAATGATTATTTCACCAACAAATCGTTTACTTGTAATCTAATGTCATAATAAATCGTACAACGAAAATGTATTTGTGAGTAATGTTTATTTTAACGATTGAAAACAGATGCATCATAGACCGCTGTAGTAGGCTCATGTGTTGCCCGGGCAACATAGGCTAATGTCATGATGCTAATGCTTCAGTGAAATAGTAGACTACCGTTTCCGAAAGTAGATGTAGTTCCTCAATAATATCAGCTTATATTGTACATTACACTTCACAATTGTGTTTCATATCACAAAGTAAAATGAGTAAATAGTTATCACCCTGGCCTCTTTGCTTGTGGCGTTTCTGCAGCTGCCTTGCAGTAGCGATAGCCTAGCTATCTCCCAGAAGTTAACAAGCTGCTAAACTAATGTTCTGCTAGAGGTAGTCACGCGTGTTTCGTGACGTTAGTAGCGTCAGTGACTGTGGCTAGCAAGTTAGCCAGGTAAATAAAAAGACAAGCAACTCAATGGCTACCAACTTTTGACATGACGTTTTCTAAGTAATCAAAATATTGACGGATGCTAGGGGGGCGGCACGATACCATCCTTGCTGCTGTGCAACAGTCTTCTATGCACGTCGTATCTAATGCGTCGTTGCTAACATGTGCCGACGCTGTGCCGACAAAATCAACTTTATGCCACAAAAACGTTGTATCCTCCTAAACTGTGCAATGGAACGTAAACAAAAGTAATGCCAACGCAATCGAGACCAAGACTAAACTTTTGACACTGTCGTTTTCTATGTAGTCCAAATATTGACCGAGCCTTAGGGGGGCAAAAATAACTAGAAACGGCTGTTCCTGCGAAACAGCAGTGAGAATGCTGAAAACCTGAATGGGGATAGCTGACCGTGCTAAAAAAGCTGAAAATTGTGAACATTTCGTAGAAAGTTATAAGCTGAAGCACCTGAAAGGAGAAAGAATTCTGAAGAAATATAAGATTTAGCAGAAAATTATTTGCTGGAGTTTCAAAAGGCCTGAAATGTATGTTAGAAAGGACCTGCAGCAAGATGAAGGCAGAAAAGTACAGAAAATAGAAAGTACTGGCAGTTGGAAGGTACTGCTGTGAAAGGTATTTTTGAAAGGACAAAGAGCAAGATTAAGGCAGAAAACAGAAGAAAGGAAAAGAAAAAGAAAAATGCTAAACAATAAGGGCAAAAATTCAGAAAGATGAGCTGCAGGAAAATTTGAACATTTTGCAAATAAACCAGTTGCTGCAGTCTGGGTTGAACGAATTTGAAGGTAAAAGGACAACACTGGAATTACTTGAACTTGCTGGAAAAAAGGCAGAATTGATTAAATGGCTGAAAAAAAGTTGAAGGTTTAAAAAAGGAGATGGGAGATGAATCCTGTTCATATTTTGAATTTGTTTTCAATCCTTGTAAAATGAACTCACCTAAAGATGCTAAATAAGTTGAGAAAAGGGAAAAACTTGCAGAAATGTAGTTGCTGGAACTCTTTTCAAAACTGGAAAGTACTTGTGGAAGGACAGTGGAACAGTGAAGTGCGTTGGCCAATCGGATTGGTTACTTGTAACGTAGCAACCGTTGATCTTTGGCAACATTTATAACCCCTAGAATCTAGGTTTCACGTTCAAGGTGGAGGAGAAACTAATCATGTGTGCCTTCACACCCAGCCCTGTTCAGACACTGAATTTAAAGATGACATAAAAATCATAATCCATGGTGCAAGGTTGCCGATGTTGCCGTTGTCCCTGGTGAGTTTGTTATACTTTTAAATTGAATCTCGTCACAATAGCGTTACGTGACTTTGTTGTGCTACTGAAAAAGCTACTCGAACTCAGATTTAAAATCTGATGATGCAAAAAGCTGAACTACAGTATTGTGGATATTAAATAAGATCATGCTACATCTAACCAGCGGATCATTTCTTGCAAGTGTTTCAAAGTGGTATTTGTACATACTGTATTAACACCGTAGGCGTGAACAATGCATGCATTGTCATCCACCGGACTTTAGCCGAAGCAAAGCTAGAGAGAGAATGCATTGGGAGATTTCCTACAGTAAGCTAGACACTGCTTCAAATTGAAAACGGAGAAGATATTTAGAGTAAAGACAAGTTACTTAACATCTGTGTTCAATATCGTCAATTAAAAGTAAAAACGTTCCAGTTACGAAGCGTTTTTTCCTTGGATTAACGCCATCTGCAGCAAACACACGCGTTAGCTACGTTAGCTACAGTAGCTACAGTAGCTAGCTCTAGCTACCCCAGCCCCGGTGTTACAAGCCAACTGGTTTTCAAGACAACTGGTTTTTCTACGCGTGCACGCGCTGTGTTCCCTTCACATCTGCGGTGGCTGTCTGTCTCGGTCACCAGATTCGTCACACATTCACAAACATATTACTGGAGTTCTTCAATCTACATTTCATATCCATTGCGGCGATCGTGACTGTATAAGTGAGCGCTACATCCCAACGACGTATAAAGAAACACATTCAAGAAAATATATTTATAGAAAGATCGCAAGGACCTGGATTCGATCCCTGTTGAGCAAAACGACAAACCCGTCCAGGGCAGGTGTATGGCTTATCTGATTGAGCCAACGAATATTTAAATAAACTATAGTCATTTTGCGTATTAGTAATGACGTCAAATCGCATCTGTGTCCAAGACACCTTTTGGTTTAGGTGAGCTAGCGTCACTGTGTCCAATTCCGACCGCCGAAAGCTCCTATTGTCCAAACTCGACCAGGCAGTATCCGGTCTTTTTTCCAGAATTATCTTCCGCGATCACCAGCAAAGTGTACGTAGTATTATTTTATGCATATCAAACAATCTCTGTGTCAAATTTCATGAACATACATGGACGTTTACATGTCTAAATACTATAGGAAAGTTACTTTGATGAGAGAAAGCCGAAAGACCACTCGGGCGACGCATGGGCGATGATCTGTACTCTGGAAAATGTTTCAGTATTGTCATCGTACTGCTACTATGGGTTAGCATATGAGTTTATTTCAACGCTAGCATAGCACTACTTTGTCTAGCCAACGGAAATGCACCATCATTTCTGACGATCTGTAGTAGAGGGGAGGAAGGGAGGGGGGCAGATAAACACATGGTGCCAGACATGGTAGGCTATCACACCATGTGTGTGGGTTAACGAGGAGCTGGATAACGAGGATCATTGTAAATCTTAGCCTATGTTTCCAGATTAATGTAGTATTTTCGTTAGTCTGTTTAGTATTTAAATAAATGTTCACATTTTTTAAGATTTGCACAAGTTGTCTTTTGCTAACCGTCCTGTTATCTTTGACCCCATTCAATGTTTAACGTCTCTAAATATATGATTGATTTTTGCTTCATATTTCATGACTTCCTAATAAGATATCTTATTTTGAAGGACATAACTACGTTCCCGGATATGTTGACAGCATTGATGGTCAGTTTGGTGACCCTGGATCAAGTTATTATCCCTGGAAAAACAGCAGCGACGAGTGTTGACTACGACGATTTAAGTGTGGTCGGGTTTGGACAAGGGTAGCGCACGGCTAACTTACCGGCGCCAGCGTCCTTTTGCCGGCTCTGGTAAAGGCAAAGCTAACTCTAAAATTAAAACAATATTTAGCTCGAAAGGTAATAAGTTAAGGCATAACTTGACATAATTAAATCAGCTGAAAACGTGATACGATCATTTTAATAAATATTTGAAGTGGCATTTTAGCTAAAACCCGGTCGGGATTGGACACAGTGACGTTAAGACAACTGGTTTGGTTACCTCGGGCGGATATTAAAGCACTTCCAAACATATTTAGCGAGGCTTTTTACCGAGGCTGCGGCCAGACACCACTGACGCATTTTGACATAAACAAATGTACGTTTTGTGACCAATATACAGTAGGCCTAATGATCGTAGGCCTACTGTGAAAAGATACTACAAACACTGTGGTTAGGGTTAGACAGCCACCGCAGATGTGAAGGGAACACAGCGCGTGCACGCGTAGGAAAACCAGTTGTCTTGAAAACCAGTTGGCTTGTAACACCGGTTTGGCTGTTCGTGACGGTCAGCTACTGTATGACAGTCTTGAGCCTCGATTTGTGCAGTTTCTGGGAAATGTGCTAAAACAAAAACGATCTAACTAGATTATGTACACTTTAAGGTCAATGTACATACCTTGTTTGGCCAAGTTGGTCGATTGTGGAAGTCCAACCGTTTTTAGTTATGGAGAGCCATCGCGCTGGCTCAATTTGAAGAGACGAGAACCGAAATGTTGCTAGACCCACACCTCAAACGAGTTAACCTAGACGCAAACCTATATGTCCAATCCCAAAAATAAGGATATTTTCCGAGACCCAAGACTGCCGAAACTATAGCTAGATATCCTGTATGTGTCTGTGCGGTCAGAAATACAACTCGTTTGGCAGTTTCAATCACGTTCATGGTGCGTGTCTGTTTGGTTACCACGGTGACGGCGCAGGTGTGAAAGCTAATTACAGAGAAAAACGACAATTTACCTAGCATTCATACCTCAAACAAGTTGACCTAGACGCAAAACTATACTTCCAATCAAAGAAAACTGGATATTTTCCGAGACCCAAGATTCTGCCGAAAACCACGATGTCCTTTATTTGTCTGTGGAGTCAGAAATACGACTCTACCGGCAGTCTACTTTCGAATTTCCCTGACGAATTGTAACCACCTCTCCATTGAAGTTAGTGAGATAATTTGAAAGGCTGCCCTCGCTTCAAGGCTCCTATCTGAAAATCTGTAAATGTCAGCTCTTAAGTAGTTACATTGTCTGAAAGAGGACACGTTTTCCTACATTTTAAGGTCTAACTTGTTTCTGTAAGTTAAACTATATTAACGTTAGAGGAATTCGTTTGCCAATTTAGTTGAATAGCAGAAAAGCAGCAGCAAGCAGAGTGTGCCACTCTGCTCGCTGCTTATTCGAAAACTCAAGAAGGAGCAACATTTTTAATGTATTTAAAACTGTCATAATTCAAAATTGGCTGAATATTATAAAAAGCTCATTTGGGAATAGCTGAATGTCTTGTGAACATTTTAAAGGTTGAATGGTGTCTCTAGCTGAAAGTATGCTGAAGTAGTTACGTTTGAAAGAGGAGGAAGCTTTTTAATGATTTGAAAGGATTTACCATTACTTTTAATGGGAGATTAATTAGCACAAAAACCTTAATTATTTAAAAAGTATAAAAGTGAAAAATACATAGCCATAGAAGTCATAGCCAACATCTCCTGAAGGAGCTGAACGTTTTGATACCACAATTGTAGGAATCGGTGAAAGTATGCAGGACTAGTTAAAGGCCAAAAAAACGGCGGAAGAACTAAGAAGTTGGAATAATAATAAAGAGAAACAGGAAAACAATATTGAGAATGCTTAACAGCATTCTCACAATAATAATATATATGTGAGATAACAAAGGATGCACCACGACTTCGTGGCACACCCAATTATATACGTATAATTAGTTATCTAAAAGGTTATGACCAATTTCAAATGATGTAGATTTTTCCAGGGGTTCACAAGTTGAGGACCCTGAATGTCTGGTCTAGTGTCTCCCAGGCAGATGGTAACTCTGCCCCCTCCTCTACACCCTCTCAGTCTCACCTATTCACCAGAGAGACCACCTCCTCTACATCCTCTCAGTCTCACCTCTTCACCAGAGAGACCACCTCCTCTACACCCTCTCAGTCTCACCTCTTCACCAGAGAGACCACCTCCTCTACACCCTCTCAGTCTCACCTCTTCACCAGAGAGACCACCTCCTCCACACCCTCTCAGTCTCACCTCTTCACCAGAGAGACCACCTCCTCTACACCCTCTCAGTCTCACCTCTTCACCAGAGAGACCACCTCCTCCACACCCTCTCAGTCTCACCTCTTCACCAGAGAGACCACCTCCTCTACACCCTCTCAGTCTCACCTCTTCACCAGAGAGACCACCTCCTCTACACCCTCTCAGTCTCACCTCTTCACCAGAGAGACCACCTCCTCCACACCCTCTCAGTCTCACCTCTTCACCAGAGAGACCACCTCCTCTACACCCTCTCAGTCTCACCTCTTCACCAGAGAGACCACCTCCTCTACACCCTCTCAGTCTCACCTCTTCACCAGAGAGACCACCTTTTCTACACCCTCTCAGTCTCACCTCTTCACCAGAGAGACCACCTCCTCTACACCCTCTCAGTCTCACCTCTTCACCAGAGAGACCACCTCCTCTACACCCTCTCAGTCTCACCTCTTCACCAGAGAGACCACCTCCTCTACACCCTCTCAGTCTCACCTTATTAACTGTGCGACACTCTTCCCTGTAGCTTCCTCCATGCTGCTCCGGGGGGTTCTCCTCCTCCTGTTCTCCCTCCTCCTGTTCTCCTCCTCCTGTTCTCCCTCCTCCTGTTCTCCTCTCCTCCTGTTCTCTCTCCTCCTGTTCTCCCTCCTCCTGTTCTCTCTCCTCCTGTTCTCCCCCTTCCTGTTCTTCCTCCTCCTGTTCTCTCTCCTCCTGTTCTCCCCCTTCCTGTTCTTCCTCCTCCTGTTCTCTCTCCTCCTGTTCTCCCTCCTCCTGTTCTCCTCTCCTGGATGCTCCTTCAACTCTCGGACACAAGAATCACTGGAACATGACGAACATGCCTGTTGATGCAAGTCACAGGGTCAGGACAGCTCATACTTTTTTTACAAGTATACCATTTTAAATTTTACTTTGATTAGATTTAATGCAGATTCAACAATATCATAATGAATATAACTAAATTGCATTTACCTATAGCAAAACAAAAAATTAAGAAAAGAAAAGGATAGCCTACACCTGATATATTTGCCTATTTTGCTCAAATAGACAGGTGGAAGCCTTTTAAAACATGTTATTTAACAGATTTACTCTGCCTATTTAATTTTACTGCCTATGAAATACAGAATTTGAAAACCTTAAAAATTACATGTAAACAGCTATTTTGAAACAAAGAATTGTTATGCAACGTGACTTTGTGTTCCTCCATTTGCAGAGGAAAGGCCTACAAGGAAGAGGTAGGAATGTACAGCCTCCACACCAAACCTCTAACAGACAAACAGTTTAGGTCATAGTAGCCAAATTGTTCCAAAACCGTCTTACAAGACTTGACCCCAGCACACTCATTACATACACGTACATTTAACACATACATTATGATAACCGCAAGCATTTATTAATTTGATTTACTTGGTTTTCAAATGGTTAAATGTATCAGAGTAATCAAAGCCGTCTGAATCAGAGAAGGAAGCTATTTGCATGTTCTTATTTATAAATAACCAATGAAAAGCCAAAGCAGCCTAACTCAATCACAGAGGCTATAGTGTCTGATGTATCAGGCTATTGTATTTATGTTTTACATGCAAAGGCCTTGTGAGCGTCACCTTCTTAAAGACTACTTTAAATCCACCGTTCAACAACCAACACAAGACTGTTTTAACGACTCGATAAATTCGACCAGGCCTACTTCAAACCGTAGGCCTATTTTCAAATAGCATTTAAGGGAATCATTCTGGCAAATATACTTTGTTTCAATTAGCTTTACTTCAACTTTAAACACCTGTTAACGACTCTGACAGAGGAACAGCTCCTACTGCAACCTAACAAACTTTACTTTCACTTAGACTTCCCAGGTAGGCTACATAATGCTGGGACACTAAACATAAATAAATAATCACCATTTAAACGTCCTAGTGGAGGAGGTGGCAGTGATATTTAATAATAATTATAAGACTTTATTATGAAATATTTGTTCACGTACTTACTGTGATAATTATGGAGTGAGTAGCAGAGACGTGTTATCAAGGTGAGTAGTCTTTGATATTCTCAAGAATGGAGGAAGTTTCTGTCGGAATGACAGGCGATGACATCACGGATCACAGCTTGTGTGTCAACACATGAACAGAATATTAGAACCCCGTCCCCATGGAGCCCCCCTAGTTGAAAAACGTTGCTTAAATGACAAAAGTGGCCAAAACGATGTCAGCAGTGCTGTATACTCCTACAAGTGAGAACACGGTGTCCAATGATGTGCTCTTCTGTGTTTAGGAGTGGGGGTAGAGACAGATTCAAGAAGTCGTAGAACAGGTTTAGCAAGGCGGTGAGAGTTGCTAAACAACTGTACTCAGAGAGACTAAAAGACCAGTTTTCTGCTAACGACTCTGCTTCTGTCTGGAGACAGAAGTGATGAGTCATCACTGATGACTCTCTCCATTCAGGAGGGAAACGTTAACAAGACTGGGCCGGACGCTGTCTCCCCTGCCACCCTGAAGCACTGTGCTGACCAGCTGTCTCCGGTGTTCACCAACATCTTCAACACCTCCCTGGAGACATGCCATGTGCCAGCCTGTCTCAAGTCCTCCACCATCACCCCTCTCCTGGACTCCCTGCAGTTTGCCAACAGGTCTGTAGACGACGCAGTTAACATGGCCCTCCACTTCACCCTACAGCACCTGGACTCCCCAGCATCCTACGCCAGGATCCTGTTTGTGGACTTCAGCTCTGCCTTCAATACCATCATCCCCGCCCTGCTTCAGGACAAGCTCTTTCAGCTGAACGTGCCTGACTCCACCTGCTGGTGGATCACAGACTTCCTGTCAGACAGGAAGCAGTGCGTTAAGCTGGGAACACACGTCTCTGACTCCCGGTCCATCAGCACCGGATCTCCTCAGGGCTGCGTCCTTTCTCCCCTGCTCTTCTCCCTGTACACCAACAGCTGCACCTCCAGTCATCTGTCTGTTAAACTTCTGAAGTTTGTGGACGACACCACCCTCATTGGGCTCATCACTGACGGGGACGAGTCTGATTACAGGTGGGGAGCTGACAACCTGTAGCCAGAACAACTTAGAGCTAAACGCTCTTAAGACAGTTGAGATGGTTGTGGACAGAAATAATACAGCCCCACTCAACCCCGTCACCCTGTACGACTCCCCAGTCAACCCTGTGGAGTCCTTCCGCTTCCTGGGCACTATCCTCTCCCAGGACCTCAAGTGGGAACTGAACATCAGCTGCCTCACAAAGAAAGCACAACAGAGGATATACTTCCAGCAGCAGCTGAAGAAATGTAACCAGCCAAAGACGATGATGGTGCACTTCTGCACTATCGTTTGCTTATTTGACTGCCGATCAAATTCACACGCTTGTCCGCATTTTTTTTTATTCCAGCAGATGTTGAGAGACATATTCATCTTCATGAAATCTTTCTAGACAAATATATGCTGTTGTGAATAAGTTATGTATGGCCACTGATGCAGTTATTTATTATAAGCGATATTTCTTCTTTTTATTGGACGTGATAGGCTATTCAAGGACAACTGGTTGCCCAATGTGTCCTAACAGGCAAGCAGAAACATTCCTAACAGCTAAACCAGTTTTCCATCGCATACATATTAGACTACATGTCCGCTTAATCAAGCTGATAGCCTAACAGTTAACACGTAGGCTAACTCATGAAAACACATGCAAGGATATTAACATAACATATTAACATGTTTAATTTGCACTGGATAGCGTTATTAACCATATCATAATCTAGTCAAAGCAGAATGACCGCTAAATCACGTTTTTGTATCCGAAAACTTCCGGGTGCTGAGACTATGATTCGCCCAAATATTAGAGACTCTCTCACAATTACGTTCTTGGGACGTTAAGTTTCAACCTCGTGCCTTTTTACATCGAAAATTACAGCAAAATTACTAGTAATATTTTAGAACCTATCGTAATGAAGATTTATTTTCATAATTCAATAAAAAGTCGGTTTCTCTAGGCTAATTTTGAAGATATCTCTGTGAAACAGTTACACAACTTGCAGACGCTCCCACAGGCTGCTAACTGGTACGAATAGGCGAGCAACAGAATTATACGGTGGTCAAGCGAAAGGGAAAAGAAGCAAAAGCTGTGCCCATCACTGTATCTGTAGCGTAAAAAAGGTCATTTTCTGAAGCGAGTGATGAAAAAAAGTGGAGTTGTCAGAAAGCACGAATTGACGTGCAAATAGCAGTCAGCCAAGTATGACAAAATACAAATGCCCAAATACAGAAAAAGAGTCATGAAGCGATATTGAATTCTCGTTGTAAACACAATGGTTCGATACACAAAAGCTTCCTATGCGCCTAATAATTGTGTCAATAAGGCGCATGTCTTCCTAGATAGCAACGTAATGTGAGATAACGCGAGGGTTATAATAGCGTGTCCATCCTGTGGGGTTGTAGCATAGAAAAGGTCTGCAGAACAAAATGAAAACACTTAACATCAGGCCACAAAAAAGAAAAATTGCACAAGTCACACAATAATGTATTGCCACCGCTGATAAACTGTGGATAGTGAAAGCGTGACACATAGTATGAACCGTAAACCAGTTTGACTTAATACCATAGGATCAGAAGTACATCTAGTGCTGTTTTGATCAAGCAGTGTTCTAAAAATCCAGGTGCTAGAAGCACCCGACCTCAAATAAAGGGGACATGAGGGGAGACGCAACGATGTGAATGATCGTTAGTGGGAATACAAAGTGGGGGGCACAGGACATGCTTGGGGAAGGTGCACGTGGTGCGCGTGGTCGGGTGGCTTCACCTGTGTGACAGGGGGTGGAGTGGGTGAGTTGGAGGTGGAAACATGTTCGGGTTTTGGGAGGTATTCCGCTCTCCAACAGAGCTGTGGTTGGTACGGTTGTCTGGAGAGTATGCGTCGATTTTGTTTGACATTAAGATGACATAGGCCGGGGACACATGTGTTGCCATTTGGATCTGGTTGCCATATTGGAGTCACTTGATTTGCTGCCGGCAATAAAATCGCGAAGTGGAGCCATTTTTCAGGCGTAATAAATGGTTTTTTCCCATAGATATCCCCCTATAAGAACCGCTTCCCTTCACACCGGCCCTCCGCATGGTCATCCTGCATAACACCCAAACACACCACACAGAATGCAGACTGCCCCACACACACACACACACTCACTAACTCACAGCCATGAGCAGCCAAATAGCACATTGGGATTTCACACACACTATCTCTTTCTCCATTCTCTCATCTCACACCACACA
>CAEFZP010005770.1:0-382333 GCA_903064625.1 Mallotus villosus | reverse complement strand
CTATACACTTCAAGTATCATAGAAAACGATTTAGAAGATAGTCAGAAGCTATTTATGATTACTTGTCCTAAACAAACATCCTGAATAATGTTGCTGATGCCCAGTCAAATGCACACTGATCTTCATCCATTGTAGAGTATGGACACACATTCTCTGTATTTACATTCGCAATTCAAGGGTCACGAGACTGAATTGTTCTTCAACAAAGGGGTCAATGGTGCTATTTACCAGATGATAAAAAAGAACATGCAAGTACAAACTATTTGGACAAAAACACTGCAGAACATCTGTGCTTGGATGTAATTTGGCAACTCTTAACTCCACCTTTTGCAGGCCTCTCAAGTTTATAACAAGTTTGCTGGTGATGTTTCTGATTGGCTGGCTTATAACTGTTTAACTCGAGACAACTATCAACTCGGCAGCAACTCGTCCATTAATTGTATTAAGCGGGACAAGTTATCCCTTACTTCTCAGAGTGATTGTTGAAATGCGTGAGAGCCTGGGATTAGTTTGTCTGATTTGGGGGCTTGTTTGATTGTGGGCTTACCTGCATTGCCTTAACAACGTCATGCTTCAATCCAAAGCCATTTACAGGGGGGATTTGAAACCTACCACCTCTTGATGTGCTGTCAAATACTCCGCTACTGCTATATCAAACGATTGTGAACAGTTACAAAATGACTCCATGTCCTTCCAATAAAGCAATATATAACAACACATTTGTTATATACACACATTTCTTATTTTGAATTTTCTTATTTAGAAGTAATATATATATATATATATATATATTAATAAATTGAACAATCAAGAATATATGGAATTCAAACAGTGATGCCAACTGTGTTCTTAAACAATTTACTGCTATTATATGCGAAGGAGATATTATATCCAAAAGGAGAATGAATAGGAGGGTTTCTGTTGCTCGTCAGGATAAAGAGGCAAAATGTGTGCTCTTGCATCAGTTCATTTAATGCTGAAGATCCGTCCGCTCACATCAAAAAATGACATAACAACACCTTAACATTTACCTAACTGATGAGGGACTGAGACTTTGAAAATGATATATTTTCCAGACGGGTGGATATAATTTACAAACGACAGCAATATCACAAACTCAGCAAACACATCTCAGAAGCATACCAAATACGATGCAAGAGCAGAGCAGTATGTTCTGCACAGATCGTCCTTCAAAAAGGAACTTCTTTGAAACCATAACTTAACGGATCACTCAACAGCGCATCAAAAACGGTCAATTACAAAGGCAGCGAAAAAACTCCAGCGAATGTACATCTTTTATTCAAATACAAATTTAAAAGGTCTTGTTTTGTTTTTTGATGGTAGGTAATGGAAGGAACAGGACAGTTCTGCAGAGACATGGAGGAGTCGTCCGGAGCAGCGTACAATCATGATTGGCTCCAGGGAGGCTGCCAATCAGACCTTAGAAGGCCGGGCCAAACCAGGCCCAACAGGACCAATGTGTCAGAGCATAGCAGCGCCAGTTCAACTGAGGGGCTGGCAGGAGGGCTCTGACCCCGTGTCTACACCACCCTCCCTCCCCCGCTCCTGCTCCTGGGGGGAGCCCGTGGCCGAGCCCTGGGCCGAGCCCTGGGCCGCCTCCTTCTTGTCCAGTTCCTGTTGAGTTTGGATCTTCCGGATGAGCTCCTTGATCTCCTCGCGCTTGGTCTTCATCCGTTGCTGTGGGAACCACTCCGACAGGTTGACGGGGAGATGAAAACTAGGGAGCGGATTCTGCGTGGCGACATCAATGAAAAAAAAGAGTTATCGTTAGTTCATTGACATATTAAAGATAATCGAGGTTAATAAAAAAACATACTCTGGAGTTTCCAAATAACTACGCGGTGACAATCAAAGCACACATAATGCTCCACGTCCCCAAAGCTTTTTGGGGGCTCGTGTGCCGAACGTCCGGTCCAGCCTCTGCTCTCACCTCGAAGAAGCTCTCCACATACTGCAGGATGTACACTCCACAGTCGCTGAAGTTGTCTTGCTGAGGCACTCGGGGGCTCGAGCCCTTCATCACCTCCTTCCCAAAGCTCCGCTGGCTTCCTTTCCTCGCCTCCCACTCCACCTCCAGGTACCTGCAGCCACACACACACACACACAATGTGTTACACCACCATCTGATGACACAGCGGAGCGTCACACGTCCTGAATGAGGGTCACTTACTCTCTCAAGGTTTTCACCACAGTGGATCTGGCAGGGCCGCGCAGAGAGTCCATGATGAGAATACAAGGCCTGAAAGCAGAACGCTATTACTCCTTACAACTGCTGTTGAATCTGCACGAGCAAATCACTTTACGGCGACAAGTCATTCACTGTCAATCAAATCAAGGCCGAAAAAGTGATGCGATAGTGCCACCTTGTGGCGCGCAGATAAAAGGACATTCAACCCACTGTTTGCACAAGGTGGGTCTGGAGGTCCACCCTGAGCTCTCCTGGTTGAGAGAATCGTCAGCAAGGCCACCATCCTCACTACACTCATCCTGGACAGGAAGAGAGGAACAGCGATTATTTTTGAGGCCTAGGGACTTCGAATCGTTACGAAGACACACGTGACATCCGTTCGCCAGCTGTCATTGGGCAACGACTTCATGGGAGCAGCACTACCTGACAGGAGCTTTGGTCGTCAGAAAAGGCGCGGCTGTCATCGTTCCCATTCCCCGATCCGTAACTCACACTGATCCTGTGCAAACCGTCTGAAAGACATGTGGGGGAAGGGGAGGAAAAATAGCCAATGACAATGATTGGTCACCTGTGTCCAGACATCATCCTGGGACGCGTGTGACTGTGACTCACCTGTATATTGTGGCTGGGCTTCAGTCTGTCCGTTGCTCCTCGTACCGGGGGTCTGCGGTGCCTCTTGTCCCCCCTCGGTAGAGGCCGAAGCCCCCTTTGGCTGGTTGCTGTTGGAGTGAGCCTCCAATAAGGCCTCGTTGGCAGGGGGGTCATCAGAAGGCTCCGGAAAGTCGTCCCTCTCAGGGGACAGTGGCCTGCAGTGATCCGGGAAGCTGTCGTCCAGTCCCGGGCCTGGAGTGGGGCATGGAGCCGGGCCTGGGGCTGGGGTTGAGCATGCGGCTGACGCCGGGCCCTGGTACATGGGGTTGGGTTCATACTGAGGGCCTTGCAGCCCGGGGAAGCAGATCACTGCCAAGTACCAGTGGGCTCTGAAACAGAAGTGAGGAGTTTGATCCATTTGTCATATTTTCTGTGTACGTATATATAAAATCTCTGAAATGGAGACAAACTGAGGCATGAACGGACACATTTTGCCAGGGAGACTTTGAAGGAGACTCACGACTCGTTGATGGGAACAAAAATGAAGTCTTTCTGGAACAGATCCACGTGCCGGGTCCATGTCTTCACGCGGTTGTGCTTTCTCTTCTGTATCCTGGCAACCGAGGGGGGAGGGAGGAAACCGTAGGGCAACGTTAGCGACCTGCCGCAAAGCACATTTCCTGCCGAAAAACGCTGGCGTCCGGATACTCACGGCAGGTGAGTGGTGTCAGGGAGGCTCCTCCTCTCCCTCTGATTCAGCCTCTTGTAGAAGAAGGAGCTGAACACGTGACTCCTCTGAGCTTCCTCTCTCTTCAACTTCTCCAAGACCAAGTATCTGCACAGGACACCACAGAAACAACAATATGATCCTCAGAGGCTACCGCAGTTAGGACACGAGGAAGCCTTTTCAGAGCTGTGGTCTTAAGAGTACAGGAACGTGTCCAAACATCCAGGACAGCGGGCTCTGAGGGGCCAGGGTTGGAGACCGGAGGAGCAGAAAAGGGGGACGGAGGAGGGCTCTCACTTTAAATAGAAGTCGATGATGACGTCATTGAGGAACTCTCCATCGTGAAGGCAGTGGAGGTCTTCGTTCGTCACGGTGATGCCTCCCTTGGCTGGCGGAGGGGGGTACACCATCAGCCTGCAACGCGCAAAACAAACGCCGCGACGCCACCACTCGTCAAGGAAACGAGAAAACGCACGGCGGCACACACACACACACACACTAAAGAGAGAGAGCGTGAGCCCCGAGAACCCCCCCCCCTCACTTTATGATTGGTCCGGTGAAGGTGGGTTGGAGCTCCGCCATGTCGTCCTCCTCGTCGCCGAAGAACATGCTGGAGTGCTGGCGCGTGGCCATGCGCGTGCGTACGGGCGCCGGGGCGGGGGGCTTGCCCACTGGCTTGCCCTGCAGGAGAGGGGGAGGAGGAGGGAGAGAGAGAGAGACGCCGGTTAAAGACCATGAGAAACGAACAAGAAGAAGAGAAGAACAAAAAAAAAGAGTCACATTTGAATACAGATTAGAGTAGAACAATGTAATCCATGGAACCCCCGAGCCCCCGACCACCTTCTCCTCCTTCTCCTTGGTGGCTTTGTTGTAATTCACCAGGCGGATGTTGGCCTCGTCGAAGGAGAGCTTGGTGGGGAAGTCGGTCAGGTTGTTGGCCCGGCCGATCTCCACCAGGATGTCCTCCAGGATCATTTGCTCGTGCATCAGCAGCCCGTTCTCGAAGATCAGGACGATGTACTTCTCATCGGACTCTGTGGGGGGGGCCGAGGGGGGGGTGGTAGGGGATTCCAGGGACCGTGTTGGTACAGTGGCGATTGTTTGAACAGAAGGGTTTACTAATCTGCGTATTCATCCATCTCTGCACTTCCTATTCAACGGAGCTAAAGACAAATTATTTCAAACTTATTCCAGGTCAGGAGAATCCAGATTCCCCATTGTTAAAACATTACAACACTGAAATGTCAGTGATACCACGTTTTGTACCACGTGCATGGTTCACATGTTACTGCTTATCTTTAATTTTGTAATACAATTGTGAAAACATCTGTGGAGATAATCATTTTGTTGTAGAAAGCTAATTTCAGCCACAGCAACGCTAAATGCTACATGGCCTGCACAGAGCGTCTTGTCTGTGTGTCCGTCTGTCTCTGTCTTTGTGTCTGTCTTTGTGTCTGTCTGTCTGTCCCTGTCTGTCTGTCTGTCTGTGTCTGTGTCTGTGTCTGTGTCTGTGTCTGTGTCTGTGTCTGTCTGTGTCTGTCTGTCTGTGTGTGTATGTCTGTGTGTGTGTCTCTGTCTGTCTCTGTCTGTCTCCGTCTGTCTGTCTCCGTCTGTCTCCGTCTGTCTCTGTCTGTCCCTGTCTGTCTGTCTGTCTGTCTGTCTGTCTGTCTGTCTGTGCGTTCAGAGCGGCGGCGGTCACTCACGGTCCCCGGAGCAATCGTACCACAGGCCTCCGTCCTCCCGGGACATGTTGAGCTGCGTGCGGAGCCTCAGGCACTCCTCCTGGGTGGTCTGGAAGAACAGCACGGGCAGCTTCCTCACGCTGCACCACTCGCAGCTGGTCAGCTCTGCAGCCCGCAGGCTCACCTTCTCCAGCGCGTCCACCTCAGGCCCTGCCGCCGCCGCCGAGGAAACCCAGAGAACTGCGTTACCCAGCATGCAACGCTGAGGATGACGAGGCTCGACGCGAGTTGCTGTATCGGTGTGTTTTACGGTGGAAATGATTGGATGTTGCTACCCGGGCCGCAAATTCGATCTCCACAAGCCGCCGTCGCCAGGGTGTGAAATAAAACGATTGACACGACAACACACACACACCGGGCGTTTCCCTAACGACGCATGCTACTCACCTTCCGTTTCCAGATGGATGTGATCGACGGAGAACTGAAAGACAAGAAGAGAAAGGGGGAGGGGGGTCATTACTCCAGCGCTTTGCATCCAGCCAGGCTCGTCTGCAGCACTGAGTGTCTCCTGGGAGACGGTGCGAGAGGGGGGACGGCAGCTTACGATGACGGGCTTGGTGACCATCCTGCGGAGCGTCCCGACGCGCACGCTCCGGCACTCCAGGATGATGCTGTCCAGCGCCAGTTTGGGCTTCTTCATCACGGTGGTGTCGTCGCCTACGTGGTTGCCGAACTGGAAAAGGAAACGGAGGCTCTGGTTTAGAAACTCGAATCTAATGAGGGAGCTGGACAGTACGTTATGCTAAGGCCACACCATCACAAATGTGTTATTGTCATTGCTCTAAGAATAGAACGCATTATTTTCCCACCCGGAAAAAGGGTATTCTATCGCAGGTTGTACTATTCTATTCTGGGTTTACTAGAACGGCTGCAGAAGAAGCGGGCTGGCAAACGCTCATCCGGAAACAAGACAGACAAACTGCTGCAGAGCCAGTAAGGGTTCCGTCCACTACACGGTTCAGGAACACCGAGTTCTCAAGGGTGTTCCGTCAGTGGTTCAATCAGGCCAAAGTGAACTGTCTGAGTATGCTGCGAGACCAGCCAACGTCTTCCCACTCGCTGAGCACTATGTACTGATGACAGGCCGGCGAACAACCTAACCTCAGCGAAAATGTTTCGACACTGGGCAGCGTGACAAAGCAAAACGAGTTCATTTTCAATTGAACCCAGCGAGCCGTCAGAGGCCGAGGTCTCCGTCACTCGCCTGATCCTTCATGCAGGGTCGCCTGGGTATTGAGATTTTGGTGTCCATGTCGGCGAAGAAGTCGGAGGTGATCTCCTCCTGCTCCGCGCTGCTCTTCACCGCCGCCTCCACCTTGCCGCCGGAGGGCGCCGGCGAGGAGTGCGCCGAGTCGGCGGGCCGCGGGGACACGCTGTCCAGGCGGTTCACGCTCCCCGTGCTGGCGTTGTCCGCTTCCTCCTCCTCGTCGTCGCTGGACAGGACGACTGAAACGCACGGCGGCAGCCATTACTCCCTGCACTGGGCTACTCACACAACAACAAACATGGAGAACAAGGTGTAGCCACCAAATAGCTGACATGAACCCCCACCCGATATCTAAATGAGTCTCCCTCCTGCATTCTCTGAATATACTGTATTACTGAGGCAGAATTCAATTTGTGCGCGATTCCTTTCGCGCGGTGTGAAAGCACACCTGCGTTTGCAAACCGATGTAAATGTGCCACAGAAAGGCAATCAAGAGAAACAGCTTTTAGAACAGCTGCCTCGGTGGTTTGTGGTTCGCGAAAACTACGGAACCTTCTTCACAAGCCGGCCTACTTCTCACACAGAACACAAACTATTCTACGATTTCCAGGTTGCTAGTCAAGCCAAAGGGGAGCAGGGGATGGGGGGGCGGGGGACTTACTGGGGTCGTTGAGCTCGAGCTGCCTGGCGGCCGTGGACCTCTTCCCTTTGCTGGAGACCCTGGCTCCGCAGCAGCTGGTGGTGGCGGCCAGCCCCGAGGGCCTCCCGTTGAGGGGCTGCAGCATGTTTCCCCGGGTGATGCGGACCGGCACCACGTCCATGCGCGGGGCCCTCATGGTGGAGGCCGCGCCGTAGAAGCTCTTCCCCGGCTGGAAGCTGTGGGGGCCTGGGGAGGAGGGCTGGGGCCGGAGAGGGGGCCTGGGGGCGGGCGAGACCGGCTGGACAGCGAGGACGTGAGCGTGGCGGGGCGACTCCGGGCTCAAGGCGTGGCCGCAGCTTTGACACTTGGCGTGGTCCTCGCTGCGCTTGCCGCACTTGCCGCACACCGTGAAGTACTCGCTGGGGCGCAGGGGCTGTGGTCGGGAGGGGAGAGTTAGTGCCCAGTGTGGCAACAGGCTCAAACGACTTTGAAGGGAACCCGATGATCAAGAGCTCTCGTAATGTTGAAACATGACGTCCAGGGAAGGAAACACAACAACCAGAAACTATCTCTGGTTACAAGCTGTGGGTGTGGCTCAGCGAAAGGTCGGACTTGTTGACCATGAGAGGGCCATGAGGGGCGAGTGCAAGAGTCCAGGGTTAGTGTCCTCTCAAACGGCAGCACGGTAAACAGGCCGACCTTTCACCTCCCCACACCAATCCCATTGGCCCGAGCAGGGACTCCCAGCTCTTTCAGTCTAAGACCACTCGCATTCCTTCTCACCTCGACGGGTTTGGCCGGAGACTGTAAGCTACAGCAGGTCTCCTTGGGGTCTGAAGGCTTCCGCTTGAGCAGCAGGCGCCGTTTGATGTTCAGGCTCTCTTCTTCTAAAAGGGAGACACACAGAATGAAAGATGTGGCGCTGAAAGGATGCTCTTTGGGGTTTTTTTCCCCCCTCCCCTCCCTGTTTATATCATCAGTGATCTAATGTCGTAGCTGAGATGACGTTAGTGTTGCACCGTTCCTTGGCGCGAGCTGCTGAAACAACTGTTAGAACGGCACTCTTCCGCTCCTTGATTATCCGCTGCACTTACATGATGCACCGTGTTTATCCATCACTGGGGGGGGGAGGCTAAATGTGTCAAACGTAAATAGAGACAGGAAACGAAAGACGGCGTGCGGTTTTAGCCAGGAGATTGGATGGGGCAGGGGAGGAGAAGGACCTCGGTGCGTGGAGAACATGACGGCCACGGGCAAACCGTGGGGCGGCTAAGTGAACCCGCCGCAAGGAGAACTTTACCACGGGGGTGCGAGCGCTACGCCAAGGTCACCTTTTCACCACAGCGTGTAATCGCTCCCAGATTTCGCCCGGCAGCTTCATTAACCGTGCTCCAGAGTGTGTGAGCTTGTGTGTGTGTGAGCGAGTGTGTGTGTGTGAGCGTGTGTGTGTGTGTGAGCGAGTGTGTGTGTGAGCGTGTGTGTGAGCTTGTGTGTGAGCGAGTGTGTGTGAGCGAGCTTGTGCGAGCGAGTGTGTGTGAGCGAGCTTGTGCGAGCGAGTGTGTGTGAGTGTGTGTGTGACTGTGTGTGCATCGTGTCCTCCCCGTTGCGGCGGCCAGGCGTTCACTCCTCCAGCAGGAGCTTTGTGGATTAATCGGAGAGGGCTGCATTCCCCACCTTCTCTTTTGGCAGACGCAGGCAGGAGGCTCAGCCCAGATCCAGCCCCGCAGACAGACACACTGTTGGCTGTCGCACGGAGCAACACACACACGGACGCCCCCCACCCCGCCTCAACCCCAGTGGCACATCACATCCAGATGAGATACTCCCAAATACTCCCTGGAACACTCTGTACTCGTGTGCAGGCAGTTTAGCGTGGAGAGAGAGAGAGAGACAAAGAGCGAGAGACAGAGAGAGAGACACAGACAGAGAGAGACAGAGAGCGAGAGAGAGGGAGGAGAGAGAGAGCACCGACATGGTGGAGGAGGAGGCCCGTGCCGCGTACCTGGGACCTCGGGACAGGTGAGGACGATGCTGTCTACCTCCACCGACTGGACCTGAGGGCCGGCCGTGGAGAAGTCGTTTCTGAGGGGAAGCAAAGACACCGGGAGCCCCCGTCAGAGCCATCGCTTTCACCAAGCTAGTGCTTTGTTTGTAGATGAGGTCATTCCCAGTATAGCAGCAAGCTAAAGGGCCTGCGTTTCTTTGGGTTAAGAGAAATTGGGGGAAGGGTTGAATGCTTCAACACAGCTAAATATCTCTCATATGGAAATGATGCAGCACATATGGTATCAGTGCAAATGTTGGTAGGTACAGGAGTAGAGCAGTGCGGACTTAAGTGCGAAGACTTAAGCATCACTGGTCTGGATACGGCACAACATGAAACCCAATCGGAAGCACCAAACTGCAAGCATTGATGGGCAAATCCAGTGAATGGCCATTCTTACCTTTCCTTCAAGTCAAGGCTGCTTTGGGTTGGTGAAAAACTAACAGACCGACAAAAAAGAAAAGAACAGCCAGTGAAAATCAAAAGCTGACAAACAACCCCAAACATTTAAGTACTGTAGAAGTGTCACGGAGGTGCACACTGCACACGTATTCGACACACTGACGTATTCCTTTCATGAACCGCAAAGAAGAAGATGACAAAAGGCAAAAACTACGTTCGTCATACAGTGGGCGGGGTTTCAGAGGAACATTTTTTTCTGGACAGCCCAAACCAAGAGTAAGCTCTCAAAATCGATTCCAGACAACCGATCAATATCGTGAGATTGCAAATCCTCTCGTGAGAGGGACGCAGTGACGTCCGCACGTCTCGGCTGTTCCTACCTTTGGACCGGCTTCCTCATCGGGTTATGGGCGTTGGCGTGCTGAAAGTGTCTCCCTTGTAAGACCACCCCTTGTGACGGAGAGGGGCTGTGGATGAGATAGTTGGTTCTGTTGGGCATCGGCGACGGCGTTGCTACTGCGAGGGGCGCTTCGCTGGAAGACAAGAGAGGACGCGGGGGGGGGTGAGTGAATCCTGCTGGACGCCAAAACGGGCGGTTTCCCGTTGGGCTGTGCGGACGCGTGCGAGGCGGGTGCCATACTTGGGCCTCCGGTTGTACATCCTCGTGTGACTATTTGGCCTGTTTTCATAGGTCCTCAGAGGATCCACCGAGAAGTGTCTGAGGGTGGGCGACTGGAAAACACCAAGGAAAAGAGGGAAACCAATCAAACAGGGGCGCTCTGAACAGCCTGCAGAGTTCATTCCTGCTACACGCACAATAGCAATCACTCTAATAAAGAAATATACATAAAACAAGTAAAAGACAGGCCCTAAAACCTCCCATTTCCAAACCGCTCGAAAACCGCCCAGCCTTTGAGGATAAACCCCCTCCCTCCCCCCCCCGGCTCTGGAGCCACAGCCGGTGCTGCCGACTGTGGATAGCCAGGTCCTCTGGGTACTGAACGCTGCCTTGTGAGGTGGTGCCAGGCAGGCTTTGGCAGAGACGGCTCCGGCGCTGTGGCCCCGTTAGAGACGGCTCAGGGCGCCGTGGCCCCGGCAGATAGCCTGCGGGGCCCCGCTGGGACCACGGCGACAACAATGCCGTGAGTCATGAGGGGGCGAGAGAGAGAGAGAGCGAGACGGCTCTGGAGAGGTAGAATACCTTCTTCCCCTCGGGAGGGGCCTGTTGCTGCCGGCTGTTCTCCTCCATGGTCACCGCTGAAGTGCTGGGAGGGAAAGAGAAGAGAGGGAGACAACAACAAAAAAAAACATGGAGGTGGAGAGGGAAGAAAAGATTTGTTTACCGTCATTTGCCAAACGCGTGTGGCGTGATGACACGTCGCGAGGACGTGATAAAATAAACGATCAATTCCCCAGTGTTCATTATCAACTCATTAAAAGGGGAATGACGGTGAACACGACTACGGGTGAATGAAAAGAAAACGCTGCAACGTGGGTGAAATAATGACTTGGCATGCAGGCTGTGAGTGTGTGTGTGTGTGAGTGTGTGCACGCAGCCCTGTCTGTACCGCTGAGCTAGTGGCCGTTGTTCAGGTGGGAATACTAATGGAGAGATGGCATTGGGGTCTTCCACAAAGAGTGAGGGAGGGAGAGAGATGTGAGGTGGATTGATGCAGTGCAGCGCAGTTGAGTGCTGAAATGAGATCCGGAGAAGTGCTTACTCATGTCTCCTTTCCTCTTCACTGTCACCAGAAAGAGAAAAGCTCCAGTTCTGCGTGTACCCTCCATCTCTCCTGGCCTCTGATCTATCCAGAGCTTGAATATACAAACCAGACTGGGATCAGTGCCATGGCATGAGGTCACGCCATGGCCATCAGCAGAAATGATTACTCACGCACCAGACATCTCATCCATCATATCCACAAAAGGTGATTGAAATATCTTCTATAGATCTATACAGACTTGAAAGAGAAACCCTGATTCAGGACTGATGCTCAAGTCATTTAAGGCTGCAGAGTATAAACCAATTAATCTTGGGCAGAGTGGAGTTTTCAGCAGAGAGGAGCTAGGGTGACTGGCAGCTATTTTATGATCAAAGGGAATATATATGTGGTCTAAAGAACCATAAACGGTCGAGAGCAGAGCAGGTGCTGTAAGGCAGCCAGCAACTCCTTCTCTGAAAAGATGGGAGAGATTGTCAGCTGTGAAGAGGCTGGTGGAATCAAAAACAGTCTTTGATAAAGATACCGACTTGAAGTTAATTGGGCTCCCAAGATGGGAAATCATTTGCGCATGCATGGAGGGCCAATTTGTTTTGTATGACACCTTTAAGCCCAAAAGTCATAATTACTCCACTAGAGCCTTTCTTTTTTTTAACTCCACAGAACAAGCCATAATCCACCAGTTCGTATGTGTTGTTAATGGCTTAAATCTAGTAGCTATAAGATAATGTACTTTAATTACAGTCAACAGCAGTTTCCTGCCCCCTTCTTGGTCCAGAGACACATAAATCAGACGCACACACACTTCTTGGCGGTTTGTCATGGCGAAATACCGTTACTAGGTTAATTGATTATGCAGATTGACATATTTCGCACCCAACTCAACCATGCTGTCTCGCACGCCACATTACAGACGCCACATTCCACCGTGGAGCTCTCCGTCAACGATTTAGAAGAATGTTCGGTAGCTACGTGATTTGAGCAAAGTAGACTTTGCATAGCTTGGGTATAATGATCAACGCAAAGGAATAGGCACAAATATTACTGTGCAAATGCTTGCTTTGTCCTCCTTTACCCGACCCCGCTCGCGAGGAACATTAAGACAGACCACAACATAACTAGGCTAGTCCAACTCGCATGGAAATCATTGACTTTGTTTAACCTAGATATATGGCAACGTAATATAAGCGTATCTCGCTTAACTATGTTGCTAGGTAGAGGTCGTGGTTGGCTTCATTGTAACTTTTATTTATGTAGTTGCTAGCTACATAGTTTTAAAATTGGGCAAACAAGATGGGAATCAACTTTACCAGCTAGCTGAAGGGCCTCTAACGTTACTGACCAACAGGGCGCTACTTAGCTAATGTCAGCTAGGTTTTCAAAGCGTGTGGGCCTAGCTATCCCTGTCCTACATTGACAGTCAAAATCTCATCGACAGCTGCTTGATGATGGGCTTTAACGAGGGTTAATTAAGGATTTTCTGTTGCACTGCACTCATGCATCACTAGAACAACGGCATTCGTCTTTCTAAAAGTAAATTCCTCCTCTAGACTACTGTATTAGACTAATATCTAAAAGCTTACGTAGCTAAACAGCCACTTCCAAAACCAATGCCCACTGCCACATATATAGTCTAGATAGCTAGTAGGTAGCTCTAGCACCACGGCACTAGTATGCAGCTTCTAGCTAGCTAGCTAATTCGCCAGCTAACCAAGTGTTAGTTACTAGCTAGCCCGCTATTAGTGCATATGTCAGCTTGTGATATGACAGCGTAGTTAATCATTAGAAACTGACATTGACATAAATGGCTTACCTCAAAGTAGTCAATTTATACTGCATCTTATCAATAGTAAAATACAACCATTTCAAGTACAGCTGAAAGGACCAAACAAGCTGGACTACATTAGCTTAACGGTAGCTAGCTAGCTAGGCTAGCCTAGTCGGCTAGCTTTACCTTCGAATTCATCTTTGAACGATTGGACCACATATTTTTGGCACGCACACTGTTGATCACACTGTATCATACAGTTACAGGTCCGATTATGCAGTTGCAAAACAATGACACAGTATCTACATTGAAACATTTTTTTGAAAATTACTTCTTACCATCAATGAAAAAGCTTCTATTGTGAGCCATGTTTATTCCATGTTCTCGCCACTGATTATGGTGTATACTACTGCGCATCGGCGTCCCGGTCAAAGCAGAGGGCTAGCGATTTTGTTTGCAGGTTCCAAGGAGATGGCAAAAATGAAGCTAAACATATTTCCTCATGGATCTACAATGTATGATTTTCTTGGATAACATTATTCATACGATCACGTTTGTTACAGATTGATATGCCCGGCACATGGTTTGCACAAAATCATTGTTAATCTGATACTCTAGTAAACAGAGTTGAATAGTACAGACATACCCTAAGTGACATTACACAGTTGAGAAAAACTAATTTAGGTTACTGTAGGTTATTGATAAAAAACACGTTTTTCACAGATATGACTGCCCGCCAAGCTTCACTGTTCATCTGTTCTAGCAACCTGATTCTATGCAGCAGTACTCTTTAGTTACACAAAACAGCTGCTAGATGGCGGTACCCAACACTTATGTCTACTGAACAACTGTAGCTGTGTTCTTTTAAATTGCATTGGATGGATTGCATAATTTAGTTTTGGGTGAGTGTGATGTTTAAAGCTTTATTTAATTCTGCACGCATTTAAATCATTTTAGTCGTATTGAAAGTCGTGTTTGCAATGTCCAGCCCAGTCACAGCAGGGGGCTTCTTGAACCCACATCACATTAACGTGTTCTTTAAGTCTAATTTAAGCTGATGAAGGATTTCCTGACTGTCATAGTGTGTGGTGAAAATCAAACTTACTCTAGACAGCAATATTACACACCATGGAAACCTTAAGTTTTAGTCCAGTGTTTTGTGTTTGGCACTTGATGTTTTTTGGCAATACAACATAACCCTAACCCAAGATGAAGTGGCACAAGGTAAAAGGTCATTGTGAGCTTGATGTCCTATGCAAAGAATGGGTGTCTAAAACCGGTGTTGTACCACAGCCAAATGAGTAGAATTTAGTACAGTCCATCCAATGTTGTTTTTGTTTTCCTTGCCATAAAACATGGACCTTGATTTTACAAGCACATTAAACACCTCCTGAAATAGGCCTTACTGCTATGTGGCAGACAGCTTTCCATTTCTGTTTATCTCCCTGAATGAAAGGTGGATAAGTCTTTAAAGGCCATATCAAATTAAAATATGTGGTCCAGTGTCTTTTAATGGAACAAATTGACAAAATGTCTCAATCAGCCTAATGAAGTGAAAAAACTTGACCAAAACCTTTGGTGTCTTCAAAAAAGAAGAAAGGATTCATGAAAAGAATTCTATTTTTTTCCGACTCAAACAACTTTTATGAGTGAAAAGTTACTTATGGCTTGACCAGTCCTCCTTGCAGAGTAAAGTCAAATGAATTACCCAAACATGATCCGACTATGATAAACATCTCTTGGGGCATTAGAAAAGGAGGCAGAGAGAAGGAGAGGACTTGACTCAATTATGTCTGTAATGAGATGATATTGTATTTCTGCCTGAGCAGGGGATAGACAGACAGAATACAGATCACAGTTACCATGGTAGTATGGACAATTCAGTAAAACATAACCTACTATTTCATATTTATACAGTAGTTGACTTTCTCTGTTATATTGAAAACTTAGCTGCAATGTTACAATAATCCATCTTCTATTTTAGGTTCACAATTAAAATTAGGAATTCAATGGTGACTAATTTCAAAACAGCACAATTCTATCTATAGCCTATAGATTTGTTCTCCGGTGACTCATGTTAACCACAAGTAAAACACTGAAGCACAATGTGAGGACCACCACCACTTTATGGGCTAAACATATCAAATGACCCTTCATGTGAAACAACATCTCCTCAACAACATCTCCTCAACAACATCTCCTCAGCTATATGACTTCCTCCTGGTGTGTGGAGATTGACCAGTAATGTTTTGTTTATTAAAAGGACCCACGACACATGGCTGTCACACTGCAATATCACACTTGGTATACTGTGGGGCTTTCCAGACACACACTGTACATTTCCTTGTACTATTAAATAAGGAATGCAATGGCGTGTCAAGTGCATGGTTTGTAAATCATTTGTATTGTCGAGGTGTGCTTTTTGAATGTCTAAAAAGAGCAGTTTCTGTGTTTTGTGTCAGTACACTATGTTTTATGACTGTGTTGGTGGGCAACAAACATACACCAGGCTGAACTACAGACGTCAATACAGGCAAGTCATTTGACATTCAAGCGATTTAACGCGTCACTTGAGTGCGGGTTAATTCAGTTCGACCCACTTATTCAACCCTTAATGGGTTGAGGTCGGCGATCACATTTAATCTACAGTACCCCACAACTTGGCCTTGTCTCAGAGAAAGTCGAAGGTTAATGTCACTTGACCGGGCAGAAAGTGAGAGAGTGCTATCCCTGCCTCTGACGGGAGTGGTCAGGCTGGACTTCCCCTGACGGAGAAATGTTGTGTTCAACTGTCAGAGGGGCTTGGAACTGACTCCCTCCATGTGCTCAGCTGCTAACAGCCATGAGTGAATGAGAACACTAGTTAAATTTAGCCCAGTCACTGCACTGGTCTACACTCCTCTGCCTGGGAACAAAAGGGAAAAGAGAGGAGAAGGTCTCCCTGACATACCAGGCTAGCTTCACTTCATTATCCCAACCTGGATATCCCCAATTGAAGGAAGGACTGACTTTTCAAACAGAAGTGGCTATTGAAAGAGGTGACAGCTGCCCACCACCTATTCACCACTGTACTGCTTTGTACCCTCTCGCCTTTGCACTCTTTCTCATTCTCTATCTATCTCTCTCTTTCTCTCTCTTCCTGCCTCCCCCCCCCTCCTATCTCAGCCTTTCCCTCTGCCTCTCACTCTCCCCTCTCTCCTGGTCTTGCCCACTCACTCACTCTTTTCTTTGCTTGCTCGCTCACTCACCCTCTCACTCATCCTCTCAGTGTGTGAAGAAGACTGCTGGCCCAAACTTGGGAGAGGACAAAGCTGGTTGTTTATCTTCTTCTTCTCTTCCTGTGACCCTGACATAAAGGAAGAAAAGGACACAGACTGAGGGATAAGTTAGAAGAGAGGAGGAATAAGATATACTTTTGTGAAACTTCAGTAGTGATGGTGACTGAGCTTGTCAAACACTAACAAAAGTCAGGCAGTTTATACTCTGAGAGTAGTGACTTAGTGACTGAAATATTTTTTTTTATACACCCTTACGTTTTGGGATTGCTGAGAGCAGGTAAGAAATGATTCTGATTTCTGCCTTAACTAACTTTTCATATCTGCTTCAAATACACTGGATGTACTGTACATACATGGTCTTATTCCTACATATCCAATAGAAGAAGCCCTGTGATAACCTATATTAGTGACCTAACAATTCCACAGACATCCAGTTTATTTATTTGGCTATGATGCTGTATATATAGATCTCAATTCCAATGGAAGATACAGTACCAAACAACAACACCCACTAGTCCATGTTTGTGGATGTTGACTCACAAATGGACGAGACACACTGTGAATCAGTGGGCTGTGATTGAGCGTTACCGACAGTGCTGGTCTAATGTCCTGTTGAAGCTCAGCTCAGGAAATGGTACATGGGCAGGCATTCATTGATTACATCTTCTACCAGAATAATACTTGAGCTCTCTCTCTCCAGAGGATGGTTGAAATGCAGTGGGCCTAATGGCTAGTGGTGAAAAATGACGCAGCAAAATAGTAATAAATCTAGGTGATTTCCAGTTGAACTGGAACTGAGTTGGGGTTTTTTGTTTTGTTTTTACAAGAGATTTTACTGATATACTTCAATTGGACTCATATCTGGAGATTTTTTAATCCCAGTAAATTAGGTATTTTGGTTTTAAGTAGACACAAGATAAATATTGTACGTACCCATGAGAGACGGTTGTGTTTGAGGGGACACAGTTAACAGAGGTGGCCCCACACCCCCTCAATGTTGACATAGTGGCAGCCATTGTTCCATGCACCTTGATCTCTGGAGACATAAAAATCCTTCCATCAGTAGATTTTCCACAGTTTTTCATGTTATTTTAAATCGGATTTTCAACTGGGAGGAAAATTATATTTCGGAACCATTATGATTGGTACATCTTGGTTAAAGAAACTGCTGGATCAGGAAACCCTGACAAGAAAGCCTATGATATCATACTTTAACTCAAACGTCCCACAGTTGGACTGTGTTACTATTTGATAATGCCAACATACTGTACTTTTAAGCAGTTGAACCCATGATTTCTTAGAGGGTAATGACGAGGGGCTTTACACTTGGACAATTTTACTGCCCTTCCTTAATCTTCATTAGGATTTTAATGGAGTGTGCTGTCAGCCTCATATCACCGCTAAGCTACAGACTTAGGGGTTATTATGTATGCGCATCAAAATATTTCTGGCTGTATAAGCATCTTCCCCTCAAGCCCGTAACTCCACATTTCATACTGCATTCCCCTGTGCTCTTGTAAGTTTGTTGGCAAGTGTTCTTCTTTAAATCATCTGCTTTAGTTTGTGCCTGTGTCATGACTTCAGCAGCAGCCAGAAGCCCAAACAGATAAGACGGTGAGCCATGAGAACGCTTCACCAATTCAGCTCAGCAATCTTGAGAGTGAGGGAAACAACTCTTTGTGATTGGCTTTTAGAACAACACCAGCATTACCATGGCAGCAGAACAGTAACCAGAGGTGGTGTGTGTGTGTGTGTGTGTGTGTGTGTGTGTGTGTGTGTGTGTGTGTGTGTGGGTGACGGAGGGGGGGTTGTTGTGTATGGGGCTTTGGTCACCCAGTGTGCTTAACAATGAAACTATTATGACTTACTGGCCATCCCTGTCAAAACTCATGAGTGCAGCACCAGCAACATTGCGTGGAGGTACTCTGGGACTGAATCCATCTCAGAGGCAGAGTGGGAGGACCACGTGTTGTTGATGCTTTCATTTCCCACAAGGGTGTGTCTTCACAACAGCTGACCGAGGTATAAAAAAGAAAGCATTAGCGCTGGACCATCCGACATCGTCAGTCAGTCAAGCCTTAAAGTGAGGTCATCTCCCTTGCTCACAGACAGGAGGTAGAGGAGGAGGAAGACGAGGAAGATAAGGATGAAGAGGAGGATGATGCGGTCAGGTGTATAGTAGGGTAACTAATACAGACTAGAGCAGGAAGTCATTACAGGAAGAATTCATCCTCCAAACATCTGAACGTTGCTTAGCTTAGCGTAGCTCCTTAGCTTAAATATGGCACCTGGAAATGGCCTGAAAACTGAATAAAATAAATAAGTAACAATTCAGTAAAAGTCAACAGCTAACCCCACACATCACTACCTTTCCTCTCCCCTCACCACTCGTTCTTCTACTTCTCGAGCTGTCTCAATCACTCACACACACTTCTCTCTCTCTCTTTCTCTTTCTCTCTCTCTGTCTCACTCTCTCCCCTCTCTGTTCCCCCACTGTCTCTCTTGCCTCTCCGTTTATGAGGGAAGTGACTTCATCCTCATCCCATCTGAAAGGCATGTGTAAGTGGCCTGCTGGAGAACTACAGTACATCTGGCCTGTGATGTCAGCTCACTGGACCCGTTTATGCTGATTAGGCACACTGAGAAAATATGAAGATAAAACCCTGCCATTTCTGCTGCCTAGGCATTTCTGGTTGCAGAATGACCTGAACTGGGAAATTTAATTGGATTGAGAATAGTGAAACTATGGCCCACCCACATTTCTCTATTAAATACATGCTGTACTGCTATTGACGTACGGTAAAGCAATAACAGTTTAGTATATTGATAGTCCTTCGTTTCATAAATGTGAAATATATATTTTTGACAGTTTTTGTCGCTGGGCACACATTGCCACTGTGATGCCAGACATTTGGAAGATATTTCCTTTTAAGCTGCCTGTGATGCAGTTCACATTAAGTGAGCATATCCTTGTTCCAGTCGGATTCTGAAATTCTCTATCTGTGCTCACTGAGACCCCTGACATGGTTTCTGGCTGAGGGTTACTTTGAACCTGGCCACGTTTCGGATTTCTATTTTTATCCAAGCCTTTACAGGGATCTGCTGCCCACTCATCTGTACTTTATGACTGTGACATCCCCTTCTAAGGAGGCAGGTAACGATGACATGTCACATGGTCAGAGGACACGGCCTATCAAGTTAGATGTGGAGGCACTGGTGTCCACAAAAGACTTCTGGCTACTGTGTACACAGGACTCACCAAGATAAAGGAAGGTCTAAGTGTTTTCTCCAGTCAAAAGTAGCAATTCAAATTCAACATAAAGAATAAACAAAGAATAACATGTGTTTATGACAAGGGTAGGCAAAACCGTTGAGTGAGATTTCAAACGAGCCTATGTCTGGAGAGGTTATTTGGGTAGAATTAATACTGTGTGTTGAAAGCTATCGCGATGATTTGGACGTGCATGTGCTGGACAGTGATGAGATAAGGGAAAATGTATATTTGCATCTTCATAAAATACTTCAGACTGTAACCAGACAAGCTCTGCAAGGGGTATGCCTGTCTCAACTGTACAGTCTGTCAGCATTTGGCATGAATGTTTGACATTGACAGTGTGCTGGTACAGTACTAGACACACTTGGGTGCATGTTGCTGCACTCTAGTTGATAGGAAGAAGTCCCGTTTTTTTTAGCACACTGGAAAATCGGTGTGTTAAATATGTACTTAAATAAAGATGCATTGATAGTTTGGTTCTCTTAAGCAAAGTGATAACTTTGGTCTTCTCTGCACTTGAGACAGACATTTCCTGCTGGCACAGAGTCTCACAGTCTCTCGTCTTAACACTCCAATCAGCCACTTGACTCATTGACCTCGTCTGGTTGCAAGGTTGTCTGGGACTCGGATTGCAACGTGGCTAGCTAGCTGCAGCAGGAGTCGTAGAGGAAGTGCTGCCTCAAATCTGAACTGTACGTGTTCTCCACAGCGATGAGATACTGAAAAAGCCTGTCTGACCGTCTGCTCACCCCTGACGGTCAGCGTTCCCCCTTGGTGGGAGACGGAACATAATACACTGTGGCTAATCACACACTGTCAGAGGTGTGTGGGACCGGTGCTCAGACTGTACCTCTCTCACTGAGTGTCAGCGAGCTGTAACTGAGCTCTGACTCACGATGCAGCGAGGAGCTTTGTTTTAGTTGTGAACCCCTGATGTTTTCGCTCCAGCCTGGCTGCTTACTGACAGTGGCAGCTGCGCTCGCGAATACAACATGGGGAGCGATGCGGACGCCCAAGTGCATTTATGTGTAATCACCTGATAAATGAAGTGCAAAGCTGTATTAGGTTCTGTCGTGACATACAATTCCACCCCACAAAGGGTTGCCAAGGTTACCACTGCACTACACATAATGTTTGATTTATGAAACGGTTGAATTTGACAGTTGGAAATGGCTAAAGTCGACATCTGTATATTGTCAACATTATACAAGACAACACTTCCCAAAGTCAAATCTGTAGCAAGTAAAAGGCTGGGTGGATTGATTTTTCCCAGAAGAGGTGATGTGTTGAGGAAAGGATTTTGACCCAAAACATCATCACCACAAACTGAATGTGTAAAACGAAATAGCAGTAGGCCTAACTGAAATAGGCGGCCTAATATTTTGCTGTCTGCATTTTGCTTTCCCCTTTTCCTGCAACAGTGAGTCATTGAAAGAAAGTCAGCTGGACCCTCGGGTCCTCAAAACAAATCTATTTCTTTTCTCCCATGCCTTTTTTAGGCACATTTGAGTCTTCCCGTGGCTGAATTGAATTATATGTGAAAGACATTTCACCAAGACATTTCACATTGAGCGACAATATCTTGTTGCGGAATTTGGACAGCTGCCACCACCTGTCAGAACCTTTTTTTTCTTCTTTTTTTAAAAACCGGTGCTAAGTAGATGAGACTGCAAGACATGGCCTGAGGGGGGCCTTTGCCTCTCCCAGACGCCACACATAAAACCATCTCACGTGCAGCGGTGGAGTTGCAAATTGATCCACCACCCTACGCATTTCAAATGACTTGTCTGACGACGGGAACGGAAAGTGCTGAGAGCTGACACGTTAAACTTAGCCGAGCACTTAGCATTCTTCTCCTCGCCACACCGTGTACTTCTGCACTAAGAGAATGGAACCATTGCCGCACGAAGCTAGGATGTGGTCTGGTCAACCTTTCAGATCTTAATACCGGGCATGTCAATTACAAATGTGACGGCTGAACTGGCTCACACCAGCCCTTGTTCCCAAGATTAGCTGCACTGTTATGCCCAGGAAGGAATGTTTGCACGGAGGAGGCTATCAATAACCCCCCATTTTACTTCTAAATATAAACGGGTGTCTTTGAATATCAGAGGTTTTTGAATACCTCTTTAAAACATGCAAAAGGGAATGCTGGGAAGCAATTCTAGTGGGCAAACGTTCTCTTTAGAAGCTGAATGCCAAGGAGCAGTGACGGGCTATTTACAAGACGGTATCTGGCCAATGAGAGACCTACAGCTGTGCAGTTCAATTAAATAATTGCCATCTGTTCGAACGCTGATGACTTCTAAATGGATAGCCTTTGAGTTTCCTCTCATGGGTCAAACCAGCACCAGTGGACAGACCCTAAAAATACACAGAGAAATTTCACTTGCAGACAGCTGTGCATGCAGGTCATTCTGCCCATGGTCCGGCTCAAATATAGGGGGTTAGTGGGGTGTGGGGGTCCATCACTTATTTACCCGGTGACCCTGGATTCACGGGCCGAGAACTCGTGTATCGCCCTCAAGCCACAGCTGTCCCAGGTTTTAGCAAGGCTCTAGTGTAAATCAGGGAGAGCGGCTAGCATGATCCCATCTCCATAAATATCTACGGTGTGATCGTGAGGACTGAGCTGTCGAATCGCCCGTGAGTGCTTGAGCTGCACTTCATCACTGCTTAATGCTGCTAAGGTCATCGTGTGAAACAACGTAATTGCCTAAGGAATCATCTGTAGCGACTGCCGATCTTTCGCAGACGGAGCAGAATAAACAGGGAGGGTTACCTCACCGGCAGAGCACCGTTTCATTACAATAACACAATAAATATGGCCACCGCTTCCCCAGAGGGCGTTTTAGTTATTCGATACAGAGCCTTTATGTAAACACAGTGTGTAATATTGTGACTGCTGTAACTTCGGGCTTGTCTCGGTTTTATTTTCCTACACACAAGTCTTTGCTTTCGGTTCAAATCAAACTGACACTCAAAATGAAGACAGCTCTTCGGTTATACCCATGAGGGCTTGGCTACTCCCCTGAAACAACTATTAATAACACCCAGCTCTGAAGTGGCTGCTACTATATGGCTGCCAGGATTCTCTGAGTCTGAGTCACCCGCTGCTTTCGTCAGAGGGAACAACCTTGAGCAACTGGGGCTCCGTTCGGATCCTATGGCCTCATGTTCCTTTCCGGAGGATCCCCACACGGTACCTCCAAGGATGTGGATTTCCCCCTGTGTTTGGGTGTGGGAGACAGCTGTCCGTGTCATCACAGTCGAGGTGCTCTTCGGAGTCCCCAGATCCGTACGCGGGGCTAATCGTTTTCTCATCTAATTGCCCATCTGTCGAAGCTGTGGCTTGTGATCCCCACTTTTTACCCACACATTTACCCCCCCCACCCCCAGCCCCCCCACCCCCAGCCCCCCCCCCAGCCCCCCCACCCCCAGCACAGCCCCCCCACACACACAAGGGTCTTTGATCAATGTCCACAGGCAGTCGGGCATTGCGCTCCCCCGATGTGTTACGATGGAAGGCACGGCCCTGGCCTCTTCGGGGGGGCGATGGAAACGATGGTTCTGCGGTGGAACAGCGGGGGGGGGCGGGAGCGCTGTCAAACCGTGTTCCTGCTCTTTGATTATGAGCATGTGCATCCACGTGTCCTTACACTGACCCTCTCAACATAGTCACACGTACCCATGAAGTACTGCAGGCCCACTTTTGGATAGCGCCGCACATATTTCCCCGCATGAACACTACACCTAATAAACATGTTCTTTTGTTCCCAAATACAGGAGTGCAGTACATGGTTGGAGTTTCACAATAGTGAGTTTCGAAATGGTCTCTCTAGCACATGTTCTAGTTCATTCCACATGTTCGCAGGTTCCCGTGAGAGAGATGATCTTGTGTGCGCCTTAGGACATGGGACCCTGCCACGAGTGAGACGTTGTGGT
Organism: Mallotus villosus; assembly: GCA_903064625.1. NCBI lineage: Eukaryota > Metazoa > Chordata > Actinopteri > Osmeriformes > Salangidae > Mallotus > Mallotus villosus. The sequence goes on along the minus strand of CAEFZP010005770.1, from coordinate 358,785 downwards.
CCCACAGGGAACTTTCTTTTCATTAGCACTACCAGCAAATCAATCCAAATATATTCATGATATGTCCTGTAGAAGACCCATAGCTGACCAATTCTCATTGCAGAAATACCTCCTGGCATATTTTGTGGCAGTGAATATTTTCAGATTATTGCCTCTCTCTCGAGGGATAATAACACAGATGGCTCTGGCCTTGTAAACAAAACATGATCCTCGAGCACAAGCATCAGAGAAAGCATTGATATCACATCCCAGTGGTCGAAAAATAGCCCAATCCAAAGAGAGAATACTCATTGTTGACACATTGTTGAGTGAGCCAACAGCGAATCAATCCCAAAGCATTTAATGGACTGTAGAATTCTAGATGTGGAATTTAGTATCTGCCTATCGTTTAGGATCTGCCTTTTAGTATCTGCCTATCGTTTACCATGGTTGTTTACCTATCTTTCCCAGCGCCAGGAGAGAATGAGGTCAAGGACCAGTGCCATGGAAGGTCCAGAGGACGAACACATCAACGTGGCCCCGCCCACCAAAACCTTCATCCGAGAGGAAAAGGAGAACACACCGGAGCAGATGAAGAGCAAGATGAAGAGTCAGCAAGGTGAAAGAGAGGGGAAGCGTGTCGGCGACGGGGAAAAGCCCTCCGAAAAACTCAGGGAGAAAATCCGAAGTGATAGATCTCTCCAAAGAAGACCTTCTTCGCCTGCTGGGTGTGATGGAGGGAGAGGTTCAGGTGAGTGTTCCATGGTGATGTCCAAGTGTGGCTTCCCCAAAAGCTGTTCCGGTACGTTCTAGTACTTTCTCTACAACAGCTGTCAGAGAGAAACTATAGTCATGTTTTGACACCCAAATTCTTTCATTTAAAAAACGAATTTGCTTCACAAATTCCTAACCCTAACCTGACCAAAATATGTTAAATCGAAAACATTTAGCTGCAGGAGAGGTCTATTTTGGCTGCAAAATAAAGAATGACTGAGTCTTCTTTATCGCAGCCTAGCCCTGGTCTTCACAGAGCTGTGCTAACACAGAGCCAGGGTCATACTTGGCAAGGGTGGACTCTCCTCCTCTGTGTGTCAGGGTTGACATGTTGCTGTGACCTGAGCCACATACTCGGTCTCACTGATACTTATGGCAGCAGACAAGAGACCTGGTCCACATCTCAGCCAAAACACTGTTTACATCCCTTCAAATACTCAACCTGTGCTTGTTAAAGTTTTGGCCTGGCACTACGGTCTCATCTCCAAAATTCAAACCCCACCCAGCTGACAACTCAGATACATATACCTAAATACATTCCCAAATTATATGAAAGGGTTTAAAAAAAAACAGTTTCAGTTCAGGATACTGCTCTATCATGCCTCTGGGGTGCCCCCCCCCACAGATGGTTCAGGGTGGACTCAGGAAACAGACCTAACTGCTGCCCAGCAATAAGCCTGATGATTACTTTCTAATGGAGTTCCATTTATAAACCCATCCTCCAGGGACAGAGTGTCGTCAGTATCCATGCCCCCCCCCACCCCTTTCCGCTTTCCGCGGTTGATCTGCTTGGGTGTGTACACGAGATCGCTTTCCATTAGCACTAGAGCCGAAAAACATCATGAGTGAAAAGGTCAACATAATGCACCGGCATGCTCTGAAAGACCCTTCGACAGAAGAATGGTGATGTTCATGGTATCTAAACGACTTGCAAATGATATTCTTAATGACGATAACAGGGATAAGGACTAAACTGTCTTATCGGCCATTTCTAGGAGAGCGATAAGAAGAGGTCTTGTAGTCTCCTCCATCCCTATGCAGGAATGCGTGTTATGAGAACTGAACGTATGAAAGAGGACCTGTCATGGCGACCAGCTGGGGAGAACAGCACTCCCTTGTGGTTATTTAATGTTGTTTTTTATTCTCACCCCACCCAGTGGACAATCCTGGATACATCAAACATGTCAAACTCCCAACCAAACAAAACCCCCACACATTGAAAATGAATTACAACCGACAAATATAAAGAGTACAACTGTAGAGTCCAAGCTTCACGCGTCAACAGTGTTCTACTATTTTGAAGCGCCGCGTCACACGGGGAACTCAAAGCCGACTCTCCCCCGCTGTCCCTTCCTCCCTCAGGCAAGAGAAGACATCATCCACATGTTGAAGTCGGAGCGTCCGCGACCGGAAGCCCTGGAGGCTCACTACGGCTCGGCGCTCCCCTCCAAGCCCCTCCTGGCCCTGCAGAGAGACAGCCTGCTGACCTCCAACAAGACAGCTCTGGACGACGTCTACGACAGGCCCATGGCTGAGGTGAGCGTCCCGAGAAAGGTTGATCGAGGACACCAGCCACTGTCATCAAAAGACATAGATTAAAACATACAGATTGGATAAAAAAAAATGATACTGATGTGGCTATGCTGTATTTCAACGAACTGTAATCGGTCCCGACCTCTATCGAGTGGGAATTTAAAAAAAAAGGACTCTCTGGGAGCCCCAGTGTACTCTGTGAGTGACCACTGGGCCCCTTGACTCCCTCCTCCTCCCCCTGTCTCTCCCCACCAGCTGGACCGGCTGGAGGAGAAGCAGAGGGAGACGTACCGCCGCATGCTGGAGCAGCTGTTGATGGCGGAGAAGTGCCACCGGCGCACCGTCAACGAGCTGGACGGGGAGAAGCGCAAGCACGCCGACTTCATGAACAAGAGCGACGACTTCACCAACCTGCTGGAGCAGGAGAGGGAGAGGTGAGAGGAGCGCCCGCGCGGAGAGGGAGAGAGGAAGGGAGGGAGGGAGGGAGAGAGGAAGAGGGAGAGAGGAGAGAGAGAGAGAGAGAGAGAGAGAGAGAGAGAGAGATCGAGAGAGAGATAGAGAGAGAGAGAGCTAGAGCTATCGAGAGCGTAGAGAGCGAGATGAGATCGCGGAGAGATGAGAGAGAGGGAGAGAGCTATTTTTCAATACTCAAACAAGTGACAAAGGACAGCGTGTCCCCGTCATGCTCTGCGCACGAGAGGCACATGAGGGGCGCAGGAGGAGCGCACACTGTAGGGCAGGATGGAAGATGGGAGGGAGGCAAGGGGTCGGGGGGGGTCAATGGGGTGGGGGGGAGCGGGTCGGAATCCCCTATCATACACTGTGCCGTCCTGCCACTGCCTGCTATACCCGCTGTTTCTGGGAGGGCCAAAGAGAGCCGCAGTGGAAGCCACATGAGACGCAGGGGCCCAAAGGGAGCTGGGCAGGCCACAGGCGTAGCGTGTCGGGCACACAGGGAAGTGAGGCCCTCGCCGGTTTGAGAGAGGCCCCGAGGGGTCCCTGCCAGCCACCGATGATTAGGGCTGACAGAGACTGAGCTCCGGGGAGCGATGAATGGACTCGGACAATGCAAACGGGACACACCAGGCGGGATCTTGCGGATAGCGTAGATGGAGACCCTTACAATGGCGCTCGCATGGAATGGCGGTGCGAGCACAGAGGCTAAAACCTTTTACAGGGAGGGGAGGGGGGAGGGGGGGGGCTTGCTGGAGTTTAAGGATACCGCTTCTTAGATTTACTGTACTGTGGCAGAATCACATACATGACTTTGTTACATCTGGACGGGCCTATTTCCCATCATGCATCTGTCACAAGTTGTCTTTTCTCCATCACACAGCCCATTCATACAGTGAAGGCCATCTGACAAACACCTTTGTTCGGCTGAGGCACTGAGCAAGTATGTGAATAGGTCAGGACCCCCAAAAAAAGAAAGAAAGAAAAACAGACTCAATACCAGCACGATGAGCCCAGGTGGAATTTGCGAGGCTCATATAGGAGCTGGAATCCAGATGTCAATCTGAGCAGCAGGCAGTGCCACAGACAACACACTTCCTGCCCGTCCAAAGAGCGGCAAGTCTGAACAAATCAGATGACGTTCGTGACATCACCTGAGGCACGCAGGCCAATCAGATAAGACCCAGATTGGGGATCGGTCAGATAGACAAGACTTATCAGCACCCGATCCATCTGTAGTACAGTGCTGTGCATGGCCAAGTCTACTCTAAGCATATACCAGAGAGGACAACAAACTGAGTTGTTTGGCTGCAACAGCTAAATATGATGGGGTGTTTTGACAGTGAGGTTGCACGCTTGTCGAGGATGTTGTGCTTGGCAAAATGTCTGGATCTTATTTATTCACCGACATGGAGTTCCGTGGTCATGGTTTAGAAACCAAAGCAATCAATGTTGTCCGTGAGGAAAAGGCCATCCGCTTGCAATGTGCGTAATAATGAATGGCACATTACAATACGCTCTGCATGTGCAACACTGGAATACTACACGTGAATATCGGGTACTGTATATACCGCTGTATTCAAGTCTGCAATCAGTCTGCATCAAAGAGTTCCTCCGTTCCGTGCTCGAGCCTGCGTCGCTCGAAGCGTTCAAGCCATCCACACGCTTGGGGAGGGAATAGCATCCATTCGCATCTCTCGCCTGTGGTGAAAAATGTATTCACGTGCCGAGAGACAGAGAGGGTGAGAAGAGGGAGAACGGGCGGGAGGAGATGACAGGGAGACGAGCAGGAAACACAAAGCCAGGGGCCGAGCCCGGGCCAGGCACAGCTGCAGACCACACGCTCGACAACTTCAAAGACTTTATTGTACACGTCAGACAGGCCAGTGAAACCTGTGGTCCGATGTTCTCCTCGGTGGTGTAGCACAGGAGTGAATTAAGGAAATGCCCGTGACAGGTGGGCTCAGTCGGAGTCACGTTGAGCTGGGGTGTTTCGGAGGTTGGGATGTGTGCAGCGAGAGACTTGGTTTGAGTGGATGACTCAACACATTTGCAGAGGTTTCACGGTTAGTTTGACGAGGTCTGAAGATGACAGTATTTATTTGGGGATTAGGGTTGGTGAGCTGAGACTAACGGGTTGACCGCATACATGTAGTTCAGGTTTCTCTTGATTCTATTGATAATGTTTATAAGACCGTGTGAATTGTGTTCTTTTTATTTATACTGTCTTGCCTGGCTAGGGTTAACAACAGGTGACTGTTATTCTAAGCCCTGTTTATAGGGAGCTCATGCTAATGAAGACTATCTCTTCCTGGATTGCAAATGCTGTCAGTGTGCTTTTATCAGGTCATGTTTGTCCACCATCTTATTTCAAGTCTTTCACAGCTTATTTCAAGAGACATCTCAGCAATATTCTATCTTAGACGTACCATGTATACACCCAACACACACACACTTTCGAGCTCTTTTAGGTCGAACCCCATCCTGCTCTCCGCTCCCTCCCCTCCCTCCTTCCCTCCCCTCCCCTCCCTGCTGGTGTCTCTCAACAGCGTGTGATAACACATTCCTCCGGGGTGGAATCATCTCAGAGACACACGGCGGGTGATGTCATCCCAGGCACCTGTGAAAGGATGCCAGGTCACAGAGGGGAACTCTGCCAGGGTAATAAGACGTTCTCTGTTTACACTCCAGAGACCCATCTCAGAACCTCCCTCGCAGACAGCCTCTCTGGGAGGTCTATAAACTGTTTATCTGTGCGGCGTGAACATGATATTGCGGGGATATCTGTTGTGGGTATCGTCTCTTGGTAACACAGGGTTACCTCCCGTCGGGGCGGACATATCGCCCTTGAGAAGAACACACAGAAATGTGGCTGTGGCGACTGTAACTGGTTTGACATTAGCAGCGTAAGTGGGTTTAGGCAAAGGTGCCGTGTGTTTATCTTGTCCCACGCGTCCCTTCCATCACTGACAGGCCTCTGTCATCAGCGGGGCTATGAATAGCGATGACCACAAGGAAACATTCAGGTCATCTGCTATAGAAGTTACTTCATAATGCCACGCTAGTCGAGTGGAAAGGTCATACCAGCGTACTCACACATTAGACCCTGCAGTGAGGAATGAGTAAACACCGTGTCTTAGCATAGCATAGGATCTAATTAAGCCAATGTTTTGTCTCACAACCAGGTTTCACTGGATACATTGAAGAAGGCTGATAGTGCTCATAAACTACTATGTATGTGGAAACACTGCACAGACCACTAATACTGTACATGCTGTGAGCTATCATGCAACAGTTTATCCGCATTGCTGTTAATCAGCAACATTCTCTGTGTGAAGGCCACTCTGGACCTTGTGACGCGAGTTTTACGATTAGTCCTCCCAGTGACATCACCCGTGTGGCATTCCGGATTATTCTAGATTTACAAGACCACAAGTGTTGTTTCTCTGGAGAAAGGTCTTGGGAGCTGAAGCTTAATGAGGGTCTCACACATGGCAATATTTGAAACTTTTCCACAACATTTGGTGTCCTCTACAGCACATTCATTGGGGTTTTAGCGTCTGCACACTGTACATGTTTGAAACCACTTTGGTGAGATATAAAGTACGTATTCTGTGATTTCAAATTGAGACTCATGAGAACATGCACAGGTGACATTCGATCTTATTGATTCGATGTGCTGTCTACTATCTTTGAACTGGAAAGTAGCTCCAGTCTGGTATTGTACTCTCCTAAACGAAACTATCCCTTTGCATTGTTGCCCAGTTTCTATGGAAACCCTGTCAGCTGCAAGACGAACAAGACAATTGGGTCAGGCCAGACAACAGAGTGAGTTGAGGGAGAGGAAGCCTTTCTATCTGACAATACGCTTACTTGTGTACCTGTGTTTAAAAGGCTCTTGAAAACCTTCAGACCTTCCTGCGACGACCACGTTTTCGTGCACCGGGGAGAAGAAAGGGAAAAGGAAGAGAAAGGGGGGGGGGATTTAGTTTGAAAAGCCTTCCCCTCTGCCTTGAACCCCTCCTCCGCCGTGTCCAAACAAGGGCAGCACCATTATATGCCTTATATGGGAGGGGTGACATCACCAGCTACTGGAGCAGTGTTGGTTTTACACAACATTCACATTTCATTGTCCATTGATGACATGTTTGGAATGTGATGGCTAATTCCCTGTGGAGTGGGGGCCCTCTCGGACCTTGTGAGAGTCTTAGCCATCCGGCTCTCCTGCACAATTCAAAACACACTAGGCATGGAGGTACCTGCCCTGCATCGTGTCTACTGGGTAAGTTTTACACTGTTTCAGACTGACGACTGAAGGCTTTGAAAACTATGGGCAAACAAGGCACAGTCTGCTTGCTATCATGACTATTGTTAGAATGGCAGTTTCTCTGTGTGCTATGCAGGGAGCATTTGTTTGTAATGCAAAGCAAGGTTTTGGAGACCAAAGGCAAGCGCCGTGCAGTTCTGTGTTGCTGATTATGCCCGGAGGTTTCTGATGTGGTGTGTGTGAGCGTGTGTGTGTGTGTGGCTTCCACATGGAAACGACCTGTTCCAATCTCCCCGGGAGCGCTCGCACAGCGGGATCCGCATGGAGACTCCCGCAGAGCTTAGTTAAACATCTACTCCCGTGACTCCATCAAGGTCCAATCGCACAAACAAGTCTCTCCCAGGTGGCGGCGTCCCCGTCCCCCCGCCCCCCCCCCTGTTTGAGGCCCGATCGCTTTGTCATTCCCCTTCCCCGGCAGCGCGCCTGTGATGTGGCACCTTTCGGTCACATCACATCACCGGCTCGGCGCGCAGGTCAGCGAGCGGGACCCCTGTTGGTGAGAATCACGAGGGTTCGGGATTTAATCTGCCTCCCTCCTTTGTTCCCTCTCTCCTATCATGCCTGGGCCATTTCTTCTGCTCGCCTGCCTCCCACTCAGGCTGCCACTGCCCACGGGGTTCTGAGGGGGGGGGGATGCTCTCATTCAGAGTCTGCTCAGACTTCTCTGGGAGCGTCCGGGGCGACACTCCACTGCCTCGTTCACTTGAGCGTCCGTGTGCAGGACATGAGTAATGACAGTGCACGCCAATTGAAAAGAGAATGACAGCGTTGGAAGACGCCAGAGGCAATTGATTTGTTGGCGCAGAAGTGGAACTGCTTTTTTCACCATTTCACTCACATATTTCTCATTCGCCTTGTCCCTGTCTCTCTCTCGATTCCTCAATTTCTCTCTCTCTCTCTTTCTCTCTTCTCTCCCTCTCTCTCTCTCTCTCTCTCTCTCTCTCAGATTAAAAAAGCTACTGGAGCAGGAAAAGGCGTACCAGTCTCGTAAAGACAAGGACCACAGCCGAAGGCTCGAGAAGGTCCGAGAGGAGCTGGTCCGACTGAAGTCCTTTGCCCTGATGCTGGTGGACGAGCGGCAGCTCCACATCGAGCAGATCGACCAGCAGAGCAACAAGGTCCAGGACCTCAGCCAGAAGCTGCAGGAGCGGGAGCAGCGCCTGACCGCCGTGACCGGCACGGCCCAGGAAGACAGCCAGAAGGTCCTCAAGCTCGAGGTGGAACTGGAGCACAAGGCCGCCACGTTTTCCCAGGAGCATGAGGAGATGACCGCCAAGCTGGCCAACCAGGACTCCCAGAGCCGCCAGCTCCGCCTGAAGCTGGCAGGCCTGGGCCACAGGATCGAGGAGCTGGAGGAGAGCAACCGAGCTCTGCAGAAGTCGGAAGTAGACCACCAGGAGCTGAGGGACAAGATGAGCAAGGGGGAATGCGGGAACTCCACCCTCATGGCGGAGCTGGAGAGCCTGCGTAAGAGGCTCGTGGAAATGGAGGGAAAGGACGAGGAGATCACCAAGACAGAGTGCCTTTGTAGGGAACTGAGAAAGAGACTGCAGGACGAGGAGAGCCATGGCAAGGAGCTGAGGCTGGAGGTGGACAAACTACAGAAGAGAATGGTCCATCTGGAGAAACTGGAGAGCACTTTTAACAAGAGTAAAACCGAATGTTCACAGCTTCATATAAACCTGGAAAGAGAAAAGAACGTGGCGAAGGATCTGGCTGCTGAGATGGAGGCGGTGAAAAGTCGCGTGAGGGACCTGGAGGGTTCGGAGTCGAGACTCGAGAAGACGGAAATGGGCCTGAAGGATGACCTGATGAAGCTCAAGTCCTTCACAGTGATACTGGTGGATGAGAGGAAGAACATGGCGGAGAGAATCAAACAGGAGGAGCAAAGAAGTGACGATCTGAGTAAGATGTTTAAAACGGAGCAAGGCAAGGTCATGGAGGTCACAGAGAAGCTCATTGAGGAGAGCAAAAAGCTCCTCAAACTGAAATCGGAGATGGAGATCAAAGTGACAAGCTCGACGAGAGAGAAGGACGAACTGAAAACAAAACTCGCAAGTGAAGAGGAAAAGTGCAGGGATCTGACATGCAAGGTGAGCGCAATGAAAAAGCGCATGGACGGCCTGGAGGAGGCGGAGAGGGAATCGAGAACGACCAGGGCCAACCAGGACAACTACAGACACCCCGACGAGGACAACAAAATCAAGGAGCTGACTCTGGAAATTGAGAGACTCAAAAACCGCCTCAAACAACTCGAGGTGGTGGAAGGTGATCTGATGAAGACGGAGGACGAGTACGACCTGCTGGAGAAGAAGTTCCGAATGGAGCAGGACAAGGCCAATGCCCTTTCCCAGTTACTGGAGGAGATGAAGGGTCACATTGCCAGGAACAAGGCCATAGAGAAAGGGGAGGCCGTCAGTCAGGAGACTGAGCTGAGGACGCGATGCAAGATGGAGGAGGCCAAGACCAGAGACCTTCAGGCAGACGTCCAAGCCCTGAAGGAGAAGATCCACGAGCTGATGAACAAGGAGGACCAGCTCTCCCAGCTGCAAGTGGACTACTCTGTTCTCCAGCAGAGGTTCATCGAGGAGGAGGACAAGAAGAAGAGCATGATCCAGGAAGTGGCGAGCCTCGCCAAGGAGCTGGAGGCCACCAAGCGCTACAGTCGTGCCTTGAGGCCCAGCATGAACGGCAGGAGGATGGTGGACGTGCCGGTCACCTCTGCCGCTGTGCAAACAGACGTGGTGACCAGCGAGCCTGTCGAAGAGGAGACCCCCGCGGTGTTCATCAGGAAGTCGGTCCTGGAGGAGAACCACATTATGAGCAACCTGAGGCAGAAGGGTCTGAAGAAGCCCACCGTTCTGGAGCGGTACCCGCCTGCTGCCGCGGACCTGAACATGAGAAAATCCTGGATCCCCTGGATGAAGAAGAAGGAGGCGATCACCGTAACTCAGACCGGCCCCGACAAGGTGACCTCTCTGGACAACGGGGAGTCATTCCTTCGCCCCCCCGAGGTGACCATGTCGCAAAAACCTGGCCAGCCCCTGCGCATCCGAGTAACCCCCGACCACAAGAACAGCACGGCCACCTTGGAGATCACCAGTCCTCGAGCCGAGGACTTCTTCTCCAGCACCACCATCATCCCCACCCTCGGCCTGCAGAAACCGCGCATCACCATCGTCCCCAAGCCCACCACCATGTCCTCCAAGAGCAGGGCCGGCGAAAGCTTCGGGGACCCCGAACGGACCAAGTCTCCGGTCACCATAACCACCATCTCCAGGGCCAAATCCCCCGAGGAGCGTCGGAGCGCCTCCTCAGACGGCGGTGCCTTCTCCCCCGTCTCCATCATCACGGTCAGCACCACCCCAGTGTCTGAGGCGGCCTCAGCGGGGGCCCAGGAGATGACGAGCGGCCACGCCGTGTTCAAGGTGACCCCAGACAAGCAGACAGCGCCGGCTCCCGTCAGGAAATACAACTCCAACGCCAACATCATCACCACCACTGAGGACAACAAGATCCACATCCACTTGGGCCCGCAGATCAAGCGGTCTGCAGAGGGAGGCAGCAACAGCAGTCCCATGGTCACGGTCAGGCCCCTGAGCGTGAGCACAGAGAGCAAAGACACCGCCACAGGGGACGGTGCTTCGCTCGCCACGCCACCCGAACGCCACCCCGGGAAAGAGCACCCCCAGCAAGGTGACGAGCAGCATCACCATCACCCCCATCACCTCAACACCCTCCAGACCTACACAGTCAGTGGTGAGTATCGCACGGGATCTGTCTCATCACACATTCTCGTATTCTGTCCTCTCAGCATGTTAGCTGAGTTGTCCATTTCATAGTAAGACTATGGAATGATGCACTGGGGTCGAGTTTACAGTTTGATTCAAATATTTGTGACCTCGTAGACAGAAATATCTAAATGTTTTCCAATCTTCTATATTTCAGTTGCTTCTGAAATGTTTCAAAATGATATCAGGTGGTGTGTGCTCCCTAGATAGCACTCTATCAAGGTATATAAACAATTGAATACATTCCCTGTGAATAATACTAACACTGGAATGAATTGCTGATTGACGGTAGAAGGGCCATTCAAAGGGTCTTGTGTGGAAACACAAACACTGTACTGGCACCGACTGACCATGTTGTTCCTCCCCTTTCACTAAAAATGGACCAGTGATGACCAATTTGGATGTTTTACTAAAGTGGGCAAACCTTCACATTAGGAGTTGAAAAGGAGAAATGAACATCACACAGTCTAACAAAATTTCACTTAATTCAGTCTAACCTATTTGGCACAGCTTTGAAAACACACTTTCCCAATTCTTTGTTTAATGTAACAGACACTGTATTAAAAATGTGCAAAGCTATATGCAGCATGGTGACATTCCTTGAAAACACTATTGTGGCTATAAATAAGAAGACACACAATGACGTTTTAGATTTACAATATCCAAGATGGCCACCCCTTGTCATCCCAAACTGCCGTAAATGAAGTTTCCTCTTCATCAAAGACTTAACTTCCACACACTGTTATTTCTGTCATGGAATGTATGCATTTTCCTATACTCTATCTTTCTTGCTTAAATGCAATGCCCCCAAACAATGCACTTGCAGTACATTTTAAAGGAGGATGTTAGTTGATGACAATGTTCGATTTTTGTCTCAGTGTGCATGTCGTATGATTTATTTCAGCCCGGTTCGGATGTGCAGTCAACTCGGGCCGCGTCCACACGAATCCCTGTGTCAAAAGGTATGAAAACGGGGAAGGCTGTTCTGGGTGTGTCCACGGTTACCAGGTTAGAGTCACGAGCAGAGAGCCAGTCAATGAAAATAGAAGTGAGGAAGTCTGCAGTCTGCAGATCTGTCTCCTCGGGGGGAGGGAAGAGCTGAGAGCCACACGCTGCCATGGAAACACACCTCCCAGGACTCCACATGATTCCCCGCTTATCCTGTCTCCTTCCAAAAGCAGACAGGGCACATGCAAAATGCTCATCTGCACAGACACGCTGCAGAACATCTTTACGATTTAAGACACAGCATACTGTAGCTTTATATATATATATATAGACAGATTCAGCGAGCATCTTTCCTGTACAAACGATGATATTGCTTTGTCCGCACATTGTATTTTGAAATATATGTTTGTCCTGTTTATCCATGTGTTTTTCAAGCTGTCAGTGACACAAAGGCGTTTCCATAGCATGTTTTCATGTGCCTGAATGCAATGCTTTTTTTGTTTTAATTGACACAATCAGACTAATTCTCATCAGGATTTTCACACTGTGAGTAGACATTTTTGTTTCATGATTCATTTGCCAATACCATGTATATTTCACCCTGACTCATGGAGGTTTCCGAACACCAAATCTCCCTGAAATGTGTGTATAAAAGCCAATTTGATCATTTATCTTCCACACGTATTTGTTGCACCAGAAAATAAACTTTCTTTGAAACACAACATAAGACTTCTGGATATCCGTACACCATTGATGTAAAAAGGTTGCAGAAGCCAAAAGGTCAGTGAAGTAAAGGTTCATGACATGCAAAGCATGCATTATAGTGTATGTACTGAGTACAAATGACAGTAGGAAGCCTCCATCTAGCAGTACCTTTTCTGTTTTCGGTGACTCATCTGCAGAACAGCCCAAACAAATGACGAACATGACCCGTAATGTCATCATCTGGCTTGCATGAGATTAGCCACAAATCAGATTGTAGATAAAAAGTCGTCCATCTCATTTTTAAGGGGAATGATTCTTGCAGATATCAAAGCCAAGGACACAGACATTACCTGGGTTGAATGTCAAACTAATACAGTTGTTTATCTTAGTGTTAGTACTTCAAAACGACCCTTAATTGCAAAGTTGTTCATTTGCTTATGGAAAAGCCTTTTTTCTCAGTGAATCAGAGAACTTTACAGAGAGAGAATAGGAGAGATTCCCAGAGTGGAAACAGAAGGAGATCATTGGCCCAGATTCCTGATATGATCTAGTCCGGCTGTAAAGGATGTGATTGGTGGACTTCCTGAAGACCCACCACAGCATGTGACACAATGTATGAGGGCAGCACATTTGGGTGTCAGGCATGCCATTTGATATTCACTTTGGTATTTTTGGTAGGATATAGACCAAACAGAGACTTGTCAAATAATTCAAGTATGGCCTTTTCACATAGAGAAACATGTTTTTATTCAATCCTTTTATTCAATCCTTGATACTCCAATCCTTAATTGCGTTTAACAGCATGTAGATGAACTGTACAAAAGGGAAAACGGCTGTGACAAAATAATGGCGTGAAGTCAAGTAACTGTTGGCCTGTCTCTCTTGTACCAATCCTCTGTTTCTCTCACTGCCTACTCCTTTTATTGCTCTCCTGACGGCCTCCTTTCTCTTCCACTCATCTCATCTCTCCAGATACACACACTGAAAAGAGACTGTCTTCACACTGAGACTGACTGTCTCATTCAGCTCTAATCACTTCCAACACTGCCCTTTAAGTCCCTCCTACCTTCCCTCTTCTCCTGAACATTTTCGTTTCCTAAACCAAAACATGAATGCAGAAAATATGTGACATACACTGTAGCTTGCTTCAAAAGCATCTCAAGTACTGTAAAGGCACCGGAAGAAAGTCTCTATTTATAAATAAACAGCTCCCTCACATGGACAGATGTTGACATAACTATATAAACGTGCACATTGAGAGCAAATAAAAAACATATTCCTCTGTTTGGAATAGGTCAGCAATACAGTATGTAGACATGATTTACAATAAATAACCAATCATTTTGAAATGGAGAACTTCACATAAACATCCAGGGGTCTATTGATTGACCACTGGTCACCTCATTTACTTTTTTCCACATAATCAAAACCATAATTAAACAAGGATGTGATAGGATATCCTAAGATCACAAAACAAAACAGATCAGGGTACAGAGAGGAAATTCCACTCAAGGTGCTGATGCTCTCATTGTTAAGACTTGATTAAACATGGCCTCTGAGTAATTAAGAAATGCTTAAATCTGTAACCAACCTTCCAATCTAAACTGATAACAAATGACCGATGCGAAACGTATCCCACTATCCTAATGAGCTAGAATGAATGAACAAAGGTTTACATAATCAGTCAAATGAGGCAAATAAGAAAGACACTGATGTCAGGGTTCAAGGGAGGGCATCCCTGGATAGTCAACAGAGCAATGCAGATGGAGAGAGATGGGTAGCAGACCAAAGCAAGGCATGTTCATAATAAGGGCGATGGCTTCAGTTGAGTCCCCTCTCTTGGGAGAAGCATCTGGAAACCAGGGCTGTGTACTTGTGAAAAGCTGAAACACAGAGACTCTTTGACTTTGATTCAGCTACATCCTGCACATGTAAGCCATCATTCCCCCTGGGGTTGATTTTGGTGGATCAAACAATCGCTCCTGGTTAAACTGTCAGAGCCTAAATATAACGGTACTGTCTACTCTGAATTTACGGAAGATCCCATACGTTATTTTACTGGACAATGGAAACAAGGGTCACAGTGTGGATCCATAGACAATAAATGTTAATACTTTGACCATTATTAACGCATTTGCTTCTATTAACAAACATTTGGCTGCTGAGTTAAACAGCAATTTCATGAACATCTTCATGCCATTGTGCTGATTTAGGACATCATGTTTTTTACTTGCAACATTCCGACCTGTAATCTGTAACTTTTTAATTCCCGGCTTGGCAAAAAATTAGTTAGCTGAACTACGATTTCTTCTACTACTAGACATTGAGGGAATACACCCACTACAATGATAAATGTTTTCAGCTCCGCTTTGTTTTAGTCAAATTGCCTTGTACAATTCAGTTGGTCAACCCTCAAGGTAACATAAAAACATTAACATTTGAATTTCTATATTTTTATGTTGGCTTTCTGGCACAACATGCCACTCATTGTGCTAAACAACTTTTGTTCCCACAGGAAATGTTATGCACTATGTGATTGAGCCTAGATGAACATTGATGTGGATTTCCTTCACCTTCTCTGACAACCGCTCTGGAGTGCAACTCTTTAGTCGTTGTGTGCTGCCACAGAGTTATCAACATCCACGGAAGGGAAACATTGAGCTGAGGTCTGGAGGGGCAGACGTGTGTGAAGTGTCTAGGACATTTCTGACAGGAATCGGGTTGGGATCTGACTGAGAACTAAGCCAAATTATCCTGGAGAGATACAGTATACAAATGTAACTGAGTAGTTGTTCAGGAGTGCACATAAAACCCCTGAATATGTATTATCTACAGTGTGTAAAAAGATGATGCCATTTATAATAGGCTGAATTTAAATGAATACATGATGTGACATTGAACTGGCCAATATTCTCTTCAGGGTAAATTGAAGCACATTTTGCATATTGACAGCTTTTGAGGGAGCCACATTTTGATGGATTGATCAAGATAAGATAGGCAGTGATAACACTGAACACAAATATAGTTGTAACAATATTTCTTGTCACTAATAGTGTTGTGTAAGAACAGAGAGTTACGTTTTCTCCCAATTATAATCATCCCTACACATGATTTGATGATTTTAAACTATTTCTATTAAAAAAGGTGCTTCTCATGAAGAGGTGGAGGAGGGTGTGGTTGGCATAAATACACTGGCATCTTACAGTACTTAGACATTTTCGGTTCCTAGCAGGTAACAGAACAAGCACAACATCTTTCCTGAGATTAATCAATTTCTGTTTTATATCTTGCAATGTTGACCTTTTTGAAGCAGTCATTAAACATGCATACTTGCATTTCTTTTGTGACTTAATATGATGTAGCCTACTGTACTTTGTGGCTCATTGCAATGACAAGCAATTTAATTATAAAGAGCATCCTTTTACTACAGATCTCTGCTTGTGTTTGACCCAATAAACCACTGTGACATATTTTGTCATCATTAATAATTTTTTGTTCTGTTCTGATTTCAGTCATAATAAAAAGATGCACTGTAACAGGTTTTATATTGATGACGTCACAAGCCGTTGAATTGAGGAGGAAACGTAGGAAACTTCCTGGTCTGTAGGAGTAGGTTTGTCTATGGTTATCTATCATAGCAAGAGTTTATTCCATTCGGATATCTAGATTGTTGCTTGCATAGTTAACATATTATTCATCATACTCTGCCAAACTTGGCGTAAAGCCTATCTGTCCAGAAATAGAAATTAGCTAGGTAGCTGCGTCTCGTCATCTGACTTTAGCCTAGCTGCAGTACTGTAGCGTAGTTGTTGCCAACAGCACAGCAGTGTTATGATGGCGTCTAGCTACAACGCAAAGGAGGAGGACGGACTGCATACAATCGCAGGACCAGGTGGAGGAACTATCAAAAATAAAAAGCCTGACAACACAGCCTTCAAACAGCAACGGCTGCCCGCATGGCAACCCATTTTGACAGCGGGCACGGTTCTTCCTGCCTTTTTTGTTATTGGGCTAATCTTCATCCCCATTGGCATTGGCCTCTATGTAACGTCCAACAACATCAAGGAGTTCGAGGTAAGCCAGCTAGCACTAGCTGCTCTAATACCTGTTGCACCATAAACTAAACCAATAGATGCGCTACTCAGCTTCTTCTTAATGGGCCCAAGAGGGCAAGTCTCAAAATGTATTTGTTTATAATATATTGTATATCAATTTTTTTTGCAGATTGATTACACTGGGGTAGACATGTCCAGTCCTTGCTTTAATTGCTCCCAAAGTTTCAGCTGGAACAGCTCAAGGCCTTGTACATGCGTGTTGCCTTTCTCCTTAGAACAACCATTTGAGGTAAAAGAGATTGTGTATTGAGTGTGCTGAATCTGTGGAACTCTTGTGACCATTATAATCAAATGTATTTATTTCAACAGAGCAACGTATTCATGTATTATGGCTTGTCGAACTTCTACCAAAATCACAGGCGGTATGTTAAGTCTAGGGATGACAGTCAACTGAATGGAGACAGTGGTTCTCTAACGGTAAGAATAATCCTTAATAGGCCCTATAGGAGTTTAAATTCATTCTCTCCCAACTATATGTTATGTGATTCATCCTGCTTAATTACTATATGTGTATTCTTATTTACAGAAACCCAGTAAAGAATGTGAGCCTTATGCTTATAATGAAAACAAGGCCATTGCTCCATGTGGAGCTATTGCCAACAGCATGTTCAATGGTGAGACAGTTTTGTGCTCTGTATTTATCATAAAAAGGCCATCATCATGAAGGTTCATGTTGGTTAATCAACATTTACTTTGACACCTTGATATTAGATACATTGGAGCTGTTTTACTTTGACCCTAATGGAACAAGGGTTCAAATCCCTCTGATGAGGAAGGGAATTGCGTGGTGGACAGACAAGCATGTGAAATTCAGGAACCCTGACGCTAATAACCCCAACCTGACAGCTGTCTTCCAAGGTGACTACGCAAGCACATAACATAACTCAATATCAACACGGATGGTGAATCGCTGACGACTTGTCTTTTTCCTGTTCTAGGCACGACCAAGCCAATCAATTGGCGCAAGCCTGTCTATGAGCTTGACGATGACCTGGAAAATAATGGCTTCATCAATGAGGACTTTATCGTGTGGATGCGAACGGCTGCCTTGCCTACCTTTCGCAAGCTGTACCGTATTATTCAGAAGAAGAACAACATGACCCCAACTCTTCCTCGTGGGAACTACACCTTGGAAGTCACCTACAGTATCCTTCCTCTGAGGCCTCAAGCCGCCCTACATAAACAACCATGATGTTTAGACCCAAGTAGTTATAGCCGCTGGTAACAGAAATGCATCACTGCCTTGTCTAAAAATAACGCATGCTCAATCATCCCAATAATTGATAGAAGTTGCACATTTAACATCCTATGGATCCTTCCTTAATGTATCCCAGACTACCCTGTCCGTAGCTTCGAGGGGAGGAAGCGGATGATCCTGAGCACCATCTCCTGGATGGGGGGCAAGAACCCCTTCCTGGGCATCGCTTACATCACCGTGGGCTCCGTGTGCTTCTTCCTGGGGGTGGTGCTGCTTATCATCCACCACAAATATGGCAACCGCAACAACAGCGCTGACATCCCAAATTAAAAGTGTGTTTGGATATGTTGCATGGACAGAGATATACAGCACATTAGGTTATTGTCCTTCATGCCTGGCTTTGGTTTAGATGAATGGCTTCTGCTTTGTCATTTCTTTGAGAAAAAGACTGATGCACTGTGCAAATGTGCAGAGTTTGTGGGACAGACACATGTCTGGTTCTTGAATTTTGAGGTTTGCTGAATGCCATGATTCTTCTTAGGGTCTTTTGCTACTGTTAAAAGCTGTTGTCTTGCCAGTACGTCGAATACAGCTATGTGTAAAGTATATGCAAATGCTAGTGCCGATAGTGCAATTCTAATCCAGATAACATTGAAAGATTTTTGTTTTTATAATTTATAGAGCATGGTTTCTTATTTTGAAACATTCCTCATCTTCAAGCAAATCTGGAATTACAAAGTGCAACTGCATCAATAGTTACATTCATGATGGTAGTATTGCAACATATAATGTCAGTAACAATGTTAATGTCTGTTTTTATAGCTTTTATGGTCTTCTTTTTTCTTTTCAGTTTACACTGCAGGTGAGTTTGTTGCAACAGGATGCAAGCTTCGTGTGAAGGTTTTTTGATTACAATTTATTTTTATTAAGTTTATGGCACTTATTTATTTTAGTAGTTATTTCAGCTGTTGAGAATGCAGAGGTTCAAAAATGTTTCACTGTCTGATAAATGTAATTTATTTATGTTGGGACCAAAACATTTGATGTTATAATAATGTTTTAATGAATTTGCACTTTATATAGCTGCCTTTGATTTTATTGTGTGTATGTAAACTTCTCGAAGTAGACAAACTTGCTGGATAGTCTGTTAAATGTGCTTGACAAATAAAAATTCAAATGTACTCAGATTTTGGCATTTTTTATTGAATGCACAATGAAAAGTACTGCAACCTATCAGGTTGGCCACTATCTAACGCTTCAAACCACTCCAGCCCATGTGTGGCGGTATTTTCACTGCAGTCCTGACGCGTCAGTTAATAATCCACCAAAGAAGAAAAGGCGGAAACTGAGTTTTACCAGTGTCCTTGTAATCGCGGCAAAAGATGTACCGGCACATTTCAGTAAGACTACATTTGCAGGGAATCTATGAGGCATTTTTACTGCATGGTGTTATCTTGACAAGTTTGTTTGTAGTCTTAGAGAATATTATGGTTGTAACACGCTAGAGAAATTCAAGCGTCTTCTATTTTGGGGTCATTTCAGGACACTTCATTGACTTCCTTAACAGCAACCCGGTACCGCAGCTATACAAGCAATGCTAGCTAGATACACTTTTTTTTACCCGTTAATCCTACCCGGTGCAACTGAAGGGACACATTTAGTTGACTATGAGTAACCTTTAGTTGTCTCCGTTGACGTCCTAATTCACATTATTAGTCAGGAGCTTAGTAATGATGCTTTTTCTGTCATACACAGGCATTCCAGCAGGTGTCGCGGCGGACGCTCAGCAGTAGCGTGCGCAGGCAAGTGGAGAACAGAGTCCCTGGGAAACAGAAGTTGTTTCAGGTACAGTGACGTACATCAGTCTCAAGTGTAATAGAAGTAGACACATTTAAGGATGAGCTCTTTAAACCTTCATCTAGAAAAAGACCTCTCTTAAGTCATTTCTATTTTCTTACTATTGTAGTAGTAATAAAAAAAAATCACTTCATGAGACCTTAGTCGACTGGTCTGATCTCCACCCTTATAGTTTGTCTGCATATGAATCCTGAATCCTATACTGTACTGTGACATACTGTGGCTCCACAGATAAGTATATATCACGGCATCCTACTGTGTTGAATTAACAGATTACATTTTGCATGATGCACGTGTGTGTCAGTAGAATGAAGTTTGTGTGTCATTAACTTTTGAGTATTCAAAAGACCACAATTTATGCGACAACCTGGAGGGGAGATGTTGCATTGTCACATGCTCAGTAATCACTGATTAAAAACACTGTTTGTATGCGTAATGAAAATATATACATATAAGTCAATAATATGTCCCTGTCTTTGGAGAGTGTTTAATGGAATCATGGAGTAGATGGAAACTTGAATTATCTTTTAAACAACACAAGAGATATGCCTGTGCCCATAGTTAACGGTTTGTTATTCATCTTGACTAGGAGGACAATGGGATACCAGTTCACTTGAAGGGAGGAGCCAAAGATGCTCTCCTGTACAGACTAACAATGGGACTGACTATTGTCGGTAAGTAAAGGGTGGTTGCACCCATCGTTTCATGTATAAAATGAGTCTTTGTAATTGCACAGTTGTGTTCTAGCCCAGCAGTGACACACACAACTATGGAAGACCATGGGACTGCATTGGTAAATACATTTTGGACATAAACACATGTTGAACTCCATTGCAGGAACTGGACTTGTCGTGTATGAACTGGTTAAAGCAGCATTCCCCCACGAAGAAGGTGTGAACCGTCTCGTGCACTCTCCACCTCCGTTCACAATGTGTTGTAAAAAGGTGTTGGTCTTCATCCCGTGTATCCTGCTATAATGGCGTTCATTTCAAGTTGTTTATTAGATCAATATTTATTTATTGTACTCTGAGGAAAATTAAAGAAGCCTCTCATTACTAACATTTTTGGTGTGTGTCTATTTATTCCACTAACCAGCAGTGGTGAAATAGCTTCGCAATTATGACAGTGGCGGTAAGAATTCCATAATGGTTTTACCGAAGTACCCTGCCCCTTATGAAGGCTGTAAACATTTGTGGCAGACTACATCTGGATATCCTCACTGAGCATCTGGATATGGAAAGGGAAATCAATGAGCAAAGGAAATTATACAAAAAATGTTTTCTTCAAAAGGTTCCCATGGGAATATGACACTGAATTATTGATACATTCCTTTTGATATAAACAAGTCAAATACAGAGTGGTGTTTTACACATTACGAATCAGCAATAGCGTTTGACACAAGTCAACATAAATGAACCAGTGTCTGGCTAGACTTGTTTGCATGCAGTTGAATTCTATCGTCACTAGAGGGCTACGTTTTCAAACAAATGGTCATGCACTGCGTTTTCAATGGTAATGATAATGTGATGCAGGCTCAGCAATTTACTTTATTTTGGATGGACAGTGCCAATGTCATTCTAATGGATTAAACTATTTGTTTAATGATCCCACTGAACAATAGTAGATCTGGTTATATCATAATCCGCTGCTTGTCCCTCAATTATGCGACTCATCACGTCTGTTCCAACTACAAAAATGTTTTGCCTGACTATCTAATTCATGTAAAGATTTTTCCTCCTGCAATGGACTTCATCAATTTGGGCCAAACATCTACTTAAATAACTTGCCACTTTTAGAAGTTCATTTAGTCTACAATTAAGCACTGACTTAACTGGCTTTTCAGTAAATGCTTGTCTCGGTTCCAAAGCAGATGTCATGATCAGACGACTGGCTAAACACACGAGAGCATCATTGCGAAGGAATGCAACAATTTATGTAAAAGTTTCCTAAAGTGTATCCCCACACACTCTGAAAGGTTACATATTTCAGTCCGTGGCAGGATTCCTTGCTTGTGTGTCGTAAGAGCTTACGATACTGAAGGGAGAGTTGGGAACAGCCCCCTATTAAGTAGCAGTTTGTAAAACGATTCTTCCCATTTGGAAAGAGGCTTCTTATCTGGGACCTCCACAAGTGAGCTCTGAGTTTTCCTCTGGACGATCTTCTCCTCAGTGAAACGTACTATCTCCATTTTTTAAGCAGAAGTTACATCCTCGGAAAAGCTTTCTTATTTTTACTTTAATATCACATCCGCAGGTCAGTATTGCTTTTAGCCTAATATGATGCCATTCACACCATTTAAACGTTTTAGCTTTTTCCAAATCGATATTCTTCTGGATATTTCTATAATGTCCAAGGGTTAATTGTTAGTTTTTGTTAAATTCCCGATTAACAAAATGGACATCAAAGTTGTGTAAGGCTAGTAAGTGTGTACGTTTGCTAAATTTGTTACAGAATTTAAATTATACTCAATTGACCCATATTTTTTTTAATGTATCATTAAAATGAGGGACAATGATGAATTAAACTGGTAAGGCTATTTGCAACTTTTAACTTTCCAACGTGTAGGCCTGCTAAATGTAACTAAATGTATTTTCACCTACATTGGGTTTATACAAGGATTAGTGATATTATAATGTTCTGCGTTTATCATAGAGTTATCAAGCATCATTCTATTCAGAAGATTTAGGACCAGTCAGCTTTCTGGCCAACTTTTTACCATTGCATCGTTTTTCTCTGGACAACGTTTTGAACGTTTCTGAGAACCAGTCATTCAAATTGGCACTCAGATTGGTACACTCTACCTATCTCTATCGACACCAAAGGCAGGCAAGTTGTGGCATATTCAGGACTGTAAGGGTGACTGAAGCGATGCATCCTCAGGTGGCGCGCATAACAGTGAAAAGGCAAATCCACTGCAGCGGCTGGAGCTTTAAAGTTTAAAAAGTTTACGTTAATCTATTAGCATTTTTCATTTGTAAAGATATGAATGCATAATTATTGTGAAACATGATTTTAGAATGGACCTATGTCATATGGTCTTTAGCATGGTTATAGAACAGAGTTTGGCAAGAAACCAGTGCGTAATTGCTCGTTCTTTTTGTAGCTTCATTCATGTTCTGCTGAGCCAGAAAGAAGGAGAGAAAAATGAAGATAAGGCTGTCTCTGGCAGCGACTGCCCTCATCGCAGTGCTACTAGTATCATCCGTCGAGGCCCAAGGTAATATTAACAGCTTTTCCTCAACTCTCCCATTACATTTCAAATTTCACACTCAAACACACCGTTCGGCCAACTCGATCGAGGTCTCCAGTCTCAGAGTCTTATAGAGTCGAATAAATGTTGCCGAAATAAATGAGTCTGTATGCCGTTTTATCCACCGAACCACGTCTTTTGAAGTTGTCTTTGATTTGGTTCTGTACTGTGTTTGAGAGAAATAATCTAAGTTTATACTTTTAACTCCTGTTTTTGAGTGTAATTGTATAGACTTAACTGTTCTCTCCTTCAGAGACCGTGCGTTTTAACAATTTCTTTGGGCCCCCAGTAAGATCAGTCGGGGCCACTCCCCAGATGCAGTGGTCTATTTTATTCGCTAGGAGGAGCTCTTGTTCGTAATGTGTTTTAATGTGACACTGACAACTCAGTTCTACTTGCCAACATCTACAGTATGTACGCCCTACCATGTGGAATAGTAAAAAAAGACGTCCAAATGTTAGTACAAAAATTGCAAAAACGAATTTATCAAAGTCCTTTGAAGGTAACATTTAATTACCGTAAAGTCATATCAAGTTATATTGTATTACGGTCCTAAATGGGCATCTCAGAGTGTTGATCTTGGATCAGAACTGTGTGATTTGGGTGGGATAATGTGCATAGAGGGAGATCTAAACCAAATTCCTTCTCCTTCTCCTGTAGTCTTTTATGTATATAATTGCTCTGATCCAAACCTGACCCTGATGAATCTCTTCAGACAGCTTTTTAGTACTTGACAGGACACAAGATGTTTTAACAATATTCTAAGTGTATGAATGATTTTGAACTCAAATCTATGGAAAAAGTAACTGAACGTCTCTCTAGTTTCATTTTGGAAAAAAATGAGCTTGTGGCCAAGTTTCCTCTCCTTGTCTGTTCTGATGGAACGGAAAGACAAAATAGGAGTTTCACATTATTTTCCAAAGACTCAGGCTAAAACGCTCATATGACTCCTGTCAGCCTTCTTTCAGAACAAAGATTTGCATATAAAACATATTTTCCCATATTAGGAACGCCTTTGTATTAGCTCAACTTTAGTTATAGTCACAAGAAGAAGTCATAGCATGAACAAGAGCCTAGAACCTTACCCTTCGGGGTGTTAGCTAAGACAACGTGGTATTTTCTGTACTAGGGTTAGGTTTCTGTAAAAGTGTTTGACATGTTGAGACCAGGTTTCCAAACGGACAAAATCAAATGCTTGAAAGGCAGAGTTACAGCCGGTTGTCATGGATCGCATTTTAAACCTGCACACACCGTTACAGTTTAACCCCCCTGAAACCTTGTGGGTACGTGTGTGCACGTTTGTCTACGTGTACTCCTGAAGCACTGCTATGTGATGATCATGTGTGTAGTAACTGTACGATCATAAATCGCCCAATCGGAAACGGAAGCAGCAGACCGTGGGGCTTGAGTTGATTCGACAGGTTGGTGGTTCTCATTTTTGCTGTCCTGTACTGGTCAAGCTTTGCTCAGGTTATATGAGTCATGGCTTTTCAACAATATTTTAGAATGGTATTCTTCCTCCCTTCATTCTTGGTTTCTTTGTATCTAGCTAGTACAGTAAGCCTCCAACTAACACACTAGATTTGAGCACAGTGCATTGTATATTTATATTTATTTACATTTGAATGTACATTTATTGTAGATGCCTTATTCATACTGGTCACTTTTAAAGCTAGACATGACAGAGCTCCACTTTCAGATCATGAGCAGACAGCATGAATTCTAATGTTCCCCTCTCCCAACCGAAGAATATCATTTTAAAATATTACAAAATATTCTGTAGTCCGTCTTGTACATGAAAACTTATGTCCGGTGCTACAAGTTGTGTCCAACAACTTTTCATGTACATGTGCATGACTATAAAACAAGCAAACAGCCTCCATGATGGTTTTGAAACTGAGTTTTTATGTGTCTCGTGTTACTTCTTGTCTTTCACTGTGTGCGCAATTCTTTGAGAAAAGATGTACACGTGTCTTCAATGACTGTGTATTCTTTTAAGAGGTTTGCAATGGATGGCAGTTGTAGAAATAGGTGAATCCAAACAACAAATGTATGAGTATCCTATCTTGACTCCATTGTAAATGCCAAATGTTTCAATGTTCCTCTTTGTCAATTTAACAGTTAACTAGATGGCATGCGTTGGATTGACTTCATGGGCAGCATGCAAGATGTTACATAGTTACAAAATCATTTTTTCATGTATGCTAAAACAGCCATGTTCTACCACTTTGGCCTTTGGCACTTTATGAGCGCAGTGTTTTTTCCCCTCACTACATGCTTGAGTTGTTGGGACAGCTCAAACGAATGTCATTTTTCTCCAAAATGGCTTCTCCTGTCTGTAATGTCCTTTAGCTGTGTCACCATGTGTCACCATGTCTTGTTTGCCCCAACAATGAACAGGACAACTTCAGTTCTGAAGTGTTGATTGTTGGGTACACCCTTGTGCTGTTTGTGTTGTACAACATCTCCTCTTTTTATTGATCAATACACTCTTTTCCACAAACGTTGGCATTAACATGGCCGACTCTTCTTTTCACAGTTGTTGCACCTTCAGACTTGAGGTTTAAGATTTTAAATGAGAACACAGTGCAAATGACATGGAGGCTGCCCGCAAGTAGGATAGAGGGCTTCCGACTACAAGTTGTCTCAGACACAGGTGAGTGACCTTACAGCTGCAGGTTCACTCAAGCCAAAATGTCTGCATTACACAGTACATACACACATATTAACAACAGCGACTGAAATCAACAAACGGCTCACCAATGCCTTTGGCAAACAGAAGAACGCATGTATTGCTTCATTGTTGCCGAATTGCGACCTGTGCATGCATATCCACAGTCATTTTAGTGACTTAGGATCAAAAGGAAGATGGGCTGATATTAAGGGTCATACTGGCATTGCTTTTTCTGAATGACCCTGTAACCTAATGTTCAACCGAGTCACCCATTCCTGACATCTTGACTTTTTTTTGTGTTCAGACGAACCATCTCGAGAAATCAACCTCCCTGCCTCTGCTACCAAGACGTCCATCACAAATCTGACTCCAGATGTGGACTACGCAGTGACAATCTCCTCGTATTACGGATCAGATGAAAGTCTTCCCCTATCTGGCCAGATCACAAGTGAGTCACATACTTTGTGAGCTGACGATATAGAATGAATGACTAAGGAACACGGTAAATGGTTCCCTCCACAGAGGGAACCCCCGACATCCAAGGCCTAGCAGAGTCTGTTGTAACTTAATGGGAACTGCCTGGTGGGGCGGCTTCTTTGGCAGCCCCACACAGGGCTGATTAGACAAACCTAAGCAACTCAGAGTCTTTAGAGATTACAGAGAACAACGGGGCGGAACTGATTGGCATTTTACCGTACGATCTGAGAGCTTTGTTTAGCCTGCTCACCGAAACCACAAGACTTTATCTTGTACGAGACGACCACATCAAATAGCGTGTTGTTGATACCATCGACAAATCTGTTACGCTCCGACCGAGTAACATGTTTAGTCTGTTCTTAATGCTATACAATGATCCGTTTCCATGGTAGAGAATGATGTGTTCCAGTGTCTGATGTTTGCATTGTCCCATTGCTTGTGTTTCAGTCCAATCAAGTGGTACAAATGGAGGTCCCAGGAAACCGCTGGTCACAGATGCAGTCAGTAAGTCCAATGCATACAGGGTTTATGTTATGAGCTTTCCAGTTTTTCATTTCGACTTACTGCTTCTGTGTTCTTTCCATTGCTGTGTGGTCAGCATCAGAGGGGAGTTTCCACGGATTCAATGCCCCATTGTAAAGACTAATATATTTTTTTAAACCACATAAATCTAGAAGAAGAAAAAAACACGGGTAATCATTAACTTGGTCCGGCCCGGTCAATCGCGCCAGTATGGGGGAGTTTGCACATGCTCAGTGTCGGGGACGCGCAGTGAAGGGTGTGGAGTTAGGAGCTGTGTCAAGGCCACTGGTGCGGGAGCTGAGTAGAAGCCCAACCCTGGAGGCAGGGAGAGAAGTGGAAACCATTACAGACTCAAGTTTACAAGAGCTCCGTGGCCTCCCCCAGATGATGTAGGCTGCTGCTGCTGGGGAAAACCTCACTGGTTTAGTACCTCCACATCATACGATTTGGGAAAGAAAGCTGAGGAATAATCCCGAGCAAATGTACTTCCTAAAATCTTTTGCTGCTTTCCAAAAGACTAGCTCAACTACGGGGGCCTCATCTAAACGGTGTGATCTAGCGATATGGCGTGTATACAGAATAACACACAGAATTGAATCTCCACAGTTCCTGTGTAGGATATCGGTGCCAAGGGGGCTGTTTTCTTCATACGTTAACGTTATGCATTTTGGAAAGGGGGAAAAAATGTTGGATCACATTTTGCCTCTAGAGGCTCTTTTCACTGTTTCATTGTAGGGTCTTTCCCCCTCAGCGCTCTTTATGTTGTTGTTTTTGGTCAGCGATTTGGCTTTTGGGACTTATAAGGATACGGAAACGGGACATGGTTCCTTCTAGAAACGTGTCTTCAGGTCAAAGCATTTGCTTACTCCACATTTCCACTGTAGATTGACCTATGCTCCTTTTTTATCACCCCTACCTCCTTCCTTCCCACCTTCCCACTCTCCTTCCCACCCAGAGTGCTCCTTCAGTGCCATCACTGATCTGGCGTTCCTGGTGGACGGCTCATTGAGTGCTGGAAAAGAAAACTTCAAGTCCATCCGTAGCTTCATATCAGCCATGGCGGGCGCCTTTGAGATTGGCGAGGACAAGACCAGAGTGGCCGTGGTACAGTACAGCACTGACTCCAAAACCGAGATCAACCTGAACCAATACCACAAACGTGGAGATCTCCTCCGGGCCATCAGCACCTTAACTCACAACGGTGGGAAACGCCATGACAGGTACTGACAAGACATCCTACAAGGCTGTATGTGGTCATTTGAAGTCTTATCATTCTTTGATTGGTTCTGTTACGAAAAGAGGTCGTTGATCAGGTGTCGTACGTCGTGCCTATAGGTGAAGCCATGGACTACCTCTTGAAGAACACATTCACTGAGGCTTCCGGGGCCAGGAAAAGCTTCCCCAAAGTGGCCGTGATCATCACCGACGGGAGGTCCCAGGGCCCCGTGGAGAGCTTTGCCAAAAAGCTGAGGAACACGGGAGTAGAGATCTTCGTCTTAGGTACGTGGTCACGGCGCTTCTCCTCTGGCATCTCACGCCCCCGGGTTTCTTCATAGGTTTTCCCTCTGTCTCTGCTGCAATGGCAAGACAAAGGGCTGACCAGATATGAATGGGTTTCAATTGTACTCCCCATGTGGTCATACTTTCCAAGCGAAAGGGAAATAAAAGAACGAACCGAGCCTCTGGTACTTTGGTCAATGAAAAAGTGTGGATTATCACATAGGAAATCCAGCTGGATATCTTTAAAAGAGGAAACGTGTGGAAAAGTAGTACTTCATTTCCTGTCTTTATAGATCACTTGTTTCACCCAGTATTTATAGCTCTCAGACGTGAAGAAGAATGCATCGGTTTATTCCGATTCTGAAGGATTTTTATGAGCCGCCATGGACTTTACAAGGACTGTTTTGGGTTTATTGGTGTTGTCTCTTAACTATGAATAATTAAACCTCCTGAATTTGGTGTGTGATCAGAAGGATGACGGCTGTATGGAACATTTCCCCCCTTTTAATGGGGAACCGTATACATTTTATATCACCATTTTCTTTCTTTTTTTTCATTCAATGTAGGGATCAAGGGAGCAGATGAGGAGGAGCTTAAACGGATTGCGTCAACCCCCTACCAAACCCATGTCTACAATGTGGCCGACTTTGACCTGGTCAAGAATGTCCAGAAAGAGCTCATCACTCATGTGTGCTCAGGGGTGGACGATCAACTCAACTCACTTGTCAGTGGCGAAGAAGGTAAAATGTGCTTTTGAGTATCTACTTCATTCAGAAGTCGAATTTGTCATGTGTATGCCACAAGGAGATACTTGT
Organism: Mallotus villosus; assembly: GCA_903064625.1. Lineage (NCBI taxonomy): Eukaryota > Metazoa > Chordata > Actinopteri > Osmeriformes > Salangidae > Mallotus > Mallotus villosus. The sequence continues at coordinate 329,867 of CAEFZP010005770.1, read as the reverse complement.
GGACTGTTTGCAAACTGGGATAGGCTAGCCCAGAGGATGTTCGCCGGTGGGTTGATAATTGAGTGTCTTCTAAGATTTCCTGAATCTTCTTTTCGTAGTTGTCGAGCCAGCCTCCAACCTCTTTGTTGTCGAGGTGGCTTCCAAGTCAATAAAGGTCTCGTGGGACGCTTCCATTGGAGATGTTTCCGGATACAAGCTGCAACTAATCCCCATGATGCCTGATCGAAAACGCCAGGAGCTGTATGTAGGCCCCAAACAGACTTCAGTGGTGGTCAGAGACCTGTCCCCAGACACTGAGTACCAGATCAACCTGTACGCCCTCAAGGGTCTGAGTCCCAGCGAGCCAATCATGGCCATGCAGAAGACTGAGCCCCTGAAGATCTCATTGGGTGAGTAACCGGTGCAGCATCCAGTAGAGTTCAAATCCTCCGATTGATTTTGCCCACGACGTGACAGCTAATTCCGCATTCTTCTTCTAGAATGTTCCCTGGGAGTGGACGTGCAGGCGGACCTCGTGCTCCTGGTTGACGGTTCGTACAGTATAGGACTATCCAACTTTGCTAAGGTCAGGGCTTTCCTAGAAGTGCTGGTCAACTCCTTTGACATTGGTCCAGACAAGATTCAGATCAGCTTGGTTCAGTACAGCAGGGACCCCCACACCGAGTTCTTCCTCAACACCCACCACGACTTGAGCGCCGTGGTCAAGGCCGTGAGGACGTTCCCTTACCGCGGCGGCTCCACCAACACGGGCAAGGCCATGACCTACGTCAGGGAGAAGGTGTTTTTGAAGAGCAAAGGGTCGCGCGACAGCGTGCCGCGCATGACCATCCTCATCACCGACGGGAAATCCTCCGACGCTTTCAAGGACCCGGCCAACAGGCTGAGGAATACGGACGTGGAGATCTTTGCCGTGGGCGTGAAGGATGCCGTGCGCTCCGAGCTGGAGGCCATCGCCAACCACCCCGTGGAGAGCCACGTTTACACCGTGGACGACTTTGATGCTTTCCAGAGGATCTCCAACGAGCTCACCCAGTCTATCTGCCTGAGGATCGAACAGGAACTCCACAACATCAAGCAGAGGAGTGAGTACTTCCCTTAGTACTTGTCTTGTGTGTGTGTTGATATAGTCTGTGTCCACAAACTCCTACACTCCCAAATGGGATATTTCTCCACGTCTGTTATGAGAAGCTTATGATCTTTCTTTAAGGTGTTTACGGAACAGTTTGATAAAGTACGTTTTAGAACAAGAAGTGCTAGTCGGTGCTGGTCGAGCTGTATACAATTTGTCTGGGTTTCTTATGACTCATGCCCATTTTCCTGCAGTGGAATACAAGGCATACCATTTGGCTTGCAGTTGAATGTGAAGCTAGGTACTGTAAAATGAAGCATCTCCATTTTATATATGTCTTTAGACCACACTCCTACCACCTTTTTGATTCACCTGACCTTCAAAGTGTCCTAAGAAGACACAGTCTTATGCAAGTACAACATATGCTTGCAATTGTCTGTGTCATCAAACAACTTTCCAACGCTGCCTTCTAAAGTGTAGCTTTTTTGTAACAATGTGTTACACACATGTACAACCTCATAGGGGCAGAGACAGGACTTGCATGTGGAAAAATCATTTGAAATATTAGTCACTCCAAATGACATCGCTGAAAGTTAGTCAGCCCTGTCAGTGAATTGTGTAACCAACCGACTATACATTGAAGTATGGATCTTGTTTAATAATATTGATTGAAAACATTTACATTTAGTCATTTAGCAGACGCTCTTATCCAGAGTGACTTAGAGTAAGTACAGGGACATTCCCCCGAGGCAAGTAGGGTGAAGTGCCTTCCCAAAAGACACAACATAAATGCACGGCCAGGAATCGAACCGGCAACCTTCTGATTGGTAGCCCGATTTCCTAACCACTCAGCCATCTGACCCCCATACGTTTTGACAGTTGACTCCATGTGAGGCTTCACTTCACTTTGGCCCCTTTCTCCATTAGGAACCATTATCCATGATCCTCTCCTCCCTCTCCTCTCCATTGTGACATTGAGGATGACTTGTGACCTTGGCTTGATGTTCTGTTCCCCTCCAGATCTTGCCGTGCCAAAGTCCCTGACCTTCTCTGAGGTGTCTTCGAGGAGCTTCCGAGCCGCCTGGGACATCGACGTCACCAACGTGGAGTCCTACCTGCTCAAGTTCAGACCGGCCGCAGAAGCCGGCGGAGAATTTGTGTCCATGTCCGTGCCCGGGGACACCCTCACTGCCTTGCTCCCCCACCTCACCCCCGTCACCAAGTACGAGGTCAACGTCTTCGCACAGTACGACAAAGGGGACAGCCTTCCTCTGACGGGATTCGAGACCACTCTCGAGGGTGGGTACGCCTCAGAATAGTTCTCACGATTCAACGTCGCAAAACGACGCCAAGCGAGCGTTTCATTCAAAGTCGATGCTCACTCGTGTACAACCCTGTGCCCGTGTAGAACGAGGATCGGCAGGGAACCTGAAGGTGTCCGAGGAGACCACAGACAACTTCCGCGTGTCGTGGACTGCCGCTCCCGGGGCAGTGGTACGCTACCTGCTGACCTACGAGCCGGTTAGGGGGGACAGCGCCAGGCTGGAGACGGCAACCGTTGGGGACGAGACCACCATTGTCCTGCAGCAGCTGTTTCCTGAGACCACCTACCGGGTGACGTTGACTCCAGAGTACCAGTCTGGCCCCGGGGGAGAGAAGCAGATTGACGGCACCACCAAAGAAGGTAACCGTGGCGATGCCAAGCCTGCGCCAACAAGGAATGGATCTGCTGTCTGCCCCGCTCTCCCCCCCCCCTCCTAAACAGCATGTCTGTTATTCCAAACACTAATATTCCGCTCCATCTACTGTGTCATTAGAGTTTGGAAGGGAGTCAATGGAAGACATGAGTGCGGGTTGAGTTTAGTGGGGGAATTTTTTGATACATACCAGGAACTGTAAGGTGTGTGTGTGTGTGAGAGAGTGGGTGGTGAGATATTGCCCAGTGATAATCTTGGGTTTTCAAGGATGAAGCCAAAGCAGAGGGAGGGAGGTGGATGGAAACAAACAAAAAGTTAATTCTCTTCACCAAGGCAACCACATTCTTTGCAGTGATTATCTGTGTTTGGAGCAGTTAATGTGTCTGTGGACATTCCAGCTCCTTTAAATGAAGCAGCTGTTTGTTTCAAGGGTAGTTAAAAGTGGAGAGCATATCCCAACTTGTGCCTCTTTGGCATCAATCATCCAGCTGTCTCTATGAATTGATGTTTTTTTTTCCATTTACAATGATTTTTCTAATGTGTTGTTTACAGTGCCCTTAACTTTGAGCTATTCTTTGTTGGCTTCAACACATCGTACAGATGTAAACAGCAGATATAGCAGCAGATTAGTATCAATAGGCGTACAGTTCACTTGGATTTCGCCTCAGGAATATCTAGTCATCTGAGTAGATCGACTCATACTTTTACCCCCGTGAACAACACAAACGACAACAATCCCGCCTTTTCTCTTCCAGCTCTGGGGTCTCCTCGCGACCTGCGCGTCTTCAACGAGACCGTGTCGACCATGAAGCTGTCTTGGCAGGCGGCGCCAGGCCGCGTGGTCCAGTACCGCGTGGGCTTCCGCCCGGTCGGAGGCGGGGAGATGAAGGTGGTGACGGTGAAGGGGGAGAACACGGCCACCCTCCTGAAGAACCTGCAGCACGGCACCGAGTACGAGCTGGCCGTCAGCGCCCGCTACGCGTCCGGCCAGGGAAACCCTCTGGAGGGGCGGGGAACCACCCTGGAAGGTAAGGGAATAACCACGTCCTCACGGCTGGTGCCATGACAGCCTTAGCAGGGACATGCCATGCTTTGGGGTCTGTGACAAAACGAATGACCGGCACTTCAAACAGACACGACAAACAAAACGAGTTTATCTCACGTGACATTCATTTGCTGAGCTTACAAGTTACCCCCCCCTCGCGCCCCCTTTCAATACTCAAGTGGTTGCTTCAAAGGCAAGAACCTTAAGATCGACAGAACATAATAAACACGAAAAGTTAGGCCATCTGGTTCTCCTGTAACTGCTAGAGCAGGCTTCTCCGATCCCCTGGAGATGCGGAGCTCAGATCGTGTCCAGTGATTGTGTTTTGGCTGGAGGTCAAGCCGTCTGCCCCCAGAGAACACCGCAATAACACTGCTACCGAGTCATCTCATGAAATGTAACCCGGGACCTCCAGTCTGTCATGTGGCATTTACCACAACCAATCACAGGCCCGTGTCAGGCCATGGAAGTCAAAACAGAATTTCCATTTTGCTTTGATCACCCCTCATCCCTCCTCCCCCCACCACACCAAACCACCATCATTCACCTCTCTCTTTTTTTTGTTAACACATTGGTCAAGGAACTCTATTGTACAAAGCCTGAGAGGTGGAAATAATGGGAAGCAAGACTGGGCATGGGTGGGTCAGGAATGTGACTTGAGCTGGGTGTTGGGGCTGGGAGTTTAGAAGAGAGAAGAAGGGCTGTGGGGGGAGGGAGGGAGCGTTAGTGAGTCATCTCTCTGTCCGTCTACCTTGTGAGGGCTTGCCTGGAACCGAAAAGCCTTTTCCACAATCTCCGTACAACAGGATAGGGCAAAGTGAAACCACCCAAGGCAATGCGCTGGTCACAGAAGTATTCAAGACTCAAGTCTTTTTTTTGGGGGAAGAAGGTCCCATACATTCCCAGGGAACATGGGAGAACTCCATGGCGTTGTCCAATAGCTGGACATTACGCAGCACAGAACCTCCCCATTCTTGGGGACTGCTGCAGCCCCCCTTGGCTGGTTCTGGTGGGGTGACCGGGTGCGGGGCCTGGGATGGTGGCCGTCTGGAGGGCGGTCCCAGCTGAAGCCCCTCCAGGGAGCTCCGGGGCCGACAGCCTCTCCTCTTCGCTGCAGCTCACAGACACAATGTTCCGCTGGGCTGCGTGCTCTGGTTTCACTCACTCCACCAAGCTGACATAGACAGAACACTTTGTGCAGAAATCCTCTTGGAGACTTAACCGGCGAGATAAATAAAGCCACAGTTTGTGTGAATTCCCTGTTGACATTTATAAAAAAAAGAATATTCATATATTTCAGAATCTTTGGAAAGTTGGTGCGCTTCCTCACAAATGTTCCTTCACAACTGTTTAAGGAAGTAAGCCTGTGGGGATTTAGAAGGATATTGCAGGGAGTCAGTGTTTTGATTATTAGTCAGGCAGCATGCCTGGTTGCCCTTGGGGGTCCTGGATCCATGCCCTGCTTAGTCTTGCCTATGGTAGTGGCCTATTATCTGTAGCCTCTAGAGACGAGCCAACAACGCTCTCCTTCACACAGATTGATTCTCCAATTGGACAGGACGGTGACAGAGCTGCGATACACTTCTGCCCAGAGTTCGTGCTCCTTCGGTTCTCACATCGAGGTGATGAATTGAAGAAGCAGAGTGATCGTCTCTCTCCCCCTCCTAATACAATCAGTTCCCTCCGCAGACGTGTGGGACACGGTAATCACAACAACGTGGGAGGAAGATGAAGTGGGATGAGATAATGAACTTTAAAGAGACACATGGAAAGCCTTATACCTCCAAGTTATGTACAGTGTAATAGCTGCTAGTTAGCACCGACCACTTTCCTCTTGCTATGGTGGGGGGATGGGGGGGGGAGCTGAAAGGAGGGAGATAAAAGAGCGTGGAAATCAGTCGATTCAGTTTGAAACATGAGGGAGCGCAGGGTGGAGGCTGGAGAGCTTCTGGGGTTCAGGTGGTGGTGCCTGTACCTGGGAGTCCCAGAGAGGCCTCCTCCTCCTCCTCCTCCTCCTCCTCCTCCTCCTCCTCCTCCTCCTCCTCCCCTCCCCATCTGGCATCTGACAGGCAGCTTCTAAGATCCACCATGCTCCTGACCTCAGGGATGTCATTATGACCGAGGAGCACCAGGCAGCCAATGTGCACGTCTTTTCACCACCTGCCCTCTCCCTTCATCTCAACAGCCAGGTCCAGACAACTTGGGGGAAAAAAGCAAAAAAAGACTTCACTTCAAACATACAGCTGAAGCATTGAACTTAAGACTCTTTTAATTGTAACAAGATGCAAATGCAGGGCAGATTTCTTCTTTGGATATGGTTTCCGAGTTTGTCACACGTTCCGAATTTTAAGGCAATTTGAGATTTCAAAGGCTTGTGTAAAACAATCCCTGCTGTAGACGGGAGACAGGGTTTCTTACCAGTCTGACTGATTGTCTGAAGTCACAGTTTCTTACTAGTCTGACTGATTGTCTGAAGTCACAGTGTACTCAGTGCTTGAGAGGCAAAGTTGTGGGACAGAGCGAGAAAATTGGGAGACACAAGGAGGAAAAAAGGTGAGGGAGTGTGTCAAAAACTGAAGAGGAGAGGGTGTTGAATTTATTGTGGTTTTGTTCAGTTTTGCCACATGATGGGCTGTGGAAAAAATGGGCTTGAGTGACTTTCAGGCAGGTCCGCTGCCTGCCAGATTCCCTACGTGCAGTCTGCAGTCTGTGGGCTGTTATTCTGAAAAGGCCCGAGACACACTCCCGGCCCTGCAAATGAGAGCTCCTTGAAGAGATAAAAAATGGAGGTGGAGAGGGCCCAGCTAATGGCCACTGCCGTGTCTCTGTGGTGAAGCCTAGCAGACGACTTGTGGAAGGAGCACATGTGCTATAAAATTAAGGAAATGAGATTTTAGCCAGGACTGGAATGGTTGCTTCAGAGGAATATTATGTTTTGATAGATTATTTTTGGCACGACATTTGGAAAGACTTGCCCTGAAATCAGACACAGCTAAGTTGTTGATCTATAAAAATTAAACACATGCCTATGGCCCATCTTTTTCAGGCTGTTTTGAAATATTTTTTTTCCTACTGTAGTCTATCGAGCTTCCTTTGGGCTTCTATTTGTCTACGTGTAGGAGTTCATGAAAGGTCTATCAGGGTTATCACTGTGCTTATTTGCTTTCACTTACTTAATATGTCTGTTTTTCAGCTTTTCTAGACTATTATAAAAACAAGACCCTGCTGCCTGTAAGGTGGATGAAACCAGGGATTTGATAATTGCATAAAAATAAATATCTGGGGGTCTCGTTTCGACCGGGCCCAATATACTCAGGGAATTCTGCTGAGGAATATCCATTCCAGTATCAATATATAAATTGGTTTAAACAAAAAGGTTTTGTTTCAACTCTCTTAGTCGTATAATTTCGCTGGATCTCGCCTAGGGAAATTAATCATGATTTTCACAACAGCTATTGAACACTCGTTCTTTCCAGCCCAGTCTTTGCTCCTCTTCTCTCCTGAGAAAGACAAAAGTGTTGGAATAAGATAGCCGATCCTCATCCTTGTTTGCAAATATTTAACTCCGCAGGGCCCGGAGCCTTGGCCCCATTTCCATGCGTGTGCTTTGTAGCAATGTGATCCATATGCATGGAAATTCAGTGCAGGTTTACATTGTATGAAACCGCATCTATATGTTTTGGCAGACAGGCTTCCGAGGAGACCGCCTCATCAGGCAGGACAGGATTGAGGTCAGAAAACACGACCGCACTTTCTCAAAGTCCAGCTCCTGTCAACCCCTCCTCCCCTTCCGTGTCCTCACTGTGTGTGTCGAGCAGATGTTTAAGAAACTTTATGGGGAGTCTCCTATACGTCACCTGATATGTCACAGGTCTACGTCATCCCAGATATACAGTCCGAATGAACGGAACCTAACCCGCTTTTGGGGATTTCCAAGAGATCCAGTAATCCGACTCGGTCATTTCACCTCTGACAGACTGATGATGGAGGCAGGTTTACTGCGTGGTTTTCCGAAGTTGGAGCCGGACGCCGGGGTGCAGATGCGTGCATCTGTGTGTGTTCCTCCGACGAGTTTATAGCTGTGACAGGCCGCTCAGTTATGCCGTGCTCTGGACGCAGACTTAATAGTTTCCATTTCGAATAATTAGGTCAGCCAACGGAACGCTCTCCGAATGGCCTCTCAGCTGCTGCGAGAGAACGGGGTCTTTTAGTCACAACAAACCTCTGTTTCTTTGATATTTAATCATCGATAAAATTGGGGCGGCATGTCAAATTGATTGTCGATTCATCCGTTGGTGTTTCCATCCATTGTTCCACACAAACTCTCAACACAAGTGTCGTCCTCCTCTTTGTCTTGTTTCAGAGTTGGGCTCCCCGAAAGACCTCGTCACGAGCGACGTGACCGACACGAGCTTCGCCGTCTCCTGGACCGCCGCGCCAGGGAACGTGAAGATGTACAGGGTCCGCTGGAAGTCCCTGTTCTCCGAGGAGTCCGGGGAGAAGAGCGTCCCCTGGGGCCACGACCGACACAGTCCTGGAGGGCCTGACCCCCGAAACCCTCTACCAGGTGTCCGTGTTCGCCTCCTACGGCCGCGGCGATGGCGAGCCGCTCACCGGAACAGAGACCACGGATGGTACGGCTACTTCTCTTTGGTTGGGTTACTGTTTGCTGTTTTGCGAAAGCCTGGGGTTTAAACGCAGCTTCCCTCTCTCCTCTGTCGGGGGGCTTAGAGGCAGTTTCTGCTCTCTGTGTTCAGGCTTTGCGGGTAGAGACACAGCAGATTACAGTGGTCGAAGGCCCATTATTTGCATCTATGAAAGTGGAAAACAGGCTGACCAACTGCTACATGTCTGTAATTTTCTCCAGACAAAATGATTGGGGGGGGGGAAATATGAAAACTGATATCACTGCCCATGTGTTCACCATTGTCATGGGCTTTGGTCTTTGGTGTCTGGTGTTTCATTGGAAAGCTTGACTTAAAGCAGCCGTTTCACTCCGGGTTTTTTGTTCCTTAGCTGTGGTCTGCAGCGGAAAACAGAGGAGATGACAGTCTTTATGCAGCGTGTGTTCAGAGATAACGTCACTCTTGTTGAGGGACAAATGTTTTAAAAAAAAAGAGGCATATGTGTGGTGGACATGTGCAATAGCGCTGATGCGTAGGAGTAAAATGAGGACGCCCTGGCTAAGAATGACCAAACATCCTCCATCTTACTATATCCACACATGGGGAAATGAAATTGATTGGAAAATGCTCTCAAACAGGCCATTTCTGCACTGGCTACACTAGACATGTGTGGATATTGAAAACCAGTGCAGTGGTTGACACTGGCTTGGCGGTCAGACATATTGTTGACAGAAAACAAACTTTAGACTAAACTCACCTCAGGGGAACTCAAATATTCCCTACTCGTGCTCAGCCAGTTGGGTTTGGGTCCCCCCCCCTCTTGCCAATAAAAGAATATCCTCCCAAATCTTACAGTGGTCTGAACATGTTCCTTACCCTTGGGACGGCTCGGCCACGGGTCGATTCATTTCATACGCATGCTAACTCCTGTCGAATACATCTACCTCATCACATGGTCTACGGAGCTTAAAGTTGGGGAAGGTTATGTTTAACGTGCACCCTCCTACTACCTCAAACCCCCCCACCCCAGGCTGAACCCATACTCTGTCTCTCCTCAGCCTCGGCCGCTGCCAAGACACTGAGCGTCTCCGAGGAGACCGAGCGCTCCATGAGGGCCACGTGGCAGCCCGCGCCGGGCAAGGTGCTCAACTACCGGGTGACCTACGCTCCCTCCGCCGGCGGGAAACAGGCGGTCGCCAAAGGTCGCCGGCACGGCCACCTCCGCCGTGCTGAAACGTCTGCAGCCCATGACCTCGTACGACATCACCGTGCACCCCGTCTACAAGCGCGGAGAAGGAAAAGCAAGGCAAGGAGTAGGAACTACACGTACGTTGGTCCACGATTCAAAACCCCCCCACGAGGGGACAGTAGACTGCTGGCACACTGTGGGATGTAACACACAGACACGCACCTCACCAACACATGTATGATGATGTCACGATCCCCTGGGCATGATGACGTGACCCCCGGGGGCGATGAAACGGTGGCTCCGGGTTTGAGACATCATGTGTTCATGGACTCATGATGCCGTTCCAGAAAAGCGATCGGAGGGGGCGGGTTTGCTGACGTCACCGCGAACTCGCCCGCTCGCTTTGTGGGATGTGCTCACGCCAGACTGGGTACTGACATGGTCCCTCCCTCTGTGTTTCTCCTCGCAGTGTCCCCTTACAAAGCTCCCAGGAACCTGCAGACGTCCGAGCCCTCCAAGACCAGCTTCCGGGTGTCCTGGGACCCCGCCCCCGGGGAAGTGCGTGCCTATAAGGTCACCTTCTTTCCCAGCGGTAACGACATCGACCTGGGAGAGTTGGTCGTGGGCCCCTATGACAACACCGTGGTCCTCGAGGAGCTCAGGTGAGATCTTCGATGTTCCCTCCTTAGCCACGGAGAGATCGGATGAAACACGGATATGGCACAACAGTATCAGCACGCGATATGCTATTGTGACAGATGGTTCCTTTAATCCCATTTCCCCCCTCCCCCCCTCCGCCATCAGGGCTGGAACCAAATACTCAGTGGCAGTGTTTGGGATGTTTGACGGAGGCCAGAGCATGCCATTGGCCGGAGAGGAGAAGACCACTCTCTCTGACGCACCCGAAGCCCCTCTCCCCGACTCCACGGGTAAAACCTGACGACGCCACAGCTGAGCCGCACACACACACACACGCTCACACCCAGACATATCAACGCAAACAAAACAATCCGACCAAAGCTTGGCCCCTCTCCTTAAATTCCTACCGTGTAGAGCTGCCTAGACTGGGATCCAATAGAAAAGAGCGCTACAATATGACTCTGATTAGCACCAGAAGAGTGAAATATGTGCCGTCGAATGGAATCGGAATCCCCGTCGCGTTGGCGTTCGAAGCCCTTGATTATAACGAGTGCTAATGGCTTTTGGGCTGCTTGGCTGGGATTAACCTTGTCTCCCTTATCACCATCGGGCGAAACCCTGGTGTCAATTGGAGTTCCATGTTGCAAGCCCATAGCTAGAAGCTCGACACTTAGGTTGTATTTACGACTAACACTTATAGGAATGCTTCTTCGCCGCCCGCTTCATCCATTGCCAGTTTTGTCCTATCCACATCTCCTCCCTCTGTAGTCGGACCCGCCGGTCCTAATTGTGTCGCAGGAAAGAAAAAACCTCTTTGCTAACTCGTTCAGTCCATATCTTGTAGACGCCTAAACTTTTTAATGTACAATGGATATTTCCCCGTTTTTATGTCGTCCCCCCCCCAAAAAAAACGAAGACCTTTGTGGAAAACTAGCCACTCTGCAAGCAATTACAGATGTTTTACAACCCAGGGAGAGGGGGGAGAGGGGGGAGAGGGGGGAGAGGGGGGAGAGGGGGGAGAGGGGGGGAGCCGCACCGCGCTGCCGCAGAGACGCACGCGGCTAGGAAAATGTTGTGTTTCTCATATAAGACCCCAGAGAGCTGCTGACCCTGGGCAGAAATTCCTGCTGTAATGGAGAGCAGACACGGTGACTAGCTGCCCACTGAGCAGGCGAGGATGTTCCACACACACACACATACAGGTTCCACACACACACACACAGGTTCCACACACACACGCATGCACACTGAGAGACTACCCAGTGGGACGCCATCAGGGCCCCTGCTGTCCTGCAGTACGGGCGTGGGTGCTTTGTCTGTAGCGCCGCAAGAGAGAAAAGATCCCCTTTTTGGAATGACCGTGATATCAGATCTATTGTCGTACACACCGTGTATTACCAACGCCATGACTTAGGTTTGGGAAGTGGAGCGTTGCCCACACAACAGACGAAACGACGACGCGAGCTATCGAGCCCGTTCGCACGTACGCGCGTGCGCCGGCGTCGCGATCATCTGCTTCGTGTTACCCGTCTGGGTGTTTTACAGTCTCAGCGCGCGACATCTGGTTTCGCTGATGAACGTCTCAGGGAGTCGGCATCGTTCTCATGAGGGCTTTCGCATATCACGGGGGTATATATCTCCCAAACGCCCCCGGCCGACACAATCCGCTCAACATCCATCCCTCTCTATCCCCCCCCTCACACTCGCAAATCACCACGTGGGGGGGGTCAACATCGATTGTCTTCTAACCTGTTTTCAATTGCAGGCACGGTGGCAGATTCCGTTTCCCATTTCCTAGCTCTGGTGTCCGGCGGGGTGCGTCAGCACCTCTGTGCACCTCGGACGAACTCCACCACGGCCCCCCTCACCCGCACAGGTGTCTGGGGGGGGTGGGCGGCAAGTACGGAGCACCCCAGGAATGTGCAATAACTCTGAGCTGAGCGCTGCGTCGTATATCACCTGTCAGGAGGCTCACGCCTGTTGTTCTGCGAGGGGACAAATCCTCCTGACAGCCTCAGAAACGCCCGGAAGGCTGTGTGGGATGTGTACAGCGAGAGAGCGACGTGGAGGAGAAACCCCGAGAAGAACGAGAGGAGTTTACGAACGATCTCGCAAAATGGGATCGACGTGTTGTTAGAAAATGTTGTCTCTCGGAGCTTTGGAAATGTTTGTATTCATAAAGTGTGTCAAACGTGTGTGACTCTGCTACTGTGTTACTGGCAACGGCGATTCTGTGTGTTTGTGTTTGTGTCGAAACCGATTCCTTTGTTGTCCTCGGCCTCGGCCATCTCCACCATCCCTCTCTGCACGTTTCACTCATGACCGTCACGACACCCGAAACCTCCCCGAGCAGACGCACGCCAGGTGTGTCCCGAGATGTCGCACCTGCTTTTCATCTCAGTGTCTTCCTACCTCGCAGGCCCCCAATGCAAGTCCGCGGCCAAGGCTGACATCATCCTCCTGGTGGACGGCTCGTGGAGTATCGGCCGTCTGAACTTCAAAACCATCCGCTCCTTCATCGCTCGCATGGTCGGCGTGTTCGACGTCAGTCCAGAGAGAGTCCAGATCGGTGAGTTTGGTTTGACATACCACGCGGCACTGCCACGGCATGATTTGAAGCCCTTTCAACGCTGTATTTAAAGTTGGGCTTTGACACATTGCCTATATCAGATTTATCGTCATTCAATGCTGTGTGTTCTCTCTAGGTCTGGCTCAGTACAGTGGGGACCCCAAAACAGAATGGCACTTGAACGCCCACCCTACCAGGGAATCCCTGCTGAATGCCGTGGCCAACCTCCCCTACAAAGGGGGAAACACCATGACAGGTGACTGTTACACAAACAACTCGAGTTCTATTATTACTGTCTGGGACTCAACTCCCTATGGCTTTCAGACCAAAGTAAACGATTCCGACCTAAAAAATATGATCCTTGTTACAAATCGTTTTGCCAGCATGTGCTGCACGAACAGGCCTCATGTGAAGCTCTCCCTCATAGGTATGGCCCTGAACTACATCCTGGAGAACAACTTCCGGCCCAACGTGGGACTCCGCGAGGACGCCCGCAAGATCGGCGTCCTCATCACCGACGGCAAGTCACAGGACGAGATCGTCACCAACTCCGAGAGGCTGAGGGACCAGAACATCGAGCTGTACGCCATCGGGGTGAAGAACGCCGACGAGAACGAGCTGAGGTCCATCGCCACCGACCCGGACGAGATCCACATGTACAACGTCAACGACTTCTCCTTCCTCCTGGACATCGTGGACGAGCTCACCGTCAACCTGTGCAACAGCGTGAAGGGCCCAGGTACCAAGCTCGACCATCTAGGAGGTCGCTCACTTTCTCAACACGGCTCGGTTTAGGACAACGCTGTGTCGTCACATTCACATCCGTGTGTCATTTTACTACACACTATAGACAGGTGACTTCCATTTGAGATGAAGTGACTGTAAGATAGACCAAAACATCGTTCACAAGCCACATGTGGAAGGAGGCAGCTCTCTCTCTCTGTCCCTGTCTCTGAGAGAGACATAGACCTCCATCCATCCCCTACAAGGACAGCCTTCTAAATACAGTGCAACCAGTGTGCTGCTAGCCAGCTTATGTTATCCATTTGTCTCAAAGACGGTGGAGGTAAAACACTGACAGCACGGGATGAAAGTGCCACGGAATCGGCCCTGTGGTCTGATCCTAGCACAAGTTGTACCGTGACCGCGGCCTTCAGTGGTATGAACAGATTAGCGTAGGAGCAAGAAGATTCCAATGAGATATTCATGACTCGAGCCAAATTGAAAGGAAAAACTCAAACCTACGTTTGTGAATATGATTTAGACTGTCTTTATTTGGCCTTGATAAAGTATGCCTGCCTGAATATGGTTATAAGGGACTCAAACGGTTGATGGAAACTCTTGCTTTGGACGTACTGTGCCTCATCCTTAAATCTAATTTGAGGAGTAAGCGCAATATTGATTTACTACACAGCAAGACATATTTCTCTGAAAAAGCCCTTTGTCAAAGCGGTGAAATGTACACCAGGCAAAATCCCCCCCCCGTCCCCCCGTCTGTCAGACCAGCTCGTGCGATGGGGACAGATTTGTGGTTGGGGAGTTCAGCATGTGAAATACTTGACATGTCAGCTCACGTTCCCTGTGGCCCCTACCCCTAGGAGGAGGCCTGGAGGCGGCTACTAACTTGGTGACCTCTGAGGTGACCCACCACTCGTTCCGTGCCACCTGGACGCCACCTGACGGCACGGTGGAACAGTATCGCGTCGAGTACATGCTGGCTGCTGGAGGTCCCACGGAACAGGTGGGCTTTACCTCTCCTCTGCTGCTCCTCTCTTCTTCTTCTCCTCCGCTCGACCTCTCCTCTGCTGCTCCTCTCTTCTTCTCTCCTCCGCTCGACCTCTCCTCTGCTGCTCCTCTCTTCTTCTCTCCTCCGCTCTACCTCTCCTCTGCTGCTCCTCTCTTCTTCTCTCCTCCGCTCGACCTCTCCTCTGCGCTCCTCTCTTCTTCTTCTCCTCCGCTCTACCTCTCCTCTGCGCTCCTATCTTCTTCTTCTCTCCTCCGCTCGACCTCTCCTCTCACCCTCCCGGCTGTCTTCGTTGGTAAACGTGCCTCGTCTCCACCTGGTTTGGATATGAAGGAGATGTGGACGGCCCGATCCCTGTTTCCATCTGAATTCTTTCTCCGGCCTCTGTGGTTCTCTCCTGCCAGTCTGTCTATCCATGCTGCTTTTTGGGGGGGGAGTTAGCTGCCCTATATGCAGCCTCTCTCTCTCTCTCCCTCTCTCTCAAGACTCCCGGTTGCCGTGCCTACGTGCCTAGCCGCCAGGGCCCCGCCCACTGGGAGATCGCATCATGGCCGGTGATGCGTTCTGCCTCATTGAAATCGCTCGCATTCGAATACAAAACTTATATTCACCCAAATGAATCGGATTTCACTTTCGATTGGTTGATTTGCGACTGGCTCCTTTGGGCCAATACTCTGACCTGGGGGGTATTTCAGAAAGCAGGTTATCTGACATACCCAAGTAAGTTACCTTCCCAGCTGACACCCAGCGTTGTAGCAACATTGCCAGTAGGTTGCTGCAACATTGTGAATCAGCTGGTGGGTTAACTTACCCAGTTATGTTGCATCACCTTTCTGGAATATCCCCCTGGAGAGGGGAGTCAGTGTGCAAAAAATACCTTTGTTTTGCTTTTGGGTTTCCTCTGTCGTTGGAACGTTCGGTTTTAACCTGCTGTAATTCCAGCACTATCCCTGTGACGAGTTTGTAACTCTTGGAGAGGGCAGAGAGAGGACATAGGGTGGCTTGAGATCACACTCGTTAGACTTTGTAAGGAACGACATTGGGATAGCCGTTTTGAGTGTACGACAAATGTAACGCGAGTGTCCATTTTCAATCCGCTCAGATTATCGTCGATGGGACGGTGAACACCGTGGTCCTGGTCAAGCTGTCCGCTCTGACCGAGTACCTGGTCAACGTGTATTCCGTGGTCAGCGAGATAAGCAGCGAGCCGCTGAAGGGAACCGAAACCACCCGTAAGTACCTCAGCTGCATGACCATATCCTCCACCTGCATCTTTTATATCCCCAATGATTTTGACTTTGACTTTACTGCTAATTCGCATAGGCTAAAACTTCAAATGAATTCCCCCTTCAAGGTATTCCAGACCATGCAGCTCAGTTATGGTCGAGCAAGGCACTAATACAGATTATTAAAATGAGTCTGCTCACAGCACAGGATACACCCCAAGGGGCGAGGATGAGGGTGGGATCAATGATCAAAAGAAACGTAAAAATGGATAAGAAACTGCTCTGGGCAATTCCACTGTTGTGGTAAATGGTTCAGGACATTTGGAAATCAACAACAGCCTGGTGCTGCCATGCTCGTTACCCAGCTTAGAGAGCACGGATGGAACTTGTTTATTCGTTGTTTACTTGTTATTCTTAAATCACGCCGTTCACTGAAGCGATCATTTATTTTGTGTGTCTTGATTGGCATCCGTGTTTTTACGAAATGTTGTTGCCAAAGTGTTGAATATATTTGTCTTAGTTCAATGGGATGGCCAAGCTGGGAAACTGGATTAAGAGAACAGGCTTTATGATGTTGAGAATGACTGATGGTTCTCCCATTCTTGTCCTCATTAGTGACTCCCAAGAAAAGGGACTTAATTTAATACAATCTTAAGTACACAGCACTGAGTGCTTTCATTGCTCATTTGTATTTGAACATTGACTTTTAATGTGTCACTTTAAACATTTTACGGTAATCCCGTACGATATTTCTCGCCGTCGTAAACGGCGCTTATTGTTCGGTCGTCCGCAAAGTCGACGCCGCCAGTGGCGTTAGATCACTGCGGTCTTCTTTGTGGTCGTTTCTAAACCAACACTGGGCTGGGTCATCATGCTCCTGTGTGATGACGCCTTGTAACTCTCAGTGTGGCTCAGCCATAAACACAGGCTGGGTGTGGTGTGTTGCTGTGGTCGAGGTCCGTGGAGAGTCTGTGGAGCCTGAAGTATGTCGCTGTTGAAAACCCTACTTACCTACCATCAAATCGAACAGAATCCAATAGAAAGCTGCTCCGGAAGGCTAGAACGTCAGCAATTGCGTGCCACACGTTTGGTACTGTTTATACCAACAGCAAAAAAAAGATTCGGGGGGAACATGAGACCGTATTTTATTTCCGAATAATTTCCGAATGACGGCACACTTGATCGTTTGAGTTCCAGGTACCCTGTAACCTTTTCCTCCTTGCTCCCGTCCTCTAGTGCCCCTGGCTGCGGTGAAGAGCCTGACTGTGTACGACGCGACCATGACCACGTTCAGGGTGAGGTGGCAGCAAGTGGAGGGAGCCACAGGGTACATGCTGCTGTACAGTGCCATCAACGCAACCCAGCCCACCACGGAGAAAGAGGTGAGGGGAGCCTACACACACACGGCTTCACTACACACACACGGCTTCACTACACACACACGGCTTCACTACACACACACACACACGCACGCACAAGAACATAGTCCTCGCTACGCGCACACACACACAGACACACACGCTCATGGAAGAGGTTAAATAGGACCTCCATTTGCGAGCTCAGCATTTCCACATCCAGTTTATAAGGTGGGCTAGCCAGGGCCTCGCTAGTGGTGCCTTACTCATTCCAGATGGCAATGTGATGATGTCTGCACGGAGCACAGGAAGTGGACTTTTACAGTGGTGTTCAGGCAGGGTCCACAAAAAAACTGACCCTTTGGACACAGAGGGTAATGGGAAGGACTAGCTCATGTTGGCCCTGTACACGTTATTTTGCCAATGAAGTCATTGAGATGATATTAACCAAACAGAATCTGAACAGATGCTATGTCTTTTAGAGCTGTAGGGCTTCTGTCGTGCTGGCCAGGCTGACTCCATAGGCTTTCTGAAAGGAAGTCCAAGTTGAGCAGATCTTTTCTAGGATACTCGCTCAGGGATTGGTTGGGGATTAGTGAAGAACTCCAGGTGTTCAGAAATGTCCTGGTGACAAGTCCTGTCTTGCATTCCTGTTTCTCCCTCTCTTTGTCCGGCCCGCTCTCTCTCTCTCTCTCTCTCTCTCTCTCTCTCTCTCTCTCTCTCTCTCTTTCTCTCTGTCTCTCTCTCTCTCTGTCTCTCTCTCTCTCTGTCTCTCTCTCTCTCTCTCTCTTTCTCTGTCTCTGTCTCTGTGTCTCTCTGTCTCTCTCTCTCTCTCTCTCTCTCTCTCTCTCTCTCTCTCTCTCTGTCTCTGTCTCTGTCTCTGTCTCTCTCTGTCTCTCTCTCGGTCTCTCTTCTTCCCTCCCTCTCTTCCCTGCTGTGCAGATTCGAGCCGGTGCAGATGCAAGTAATGTCCAGCTGCAACAGCTCCTTACCAACACGGCGTACAGCCTCTCCCTGTTCGCCCTGCACGGCGAGGCGGCCAGTGATCCCCTCATGGACCAAGGAGTCACCCGTACGTTCCCCCCCCCACGCATGTCATTTCCCCCCCCCAGATCTCATGTATTACATCCCGGTCAAGTTCACGGTCAAGACTCAGCTAATCTCCCCCCCTCCCTCGGTCTCTCTCCCTCTCTTCTGGTCCCTCCCTCGATGTCTCTGTCTCTCTCCATCGCTCCGTCAGTGCCGCCACCGCCGGCGGGTACACTGAGGGTCACCGATGTCACCCACAGCACCTTGAAGCTCACCTGGGACGCCTCGCCCGGAAACGTCCTCAAGTACGTCATCACCTACAAGCCCGAGGAAGGGGAGCTCAAAGAGGTAACACTCGCGCCACCGCCGCCGCCTCTCCTCCTTCCTGTCGCCGTCACACACAAGCTCTTTGCCGAGCGCGAGAACGCTTCTGGGAGGTCAGGGGAAAGGGTTCAGCGAGGCAGTCCGTCACGTATCTGTCGGTAGCAAAACGAATGGGTGTAAGTCTAGACAGGCTACAGAGGCTTTTGTAGGCCAACCTTTAGAAATGCTGCGGTCAGGCTGGGACTTATGGGAAATGAAGGCTGCTGGGGGGAAAAAAAGGCCAGAGAGCAGCCACTATATCACAGCGCCGTCCGCAGTTAAATCTCACTTGGATCGGAGCGAGGGCCAAGGACAGGGAATGGCAGGCGAGCACACAAGGTGTCTCCATGGTCACCTGCAAGAAGACTCTAGAAGCAACTGATGGATAGGACAGAGGCCTCTTGTGGAAGCCCAGCTTCCTGGAGAACATCTGAAGTCGGCCTGTCTCACAAGAAGACCTCTACGGATTTATCTTCAAAAGTCTTCAGGGTCCCGAGGATTTTCCTTCCCATATTGCTTTTAAAGAGCTTTTCCTGAGCTTCTCTCAAAGTGGAAAATAACCTGAAGGAGACATTTTTCAACCACTTTTCTGCGGGAAGTTGTCACTTTTTCCTACCACCTAACACTCTCTGGAATTACAAATATATAAATATATATGTAAAGGAATGACTTGTGCGAGTCTTTTCTTAGCCCTGTTTTTTTCCCCCCGGACAAATGGCTTTCCTCAAAGAGTGTGATGACTTCAAACTGAAATTCAGTTATTGAGAGAAGAAATGTTTTCCACTGTGAGGTTTTAGTGGTTAGGCTATTGTACAGAAATGAAGTTAAACACCATGGCAGTAAAACTAGCCATGCTAAGCAATAAACACTGCAACATTATTCTTAATTTTCCCCTTTATACTGTATCGTTTATAAAAATGGCTCCAAGTCAAACACTTTTTATTGTACTTTCAACTTGCTAAACTTGTCTTTTTTCACCTTGCAGGTTGAGGTCAATGGTGACATCACGACACTAGACCTTGCCAGCTTATTATCTCAAACTGAGTATGACGTGTCTGTCACACCCGTCTATGACGAAGGACCAGGGAACACCATGCCTGGGAAGGCCATCACAGGTACACAACTACTCAGAACTAAACAGACTAAACAAAGGATGGCATTTTGAGTTACAGTGCTGAAATAAACCCACTCACCTTACATGGAAGCCCCGAATTCACAGTTTGCAAACTCAATATTCACAATAATTGATGTGCTTTGCACGCATTTCTTGTGAACTGTCCTAGACACAATATACCTGTAATACTACATATCAAATTCCAACAATATAACAGGGCTTCTGCCTCTAACTGGGCTTCTGCCTCCAACTGGGCTTCTGCCTCTACTGAACCTCTCCCCCTGGATCGAGCCCAAACATGAGGGATCCCTCCGGGGATAAATGATTCTGCTGCAATTTGGCACGGGCCATGGCAAACCGTTTGTGTGTGTGTGTGCGTGTGCTTGTTTGTTTGTCTGTGTGTGTTCAGGCATGTATGTGTGCGTTATCTGTCACCGCATGGGGCATCATCCATCACCAATGAATCCCAGATGACTCGCGGAAATGTTGTTTTCAATACACGCTCCCTCACTCTGGCGATTACACGGCGGGACGAGCTCACATGGTGGCCAGACTTCCTCTGACGACATAGCTTTGCCTCATCTCTCAGGACTTCCTCCTAATCACCCCCCCTCTCCGTCTCTCCTCTCCTATCCGTGTGAACAGATGTGGTTCCGGCCCCCAAAAACCTCAAGTTGTCGGAGGTGACCCAGACCTCGTTCCGGGCCACCTGGGAACACGGGGCCCCCGATGTGGCCCTGTACCGCATTGGCTGGACCAAGAAGGGAGAGAACAACTTCCAATATGTACGTCCGTCGAGTCGGTAGCCTTTTGTCGACGCTGCCACGTTCCACAAACAAACACACACACAGAAAAAAATGGATTACGCCGATTCATATTCTCTTCTCTCTCTCTCTCTCTCTCTCTCTCTCTCTCACTCTCTCTCTCTCTATCTCTCTCTCTCTCTCTCTCTCTCTCTCTCTCTCTCTCTCTCTCTCTCCTCTCTCCCTCTCTCTCCCGTTCCAGGCCATCCTGAACAGTGATGAAACAAGCCACGTCCTGGAGAACCTGGACCCAGACACGGTGTACGACGTCACCGTCACCGCCATCTACCCCGACGAATCGGAGAGCGAAGACTTGATGGGCAGCCAGCGCACGTGTAAGCCAGCCGCGCCACACCCTCACACCACATCTTTCCCCTCCCCCCACCCTCCCCTCCCCCACCCTCCCCTCCCTCACCCTCCCTCGACACCCGTTTTAGTGTTTGACATTCACTCTGTCGCTCGCACATGCAGAGCAGAACTGGAATAACATGTTGTTCTCCCCGACGTCTCTTTCCAGTGTCAAAGATGATTACACCGGGTAGGTTGTCTGAGAAGGACAAAGGACATTATCATTATAATGTCCACGTTTACGATTATAATGGTAATGCCGACGGTAATGAAAGTGTCGATGGAAACACACTTCATTTTGCCTCCCGACCCATCCATCCGCATGTGCATTTACCTACCTAAAAAGCTTCCAGCGCAAAAGTGTGACCATTGACAACCGACAGCCCCCACCTCCCAAACTCCATCGTCAACCATCTTGTCATAACGTCATTCATCATGTCGTCTCTCCATCCCTCATGTTGTAACATCCCATCATCATCATCATCATCGTGCTGTTCATGATCTGTCTCCACCAATCACCAGTCAGCGAATGGGGTCATTTGCATGTGCACATCCATATTATGTTTTTGGTCCATCCACGCTTCTTCGCCTTCCTGTTTTGTCACCGATGACATCATCACTGTGTCCTCACCTCATTATCACCTAATCATCGCTTCATCCGGCTTCCTGACTCCGTGTGATTCCGGGGGTTAGGGTTACGGCTGTCCCATGCCTCGTACCCCATGTCAAATCCCCCACCCCCACTATCCTCTGGCTCGGTCAAAGTCACCTTGCATGAGGAAGTCACGGAACGATTTGTTCACCGGAAACGTGTGTGTGTGTTTGTGTGTCTCTAGCCCCCACTGGGCCGCCCCAGAACTTGCAGGTGTTCAACGCCACCACCACCACCCTGACGGTGAAGTGGGACCACGCCCCGGGCCCCGTCCAAAACTACAAGCTCACCTACCAGCCTGTGGCAGGAGGCAAGAGTCTGTCGGTGAGTGAAAGACGTCTCGAGCTCCAGTCTCAAGCAGGGAATGTGTTAGGGTTGTGATTTGGCTAGACTATCCCTTTAACTGAGTCACTTGATGGAATTCGTCCAGTGTGTTAACGAGATGTGTTTATCAGCTGGTTGTCATTGCCAACCGGGCCACCCCTTCCATGACAAATCTGCAGTTAAGCAAACACAGTAATCCTCTTGAAAATCCCAACATGATTTCTTAAGACTTTATCATGTAATGTTTTTTTCTTTTTTTTTCTTTCTTTTTCTTCGCTTGTAATGTGCAGTGGTATTGTTCTCGCTCTCTGCCCGCCGCCCCCCCCCGCCCCCCCCTTCCCCCACCTAATGTCTTGGAGCAGTTGGAGCTGGGAGTGGAGACATTAGTTATCCTGCTAATGGTCTCTAACTGGGGGATTCCTCAGCAAGCCTAAGCTAGTTTAATAACCCTTTCATAACCGTTGTGATGTAACGGGGAATCTTACAATAATACAAGAGAAGACAACCTCCAAAAATATCCCTTGGGCTGTGCTGAGCAATATTAAAGCAGTTTCAAATGGATTCAGTAGAAATGGTTGAATTGGTTTATAGTTCTCTTGAGAAAAGCACGTTACATGTAGTCATTTAGCAGACGCTCTTGTTGGATGTCCACATCACAGACAGTCAGTAAGCTGTCGGTCTGCTCTCTCATCGTTAGCTCGCCCTTTGGATTCTGACAGTCTGTCCTAAACATCTTTTTTTTGTTCATTCCTTGAGTATCACTGCATAGCTGCCAAGACTACATTCCAAACTGGTGACTGGATTGTGATCAGGGATGAAATACCTTAAGAAAACGTTGTCTTGGGACGATGTTGTGATATGTCCAAAATGTAGCGCCTCAGTTAGCATTTTTATGGTGTCTGTGAAAAGTTATGACAAGTGTTCTCCAAACACTGTATCTGTTTCTGAAGCCGTGATCTCAACACGACGCCACAGGAAAGGCCTGTCATCCTTTCGATTCACTCGGAGGGTTTTAGTGGCGATGACGACTTCCAGACGAGTGCGGAAAGCCGTCTCGACATCGCCGTCCCTGGCCATGTCGATTTCGACTCATCGAGATATCTGCTAGATATCATATCTGTCCGTCAGATGACTGGGCACTGAACATGCCTGTTGGTGATAACAGCTTAAGAGGCTAAAAAAAGGATCAACGTAATGTACTGTTGATGTGCTCCATTAAATAAACCGATTTGGGGCAGCACCACTTAAATGGGGTTTCATAGCTTGGCCTTCTGTCTTTATGTGCTTAGTTTTTATGAAGCGCCATGATACGTTTCATAAATTGGATTATAGACTGAAAGCATTGTTTGTCTATGATGTCTGACGTCCCACAGGCCTACTTGGTCTTTTCAAATATTTTATTCATGAACAAAACCATGTAAAAGGGCATTGTTCTCTCCCAGAAGCCATCAAATGGCACGAGCCTTTGGGAGCTCTCTCCCTATTGGACGGCTGCAGGAGCAGTGATAAAACATTGGCAGATTGAAGGAAATCCAGTAAGTTAGTTTTAATAGTTTTCCCTCGGCACACCGGGAGGTAGCAGAGACCGTGTTCCGAGCTCCGCCCCTTGGTCAAAGTCAAGACCTGATGCAGGAGCTCTGGGCTTACGTCTGCCATGTTTGAATGACTTCTCCCTGACATTTGCGGAGTAGAAGCTGGGCCTTTTTACTCAGACAGGTGTGTGTGTGTGTGTGGGGGGGGGGTTCTCCAAGCTGACAACAGCTCGTAACCGTCAAAGCCACTTTGCAGTACTTGTAATCCGAACCTCACTTCTCCTAAACAAATGACGCTCTTACTTTGAAGTAAGGGGTCCTTTGACTTCCCTAAAACAAAGTGGAGACGGATCTTGACACCTTAACCCCCCCCCTGACAGACCCAGGTTGGAGGGAAGAAGAACAGTGTTCTTCTCCAGAAGCTCATCCCAGACACTCCCTACTCGGTTACCGTGGCAGCCATCTACCCCAGTGGAGAGAGCAAAGACATCTCGGGCAGAGGAAAGACCAGTAAGTGGCCCCGATGACAGGATCTCTTCACACAAGACTTAGCCAAAGGCCACAGCTGGCACCACACACGCACAGTCAGTCACGGTCAATAGACTTCACAGAGTGGAGTTGGACCACCGTACTTGTACAGGCATTGTGACATTATTGCCAGGATATAGCATACCCTTTGCATATAGGGTGACAGCATCCAAAGCACAGGGGGGATTTGAGTCTATGACCTCATGATCATGTGCTCTACCACTGAGCTACACCCAGCCCAGGTATAAAGAGTGAGCTCTCATTATCTGTGTGGCTAAAAGGGGTATTGTTTGTGTTCTCCAGAGCCCCTGGGTGGAGTGAAGAACCTGCAGGTGCTGAACCCCACCATGACCTCCCTGAACGTGCGCTGGGAGCCTGCCGAGGGCAAGGTCAAAGAGTACAAGGTCATCTACGTCCCTGCTGCTGGAGGAGCTGAGGCCACGGTAGGACTGGTAGTGTTCAGAGGCCAGTGAATCCATGTCATGGAAAGATGAGTCGACAGTTGATACGGCTGTTAGTTTTTAAAATACTTTTGATGATGTCACTGACAGGGTTTGGCTATTTCACAGTGTCTGTACTTTGTGTGATCCATCAGGAGCAAGTGTCTGGGGCCACCACCAACACAGTCCTGAAAGCTCTGCTGCCAGACACCCTCTACACTGTGTCGCTGGTGCCGGTGTACGCAGAAGGAGATGGCAAGCTGATGTCAGAGAACGGGAAGACCAGTAAGTCTGGCTGTGGCCTCACTGGACTCCAGCATGCTGTCAACTTCTCACCCCGGATCAATCCCATTTGGCTACTACTCAGTCCATTTGATTGAGGTCCCATTCAGACAAGCAAATATCACTTTATATCTGCTATATGTCGAGGGCCTTTCTTTTGATTACAACATATGGGTCATATTTTCAGTTGTGTCCTTTTGGCACTGAAAGTATCTCACTGAGAGATTCCATGTGATGTATAAAACTCGTGTTCACCCAACATGGTACTTAACCCCCTCTGGCTCCAATTCCTCAATACGCACAACGGTAAAGACCCTGGAGTCTGGAAGAAAGACGCAGACTAAAGTCCTGTTTGTGTTCTCCAGAGCCCCTGGGCGGAGTGAAGAACCTGCAGGTGCTGAACCCCACCATGGCCACCCTGAACGTGCGCTGGGAGCCCGCCGAGGGCAAGGTCAAAGAGTACAAGGTCATCTACGTCCCTGCTGCTGGAGGAGCTGAGGCCATGGTAGGACTGGTAGGAGCACCGTCAGCTGCCTGTCTTAGCTGGTAGTGCTGAGAGGCCAGTGAATCCACGCGTTATTCAATGGAAAGATGTGATTAGGGTGTACTTGCGGGTTAGGGCCAGTGTGTAGTTGTGGGTCAGGGATAGGGTGGTGCGTAGTGGGAAGCTTTGAGTCGGTTTCGATGATCTGCCACTGGCTGGCTATTTCATGGTGTCTGAATGTTGTGACTTTTAGGTGTCAGTGCCTGGGGCCACCACCAACACAGTCCTGAAAGCTCTGCTGCCAGACACCCTCTACACCGTGTCGCTGGTGCCGGTGTACGCAGAAGGAGATGGCAAGCTGATGTCAGAGAACGGGAAGACCAGTAAGTCTGGCTTGCTTCAAGCATTTTCTCAGACACCAATGAAAAACCTTAGATAAAATACATTTAGTTCTTATTTCTTTCTTTTTTTCCTTTGGACTTTTCGCTTTCGAAAAGACCTATTGACCCAGAGGGCCAATTTATTGATCATAACACAATGAATTTTGTGTGGTTGTTCAGGACCGTTGGGTGGAGTGAAAAATCTAAAGGTCACCGACCCCACCATGACCTCCCTGAACGTGGCCTGGGACGCAGCTGATGGTGCTGTGCGCCATTACAAGATCTTCTTTGTCCCGGCTGAGGGCGGCGCTGAGGAAATGGTGAGACCCACCTCTCGTTGTTTCTTTGTTTCTTTCTTTTCTTCTTCCCTCTCTCTATCTCCTTCCTTCTCTCCTAACAGGTACCTCTCTCTCTCTCTCCCACTCTCTCTCTCTCTCTCTCTCTCTCTCAAATACGTTCCACTTGTTCTTACTTGGAGTGTTTGATTTGCACTAGGTTCTCTAAACATAGAGTTTTCCTCCCTGATGTTAAACAGGAGCAAGTGACTGGAGCCACCACTACTATCGTCCTCAGGAACCTGAAGCCAGACACCCTCTACACTGTGAACGTGCTCCCCATGTATCCAGTCAGGGAGGGCAAACGCCAGGCAGAGAACGGGAAGACATGTAAGTGTGTGGCGACAAAAACCTGCCACAAGCAGCGACACGGAGAACAGAGGAAACATCCGGAGAGATTTGAAACTGAAACCAATCCGGCACTTTCCTTTTCTTTTTTGTTGTTGTTGTTGTACCTAGTGCCTTTGGGGGGAGTCGGCAAACTGGAGGTGACCAACCCCACCATCACATCGCTGACCGTGAACTGGGATGCGGCTGACGGGAACGTCCAGGGCTACAAAGTGGTCTACACACCTGCCGCGGGGGGCCTGGAGATTGTGGTGAGAATCCAACCCCTCCTTCCCAGCGCCCCTCCTTCCTCCACACCACTCGACACCGACGTAGTGAGGTCACACACGCTGGCTATGTCATCCCCGCTCGTAGCACAACATGTGGCCCGACGGCTTCCTGGTTCCTTTGGGAAAACACTCCTCCGCTGGCGTACACAACTTGGCGTGTCGTCAACCCTGTTGTGGGAGCAGTACGCGGCGATGACAGGGAGTCTTGACAGGAATTTGGGGGGAGGGGGGGGGGTGTTCAGCCTGGGTGGGTGCAAGCAGAGTGTGAACAGCTACAGTGATCGTAATGTAATCGACGGTAGGGGCTTGGCTGGCGAACGCGTAATGCGATCCCTTCAGCGGTACTTATCTGTTTGCAATTGGCGCGTTCACCGTGGCCTACGACATTGCTTTCACTCTCGATCGAACAACTCGTCAAAATAAAAAGTCATCGGAGCGCTTGTTTCACATGGTTTTGCGCGAGAGAGAGAGACCGCCAACCCTGCTTCCTAGTCTCACCGAGTTGCTGTCGTCCTTTTGGACGGTTCCTTCCGTGGTTTTAGAAGGCTTGTTGCTCACACTGTCTCCCCTCTGTAGGACCAAGTGTCAGAGAGCACCACCTCCACAGTCCTATCGAAGCTCCTACCAAACACGGTGTACAGTGTGTCTGTCATCCCTGTGTACGCGGAGGGGGATGGACCCATCTCCTCTGACAACGGAAAGACAAGTAAGTCTTAAAAAAAAATTATATAAAAAAAATACCTCCGACAACGTGGTTGATGACCAGTCGAAAGTGTGAACAACTCAGGTCCACAACTCCCGACAAACGAGTTATTTTGACAATATATATCCTTTGACCATGACTGTACAGCAAAAAAAAGCATCATGCTAGTTTACGAAATATCAAATCATATTGTATTGCTGTATGATTCTTTTTATGCGATTAAAAAAAAGAAACACGTCAACTGACTATGACTGTACACTGTAGATGTACCGTACAGGCGATGAAATGACAAGGCCCTTTGTGTCTCTCCTCCAATCAGAGCCCCTGGGCTTTGCCAAGAACCTGCAGGTGGTGGAGCCCACCACCAGCACTCTGAACGTGCGCTGGGACGCTGCCGAGGGCACCGTGCGCGAGTACATCGTCATCTGGGTCCCAGCTGCAGGAGGAGAACAGGATGTGGTAAGGCCGTCTCGCCAGCGCCAGTCTCACCGCCCCAGAGAATGTCTGGCGTTCGGGATTCGACCAGGACACAGCCTGGAACCGGAGAGCTTTCTGAGGTCGTTCTGTTCTGTTCTCTGCCCAGGACCAGGTGAGCGGAACCACCACCACCATGCTTCTGAAGAACCTGGAGTCCGACACCGAGTACACGGTGACTGTGGTTCCAGTGTACCACGAGATGGAGGGCAAGTCCCAGTCCAAGAACGGAAAGACACGTGAGTTCCAAGCGGGGTTCGGTGACCAAACAAAAAGCTCTTTCACTCATGCGGTCTAAAGTCTGTCTACTGTCTGTCTACGGTGCTTGGTTAAGAAAAGAAAAAACTTGCCGACTTAAGAGTCACGGATATCATTGCAGAAATGCTACCCACCCCGTATTCTTTGTCGTTTTCCGACTGAGACCAACGTTGTCCTAACGTTGTCTTGTCCACCGCAGTGCCCATGGGTGGGGTGAAGAACCTGCAGGTCATCGACCCCACCATCAGCACCCTGACCGTGCGCTGGGAGCCTGCTGTGGGCAACGTGCGCGAGTACAAGGTCTTCTACGCCGCCGAGCCAGCAGGGGAGGAGCTGACGGTAGGACTCGATGATAAGTTCCTGTGTACTATCCCACTGGGAAACCATTTTTATATGGGTGGGGCTTGCATTTGCAAGGGGAAAAAGTCCATTGTTTATATTTATTTATTTGAACTCTGACAGAGCTCTGTCAATCTTCTCGAACAGGAAGTCGTGTCGGCAGGCACGACCAGTACCGTGCTGCGTAACCTGGACGCCAACACCGTCTACAACGTGTCGGTGGTGCCCATCTACCCCGACGTACTGGGCATACGGGCGTCCGAGACCGGGAAGACGAGTGAGTGATCTTAGGTCCACCACACACCCAAAACAAGCTCACGGTGTCCGACACATCCAGCACGCAAACATTCTAGTTGCTGAAAGCGTACAACACAGTGAACTACAGAGAGGGCTCACCGCTCAAGCATGACGGACAGCTAGTCCTCAGCTGTGCTCCCTAGACAGGTTATTAAAGCCCAGGCTCGTTTGGGAGTGGGGTGGGCGAGAGAGTGATGTCATCGGTGCTTTTTCAGAGCCGCTGGGTGGAGTGAAGAACTTGCAGGTGACCGACCCCACCACCAACTCCCTGAGAGTGCGCTGGGAGGCGGCCGAGGGCGACGTCAGGCAGTACAACGTCCTCTACGTCCCCGCCGCAGGCGGAGCCGAGCTGACGGTAAGCCTCGGTCACTTCGACAGATCTTTCGCTCTCCCGAGGGACTCGTTCACCGCAGAGTTCCAGTTCAAAACCGGTTCCAGTTCAAAACCGAACACCGAAAGGGCGTGGGTTTGGTTCGAACGTTGACGGGGGACCAAAAAGCATGATTTAATTTCCCTACATGCTAGCAATACCCCTGCCGCTAATTACTGGTGAGGACATTTCAGTGGTCTCTTGCCATTGGCAGGGAGTAGGTACATATCCCTACTGTCCGCCCCTAAACATGGGCCTATGCTAACACCTAAAACACATTGACATTTACAATCTGCGAATGTACATTCCTGCGCACGGGTGTGTTGTCAAGGATCTGGTCGATCATAAATGAATCATAATGCTGTGTATACTCTTTTCTCCCAGACCACAGTCTCGGGGATGTCCACCAACACCGCCCTGAGGAATCTGCAGCCAGACACAGAGTACACGGTGACGGTCGTCCCCGTCTACGCCGACCTGGAAGGAAAACGCCAGTCGGAAAACGGAAAGACGAGTAAGTGGCCAATCGGCGTTTCGGACGCGCGGCGCTCGACGCTGACCCCTCTAGGTGTTTCTCCCTGTCACTGAATGACCTCCTCGCTGAGCTCATCTCCTCGCTGAGCTCATCTCCTCTCTCCGTTCGTCCCGGCAGAGGCCTTGGGCGGGGTGAAGAACCTGAAGGTGACCGACCCCACCACCAGCTCCCTGAAGGTGCGCTGGGAGCCCGCCGAGGGCAACGTGCGCCAGTACCGCCTCTTCTACGTGCTGTCCGAGGGCGGCGCCGAGGAAATGGTAAGGCCGTCGCTGTGGTCGCTTCTCCTCCGGCTGGACCGTTACCGTTCATTATAACCCGGTCACGTTGGGAATCCCCGTATCCAGTAATGTGAGTCGTTTCTGTCCGGGCACAGGAACAAGTATCCGGGGGCACGACTAGCACTATCTTGAGGAATCTGTTGTCGAACACGCCCTACACGGTTACCGTGGTACCGGTCTACCCTGAGGGAGAAGGCCTGCGTCAGTCTGATAACGGAAAAACCCGTAAGTTTTAGGACTCCAATCCTCCCCTCATTGTTTTCATGTTTTCTGTCTTTGATGTTTTCTTCCTCTGGAGTTTGAAGTCCTACCTCAAGTCTCAGACAGCCTCGTAGGCAGTGTCCCTCAGGTTAACATCGAACAAGTGTAGAATCAAATCCCTAAACCAGATAGACTTAACACAGCCAAGAGGATAGCTGCTTGCCCCGTGTCAGGGTGGTGTAATACCCCGTCGTGTGCCACGGCTTTCTTTGTGCTCAAACGGCTTGCCATGCCCAGTCAGCAGAAATCCATCTCGGGGGAAGTTAATTGGAACGTTGTGATTCCAGCGGAGCATGTCAGTATTACAGAGCTCAGGGTGCATAATGATGCCGTCGAAAGTTCCAGTTGTGTGCAAACGCTGTGAAAAGGTTTGGAAGGGACATTTTTATGTGAGCTTACTAATTCCTTGTCATTTCATCTGTATTAAGACACTCGTTTACTAGCATTGTTATCTGAAGTCCTGTGGCGATCCTGGACCAGATGAGCGGGTATATTTATGGCTGACCGATCTCGCCTCGAAGGCACGTCATGCAGCCTAGGGCTCTGAAACATGGGGGCGTTTATGGTATAGAGTAAATCTCCTTCTCGTTGAGATAAAATGGACTTTGTAGCTTTTTTCTCGTATGAAAAAGGTGGCTAAGCCTCATGCTACCTACTACATCTATCTTTACGGGGCATACATGCCGAATGCCAGAGGAATATGCACATCTGTTTCAGTTTACAAAGGGAGTTAAGAGGCTTTTGCCTAAACCCAAAACGGTGCAGCTTCTCTCCACATAGAAGCTATTAAAAAAAAAGAAGAAAAATGGCCACAGGATATACTCTGCTTCCCTCAGCAGTTGTGAGTACCTTTTCAGTTTTTTTTTACTGAGCTGTTTCCCGCTTAAACACACCTTGGCGTACGTCTACCCTTGACCTTGTTCGTGTGGCGTCTTCCCTCTCATTTGGAGCGGCGTGAGGCCCGCAGTGAATTCCACAGTCGTCTCTGTTTTGCGTTGCGACTCCTCCCCCCCCCCGTGGCTAAGTCGAGTGGAAGCCGTGGTACACAGCACTTGCACTTTCCCCTCTGACTTTCTCCTACCCTCCTTGACCCTGCAGTTCCACGCACGCCGCCCAAGAACATCCAGGTGTACAACCCCACCCCCAACAGCCTGAACGTGCGCTGGGAGCCCGCCTCCGGGGCAGGTGCAGCAGTACCGGGTCATCTACGCCCCCCTGACCGGAGCCAAACCAGCCGAGTCGGTAAGTCACTTTCTCCGGCGTGAAATGGGGCCTGTCATTACACACTTTAGCCCCGGGGGGGGGGTTGGAGAACAAGAGTGAGGGGGGGGGAGGGGGAGGGGGGTCGTTTAGAGTCTCCTTCCTCCGCTCACGTGAAACTCACAGAGCAAAATGGAGGGAGCGTTTCTCGGAAGGCTCTCTCTCTCTCTCTCGGAAGGTTTCCCTGTGATAGTCGTCTGCTTCCATCCCAAAATAAATACTTTCTGTCTCGAGACGAATATTTCTGGATGCCCCATTTCGCACCAAAGGGCGGGAAATATGTCCGAGCCACATCTGGGGGAAGCCTCGATGGGAGTCAGATGTGTTTGAAGTCCCGCCCGCCTGAGATAAAGGATAATGGGGCCCGCGCTCTCCAAAGATTACACATTCCATTTGGATGTAGGACGGTTCCGTCTGAGACTGGCGGGCTGCTTTAACACACGTGTCCTACACCTGCGTGGCCTCTCCGTGGCTGCTTCGCTCGCGACACAGCCAGTTCAGTCTGGAAACCAGCCTGATGGAAGGCTCCGGAGACAGCTGTATTTACCATGATGTAATGACTCCCTCCATAAGTAATAGGGGTCTGGGTGTCGTGCTGATTGTGGCGGTACGTACACTGTAATCCCCCCGCTGTTGTTAGACGCCGCGTTGAGATTAAAGCCCAAAGTGTGTCCCGTGATAACAGCCGCATCGTAGCACTAACTGTTTACCAGTCCTCCCATAACGGATGACTTTGTTTAACATTTAACCTCCCGAGGGTTTGTTAGCATTTCGTTGTTTTTTCGGCAACCCCATGCATCAAAAATGACACCGGCAAAGAGTAACAGTGAGCTCATTATGTACATTAGTAGTGCCAGATTGGTGTGTAATCCGCCGAGGGGTTCATTTGAATAGGGAGATTCTCTCGGGTTGTTTTGGTGATGTTTATGCCCCCTCTGTGACCCCTCTCAAAAGGTCCTGGTTCCTGGGAACATCAACAACGCATTCTTGGACATGCTCATTCCGGACACCCCCTATTCCGTCAGCGTGCTGGCTCTGTACTCGGACGGGGAGGGGCACCCGGTGAAAGACAGCGGCAAAACCCGTGAGTGTTCCCCATCGGATCATGTGCCTGCTTGGTTTGCTCTAGAACACGCTCTCCGCCCGTCCACCAAACCAAGACAAGACCTCCAGCCTTGTGAACATTCTTACCAAAGGCTTCTGAGCTGCACTGTTGACTGCACAGCCTCTGACTCACACAGTACACAGACCAGCGCCCCACCCCGCGGCCTACTCCAGCATGTCCGCTGCAGTAGATGTGTGGGTAAATGACAGGGGGGCGGTGGTGTGGCGTCTGTGTGTGTGTGTAGTCAGGTGGCTTAGAGGTTAGGGAATCGGGCTAGTAATCCGAATGTTGCTGGTTCGATTCCCGGCCGTGCGAAAATGGCGTTGTGTCCTCGGGCCGAGGCACTTCACCCTACTTGCCTCGGGGGGGGAATGTCCCTGTACTTACTGTGAGTCGCTCTGGATAAGAGCGTCCCCTAAATGACATGATGTGTGTCGCAGTGCCCCGTGGTGGCCCTCGGAACCTGCGCGTGTTCGATGCTACCACCAGCACCCTGACCATCGGCTGGGACCACGCAGAGGGCCCCGTGCAGCAGTACAAGATAGGCTACGCCCCCATGACGGGAGACCCCATCACTGAGTTTGTGAGTACACCGCCCGATCGACTGACATCACAAAAACACCCCTCGGTGGATAGGTTTAATCGTTTGAAGGGTTCCTATGTTTGCATTTAGAAACAATGTACTAAAACATGCTGACATTTCTGTATGACTAAGGGTTTGTAATGGTCACATGGTCAGTGGAGCTCAGGGGAGGGAAGCTTAACCTGTCTGTTCTTTACAAAATATGTCAAATATACTCTATTGAAATACTTTCGTGTTTATGTTATCGAGAAACATTTAGAAAAAAAAGATCGCAAGTAGCAAAAACATTGACCTTCCACGGGCAACAAGTCGTCAGACGTATCAATGTTTACTGTCATATCAGCTTTCGTGTTCAATGTGGCGTTCCAGCCAAGATCTGGAATGAAGTCATCCTGGGGTCTTAATGTGTTGTCATTCTCGTCTGAGTCGTGAGCTTAATTTGAGTCTTAGTTAGAGCCTCTGAGACGGTGTTGCATTATGCATGGTCGTAAACACCGTGTTCCACCAATCGAGCGAGGCCAGCTGTGGTCTTTCACCAGAGCAGGGAGCCCGAGCACGAAGACTTAGAGTAGACTACTAAAGAAAGAAAAATGAAGGCACGGCTCCATGTTGACGTTTGGACAAACGCTCGCCCAACGAGGCTATAACTCTGTGTGTGTGTGGGGTCACCGAGCATCCTCTTAACCGACCCTCATTGTCCTCTGAGTGATGATTCGCTACTCAGGGAGCTAGCATTAGCAAGTAGGTTCCATCATCACTTGTTCCTGTGTGTGTGTTTGCATGTGATACGTTAATGACCGAGGGGAGCTCTCTCTGGTGCTTTGTCACGCAGACCTTCGTCCCCGGGAACAGGAACAACGCCCTGCTCCCCAACCTGCTCCCAGACACCCCCTACAACATCACCGTGGAGGCCATCTACGCAGAGGGCCCGGGCGGTTCGCTCAATGGAAACGGACACACAGGTAATCAAACGTTTGGACCCGACCAGTTTTGTTCTCGTGTACAATACTCTCTCCTTTGGAGACATTTCCCAGGCTAGGATAGTTGGAACGAATAATGGCAGTTTGCACAATGGGGGGAAAAAAAGAGCTCACAATAGACATACAGTATGAATAATTGGGGCCAACCAAAACCAAAATTCGTTTTGAAGAGTTTGGAGGATTGGGAATACACAGTAGAAGGAGCGGCAGAGCTCTGCGACTGGCGAACATTAGTCTGAGTTACACAAACAAAAGAAACTTTATGTCTTGGCTGGGAGAGTGCAGCTCCTGTTGCCAGGCGGTTTTTAGCTGGCCTCCTTCCAACCAAGGAGCCTGGAGCTACCGCAGCTACCCACAGTGCCCGGCTCCCTCCGCAAGGCCGTGGAAAAATAAACCCAATCGAAACATTTTGCATTACTCATAATGGCCTTTGATAAACACAGGCAGGAGGAGAAACAGCCACGGCAGCAAAAGCACACGAGCCGACTGAGGCGACGGCTGATGCCTGCTTTCACTGGGGGGGTGGGGGGGTGGGGGGGGGGACTGTGAGGCCTGGAAACAGGGGTCATGCCCCTACATGTCATTACCGGCTAATTAGCGTGACTGATTGTGTGTTGACGTGTGTTTTACTCCTCCGGCTCCTCGGTTCCAGTGGGCCTGCTGGATCCCAGGAACCTGCGCGTCTCGGACGAGTGGTACACCCGCTTCCGCGTGGCCTGGGACCCCGTGCCGGCGCCCGTGCTCGGATACAGGCTGTCCTACCAGCCCGCAGGTTTGGAGACGTCCTGTCACTTAACACCAGGCCACGTGTTCACCACTGTACAGGATTGTCTCGAACCCTGAAACATCCTCCTCTGACTAGCTCCATCAAGCTGAATCTTTCATCTGTTTTTTGTTTTTTTCGTTTGAAAAATATTTTAGAGGCATGTTTATAATTATTCATGGGCATATGCCTCAACCACAATGCATTGATAGGAGCCCTATTGAAAAGCGATTGAATTAGTGTTGGTTGACTCTGCAGATAAGGACGAGAGCCTGGATGTGTTTGTGGGCGACGTGACGTCCTACACCCTGCAGAACCTGCTTCCAGGCACCCCCTACGACGTCAAGGTGACGGCCCAGTACAGCGGCGGCACGAGCGGGGCTCTCATCGGACAGGGAACCACACGTACGTATCCCAACGAGCGGCGACGCATCCCCTCTGTCCGCACTCTGTGTCTGCTCGAGTCTGACATGGTCTCTCTGACATGGTCTCTCTGACATGGTCTCTCTCCGTGCTCTCTCTCCGTGCTCTCTCTTTCCCCCCCCGCAGTCTACCTCAACGTGACCAACCTGGAGACGTACGACGTGGGCTTCGACAAGTTCTGCATCAAGTGGAATCCCCACCGGGCCGCCACGTCCTACAGGATCAAGCTCAACCCTCTTGTCGGTGAGTCCTCCTCCCACCCTCGAGTCACTCTCACTGAGGGTCTCTCTCTCCGTCTCGACCAACCACAGTGGCTACCTGCGCAGGATCCAGCTACCGTCCCCTCTACTTCATCCGGCTCCGCTGTTTATCCCAACCCCCACTCCCCCCCCCCTCCTCCCCGTGTTTACACTTGGAAGCAGGATGCGTGAGCTGGATGCTGTTGAAAGAGCGTTTCGACCACCGAGCTTTTAATTGTGTCTCCGTCTGAAAAGATGACATCCTCCCAACTACCGCGAAAGGCTTTGAATCCATCTGTTTCATATTGGCACGCGGGCTCGGGGGAGCCCGTGAAAAAACAGGAGGCATTATCAGAGTATTTAAATACTGTCTGTGCTTGTCATTATTACTCATCCGGGCGGTGACAGGTTGCCAAGTGAAGTAGGCTCTTGCTTGTGTGAGAAGACAGCTGCTGTGGAAAAACGATCCCGGTAGATAAATAATCACAGGGGTTTGGGAGGGACTGTAGGCGAAACCTTTTCAAGAGCAGACAGCTCTTTGAAGTCAACAAATAAGTAAGATGTTTGTTCTCCGAGAGGAATTCCAACTGTGGTTTGCCGTTCTCACCAGCATTCCTCGGGAATTAGAATGCTAACAAAACCAAGTCAAATGATGTAGAGGCCAACTCAGGAGAAGAAGATGGAGAGATGAGTCAGCCATATAAGGCCACAGTCTTAGTTGTTGTGGTAAGCCTGACAAGAAGAGCCACGTTCGGAAAATCTCAACATTTTCCCCAAACATTTCAAATTCGGTTACGTGCAAAGCAACATATTCGGGATGTCCTGGATCTCTTTTTCCAGAAGTCTCTTAGCTAGACGTGTGTAAGTGTCCAGCTGTGCGGCGTTACCACGGTGCGGGACTGACGAATCTCCGGAGCAGCCAGACGTGTTTACATTCGGCCCGATCTCTCAGCTCACGTGTGATCTTCCTCCCCCTTCCGTGTCCCCGCATAGCCTCCAGCAAGGGCCAGCAGGAGATCACCATCACCGCAGCCCAGAGCCACTACTGCTTCGAGGGCCTCACGCCCGACGCCCTCTACAGCGCCACGGTCTTCGTCCAGACCCCCAACCTGGAGGGCCCCGGGGTCAGCGTCAAGGAGAGAACACGTGAGTGGGGCGTTTTCTTTTTTTCTTTCTCAAGAGCTGTTGTGAATGAGGTACGGTGCACGGATGTACTCGAGGGTGACTTTTCTGCTCCTCTCTTCTTCCCCTCAGTGGTCCAGCCTACCCCGTCCCCAACCACCCCACCAACTCCACCTCCTCCTCCCACCATCCCCCCAGGATGGGCTGGTAAGCACCAACGTCCACCAGTACTGTCTCCAACACGCCGGTCGCACCAGAGCACGTGGACTGTTAGAGCTGTGCACTTTTTGACCCTTGATTTTTTATGATTTGTTCTGACCCTAGTTGTGCGTGGGCTTTGGATGAAAGCATCTGCTAAATGCCCTCTAACACCTTTTAGCAGACGGCGTTTCACAGCTGCAATCTGACATCGAAACGGGTCTTAAATTACGAAGTCCGGCACCATAGTCCAAGAGGGTTCCAATAAACTACGCATTTGGCTAAAAGTCTGAAAAAGTTCAGTTCAGTGGGAACACTTTTTATGCAATACTGACATAGGTGTTAAGAAAAGGAAACGTAACTGTCTGTCTGCTAAACTTGTTTATGGACCTCGAACAAAGAGGAAGGAGCGGAGGAGAGAGCTCAAAGCGTGCGGCCAGCACATGAGGCAGACATTATCCATCATTTTACCAACTTCTTTTTGTACTACAGAAAGTCATTAAAGGCAGTTCTTTTCCAGTCCTTCTGGTGACCAAATGTTCCTCGTTTTCTTAGTATTTCCACCCCAAAAAAAGTGTGATCAATTAAATCTGATAATTGCTATGTATAGCTCGATGATGTCATCTGGCGGACCTTTTTATGTGCGAGGATGCCAACCGTAATTACGAAGAGCCATTCAGTGTGTCGGTCTCGGTGTTGTGGGGCGCTCCGGTTTGTTGCACAGAGGTTCACTGGTTTGTTTTCCTGCTTCAGTGTGCAAAGGTGCCAAGGCAGACGTGGTGTTCGTCATCGACGGCTCGTGGAGCATCGGCGACGAGAGCTTCAACAAGGTGGTGCAGTTCGTCTTCAGCATGATCGGAGCCTTCGATGTCATCGGGCCCACAGGAATGCAGGTCCGTGGACGGGGGGGAAAATAGCGGTTGAACAAATTGTTCTACTTCAGAATCGTTCAAAGGGGCTATCATTTGTCGTTGACATGGACAGTTGTTCGTTTCGAATCGTAGATCTGCCTCGACAGAAGGCGGTGTGCTGTTAAATCGCACCATAACTCCTTGTAATGCTTGTGTCCTTCACTTTGGAAACAGGTGTCATTTGTGCAGTACAGTGATGAGTCTCAGACAGAGTTCAGGCTGAACTCCTACCAGGACAAGGGCAACGCCCTCGCCGCGCTGCAGCTCATTCGCTACAGAGGAGGAAACACCAAAACAGGTGAGCCAATCGAAGCTCTGAATTCAGGTCCCGCCTACCGGCTTCCGTTTAATCGCTGACACGCAGCACCGAATGATTGCATCTCGAAATCCACCTTCGTCGTCGTCCAATCAGGTGTCGCCTTGAAGCACGTCCACGACAAGGTGTTCGCCCCGAACAACGGCATGAGAAGGAACGTTCCCAAGGTGGTCGTCGCCATCACGGACGGCCGCTCCCAAGACGAGGTGAAGAAGAACGCCGCCAAGCTGCAGCACTCCGGTAAGCCCCGCCCCCACCGACCTGTCCAATCAAACGCTCCCGTCCCTCCCGTCTCTCTGCAGGAGATGACATGGTTGGGCTAACGGGATCATGGCATTCCGAGCTGCTGTCACTGACATGTCCGTCCGCGGCTTGCGGTTTGTCCCCCTAGGGTACAGTGTGTTTGTGGTGGGAGTGGCCGATGTGGATTACGCCGAGCTGCAGAACATTGGCAGCAAGCCAAGCGACAGACACATCTTCGTGGTGGATGACTTTGACGCCTTCGCCACCATCCAGGACAACCTGGTGACGTTCATCTGCGAGACGGCGACGTCGAGTAAGTGCATTTTCCACGCGCTCTCTCTTTCACCTTGTATCTCTCTGGAACTCTAAAAGCGTCTTTTTTGATGGTCTTCTTTTACTGAGACATATGTCTCCATAACCTTTAAGACTTTTCTTTTGTTGTATTTTCTAACATCTGTTATGTGTTATTCCGTAGCTTGTCCATTGATCTACCTGAATGGATTCACATCGCCAGGTGAGAACTCCCGCCAGACTCAACCTTGGGACCAGCCGCAGTGCATTCTGACTGTCAACGTTGACAAGCATCGGGTGTCTGACCCTCGTTTTTGATCATGTGTGTGCAGGCTTCAGAATGCTGGAGGCGTTTAACCTGACAGAGAAGACCTACGGCTCCATCCAGGGAGTGTCCATGGAGCCTGGCTCTTTCAACAGCCACACGGCCTACAGACTCCACAAGAACGCTTTCCTCAACCAGCCCACCACGTACGTCTACATTTACATTACATTTACGTGTAGTCATTTAGCAGACTCTCCTATCCAGAGCGACTTACAGTAAGTACTGGGACGTTCTCCCAGAGGAAAGTAGGGTGAAGTGCCTTGACCAAGGACACAACGTAATTTTACACGGCCAGGAATCGAACCAGCAACTTTCTGATTAAAAGCCAGATTCTCTAACTGCTCAGCCATCTGACCCCCTCTATGTCTAAACTCAGAAAAATGAGCCAGTGTGTCCACGTTCATCCTCGACGAGACGTTCCAATTGCTTTAGGAGAAATCCCTTTTCAATGTTTTCAACCCGAGTCAAGCGCAGCGACTGTTCGATCGGCCGGTCAACCGATAATCGGCACAGAGCTCCGGTCAATGGTTTGAGTTTGTGCTCATGGCAGCATCTGCTGTGTTTGAAACAGTGGCGCTATGCCGTGTGCTTTTGGCCCTGCTCTATCTCTTCATGTTAAAGGCCCGATGAACCAGAACAATATCTTCCCTTCCATTTTCTTGTTAATTCGATCAGCTGTCTGGAACCCCGAGGATTGAAATCACCTCAGCCAAAAGCCTTTCCCAATAGCTGTCGCAGACGATGGGATCAACCTCTAATGAATGAAACTGATATCATTGATGAAATGGAAGATAAGTGCGCGAGGCTCTGACCAAGCTAGTTTAGCTAGCCAGTGCTGCTTTTTCTTTTTTAGAGGCAGTCATAAATTGTCTGCTTGCTAATACTTACAAGATGACGTTCATTTGCATATGTGAAAAGCCTGTCTCTGCTTTGCTGTTGGGTGGTAATAGACTGAAGTTCTGTTTAATTGCAGAATAAGCCCCTGTCTAAACCTACTGTAAATTCATGCTTAATGACCGTCATTAAAATATCCTCAGGCAACTGTGCTGAACGACATCAATTGCCAGCCCAACTTAGACAAGCATGATTAGTTTATGTCTGTATACTTACTTTAAATTGGGTTACTGTCTGAAAATGTTCATGGTTTTACAAGGATATACCCCCAACGTGAAACCATGACAGCTGGGGTTCACATGTCTAGTGAAAAAAAAAGGACTGAAAATGGTCTCGGTTTCTCGATTGGACTGCAGTATTTTACTGCTCTGGTTGCCACGGGTGCCACAGGCTGAGCAGGTGTGCGCTGCAGCCAAGCTCTCATTAGAGCCCCCGTTGTTCAGAAGGTCAGCGATGTCAGGCGCATAGAAGTCGGTGGATTGACTAAATCCTAAACGCACTCCCCGCGAAAGAGTCCCTCCAGGGGTCGTTAACGCGGCGCGCGAAGGCGGAGCTTTCCCATCGCCCCCCCCCATCGCCGGTTTCATACGGAGGAGCCGAGGAGCAGTTAACATGAAAGGTCTTGCTCTGCTATGTTTCGCAAAGAGACACTCTCCCCCCCTTCAAAGTAGGTCGATGGATTTACGATGTCATGTCGTGAGTTACGTTTGGGGGTGAGGAGCCGGCAGATCGAGACAGGGCGCATGACTCGTGGAGGCATCGTTCCACCTGACTTATTTGTGTGGGGGGTTGGTTCTGCCGTTGAAACAGGGAGATCCACCCAGACGGACTACCTCACTCCTACACCATCATCATGATGTTCCGCCTGCTGCCGGACACGCCCGCCGAGCCCTTCGACATCTGGCAGGTGTCGAGCAAGGACCATAAACCCTGAGACCGGTGTCACCATCAATCGTAAGGCCTACTCCTCTGTTTATGTGTGTGTGTGAGGCCATGTGTAGCTAAAAACGTCATTTTAATCGATCGACACTGTATGCAGGGGGGGGCGGGGGGGGCTAGATGTTGGTTAGAAGTCATGTCAAGCAGCTGTGCCCCCCCTTTGTGCAGACATCCTTTCGAGCGAATAGCCTCCTAACAGGATCCAGAGCGGCTGGAGGGCTGCTTTGGCCTTCATCAGTGTAACCGCAGTCCCTCCTCCAGCACCGGCATCCTGCCTTCAACTAGCTTCAGCTGGGGGCCTCAAACGCCTCAGTGCCCTGCCTGTGTTCTGTGGAGCAGCTTTCACAAAGCATAACTACTTGGGCCCCCTCCATGAGCACCACCACACACACACACACACCACACAAACCGACACACAAACACACACGAACAGCGAGGACCCGAGTCCTGTTTCTACTTTAGATCTCGCACGACAGCAAGTGTTTATGCAATTGCGGATGAGAAATGTCTGAACCCTGCCACTCTCAATCTCTCTCTCTCTCTCTCTCTCTCTCTCTCTCTCTCTCTCTTTGTGTCCTTCCTCTCTTCTCAGCTGGGAGCCAAACGGTCTCGTTCTACAACAAGGACGCGCGCGGCGAGATCCAGACGGTCACGTTCGACAGCGACCCCGTGAAGAGGATCTTCCACGGAAGCTTCCACAAGGTAAAACGCGGCCCCCTGAAACGGAGGAGAGGACGGTGGTGGCATGGATGGATCGCCGAATGTTCTGGAAGGTCTTTGGCAGGTGGAGGTGTGGCACATCAATCACATCTGGCTCCAATGTTCTCGCTGGATCTCCCGAGGATATATAGATCCCAGGGAGAATACCTGGCATTCCGAATGTGTTGTACATTACAGAAGGTGCGCCTAGCGACGCCGCTTCGGACATGTGCTCTGCAGAGAGAGCTCTGTTGGCACATGCAACAGATGGTCTCTGGCTGCTGTAAAAGACTGTGTTACAGTACTGTAACGCTGGGCTCCAGTAAGTGGGGATCGGGGTTATTGGTGAGAGAGCGAGAGAGAGAGAGAGAGAGAGAGAGAGAGAGAGAGAGAGAGAGAAAGAACATTTGGTCTTTTGTGCAAATCCAGACCTATTATCACTGCCAATAAGGGATTGTTAGAAGTTGCGGTCCATGGTCGGATGCACTTGGAGGCACCATCGGTTCAATTCGGATGGAGGTTCAGTTACCTCATTTAGGTTCCTAGATCAACTGCTTCAGCAAGTAAGACAAAGTGGAGGAGTGCAAACGGAATGGGCGCAGGCTAGCGCTCTGGTACACCAGTATGGTACTCTTTCACGAGAATCTATAAGTTATTTTGGGGGAGGCCAATAAATATGTGCCGCTGTCGCTCGCTGGAGCGCTTGTCTGGAAATATTGGGTCACTCCTCAAGCTGTTAAACAATGACATCAGACAGGCAGCCGGATGCCAGCCTCGGAGAGGTGTCCCTCCCTTCATCTGTCTTTATCTCTCTTTCTCTCCAACTCTCCCTTGATATCTCTCTCTCTTTCACCCCATCACCCTCTTGCTATCTCTTCCTGACTCTCTCTTTCTCTCTCTCTCCCTCCCCCTCTCTCTCTCTCTCTCTCTCTCTCTCTCTCTCTCTCCCTCTCTCGTCCCTCTCTCTCTCTCTCTCTCTCGTCCCTCTCATGGCTCTATTCCCTCTTTTCCTCCCACCCTTCCGCCTCGTTCTCCTCCTCCCCCTCCCTTCCTCCCCTTGGCTTCGCTGCACTTTTGCTGTCTGGATCCGAGCCTTGCCTCTCCTCTGTAGCCTCTGGTAGCTGACCACAGGGGAATACACTCTGTTGCCTTAGTAGCAGGGACTCTGTTTTGCGGTTTACCTCCCAGCATGGGGTGGATGTACCGATACGGACCTGGGTGAGATTTTGAGTGCGCGCCAGATCAAATGGATTTTGGCTACAGACCGTAGCGTCTGACTGTGCCTCTGAGTCATGTGACCTCTCCCCAATGGTTCTCGACAGGCGGCGTGATCTTTACCATTCCTGAATGGGGGATAGAACGTCTGTCACGCTTCTCACTGTGACACACACTAATGTGACACACACTAATGGAACACAATGGAGTCCCGTCCCCCCCACACACGCCTTGTAAACTAGCCATTTTCACAAAAAGCGTCAAGGTTGACAGTTCTAGTGCTGTTCTTCTGGCAGAGGAAGAGTTTTTTTCTGTGACTTACGAAACCAACTCCTTTTCTACCAGTATCGAACACAAAGCCAAGTGTTCTTCGGCCAAAACTCTCACTCTCTATTTTGATTGGTGTGGTCGTTTATTGTTCTGGCCGTCCTATTGAAAGCACAATGAAAGTGCTATGTGGTGAGCGCTTTCAACTTAGCAAACATCCAGGCTAGCCACCATTGTTCCTGTCCAACCAAGCCAACTCAGCTTTTACCGGATCCTCATAGCAGAGAAGCCAAAGTCCATCTGATGAGTTCTGCAGCAGGATCTAAAAAGAATGTGGAGACTCCCGTGAGAATAGATTGAGATGAGTAGAAAACCATTCAATCAGTCGACGAAAGATCTGCCAGACGGCTCTGTCGGGTCCGATCCTATATCATTCCCCTAATTCTGAGAATAGCCTGAGACTGAGTTATGTTCTTGATGCGTCTCAGGAACCTTTTTAGCATTGTTTCCTTTACCCATTCTGGGGAACATCGGCTTCTTCTGTGGTTTGGTCTTTTTGTAGTGAAAAGATTCCCCCAAAAGATTCCCTCAAGGTAGACAGCACAGAAGTCTAAGTCTAATAAAATGGTAAAAGTTTGAACTGAGTTAAAACATTCGGACTCGGTCAGGTGAGGAGGGGAGAGGTGGTGGGTAGTGACTGTTGTTAT
The DNA here is from genome assembly GCA_903064625.1 of Mallotus villosus. Lineage (NCBI taxonomy): Eukaryota > Metazoa > Chordata > Actinopteri > Osmeriformes > Salangidae > Mallotus > Mallotus villosus. Next base: position 286,483 of record CAEFZP010005770.1, on the reverse strand, counting down.
GGTGTAAAGAGTTGAGGAGTCTTCTAAGTGACCTCTCATTGAGGGGAAAACCCCACGTTATATGTGTGTGGATGATGATAATAATAATTGGATGACTTTAATCAATTTAATGTCCCTGGAGTGGGTGCAGTCTTCACCCTTACTGTTGTAGACCACACATCCATGGCATATTTCATTACTATCATCTCGACCTATCGTCAGCCATGTTCCAACAGAATATTCCGTTCTCATCAGGAAACTGTGTGATTGGCTACATTTGCTTGGTTTATCACTGTCAGTTGGTCAGACACTATCTCACTGTCTCAGAGGTCTAAAAGTGGAAACGGTCACATTTAGACATTTCCATCCAGCAGAACGACTCTTACAAGTCTTCTGGGTTTGCTTCAGGAAAGTGCATGTTTAGCTTATTTACCCCAAAACATCTCCTCATCGGTGACACCCTGCCCGCTCTTTCCACAAATTGCTGACAAGGCTTCACTGTTGGTCGGCCGGGCCCAGAGCGAGGAGTTTGTTCTTCTAAACCCCGTGGTCGGCCGCCCTTACATTTTCTAGGATGCCGACCGCAGTGTTCTTAGTGGTTGGGGTTAGGTTTGGACTCCTGGAGTCTCGGCATGACATTGTATGGTGAAACTTTCCGTCTAAGAGCGAACGTGATCCCCGTGGTTCAAACTGAACGAGCCGACCGCTGCCCCTCGCTGAGGGGGAGCGTGCCTGAGGGCACGCCGCGGGACCACATCATCGGCTCATCTTTTGGCGGCGAGGGAGAGCGTCTGATTGAGGAAGGGCAATCGTGCGAGCCTCGACATGCTACACACACCCGACACGACCGCGTCGCCGATTGGTGGGAAGACTCATCGTCCTGTAGCGTCTCTCTCTCTCTCTCTCTCTCTCTCTCTCTCTCTCTATAACTATATAACTATATATATGTATATGTGTATATATATATATATATATCTGTCTTTCTCTCTCACTCTCACTCTCTATCACTCTCTCTCTCTCTCTCTCTCTCTCGCCCGTCACCGCAAGACGAGGTAACAGATGAAGGGCTGCGCTCCGTCAGCCAGCCGCCTAACCCCCAGCCGATCCAGACTTTTCCTACCGTTTATCATCCACCACCAGATCCATCCAAGCAGCGTGGATGATGTGACATGCCATGAATCATATGTAATTATCAGCTAACTACGCTATAATGAGGTTTGTAGAGGATGAAGAGGCTGTGTGTTTTGGAGCCAAACTGCAGCTGATCCACATGGCCGAGCTTGACGTCGTTTTTTCTTTTTCTCTCGCTCCATTTTTAAAGCCGCTTCCTTCCTTCCATGCGTCTACTTCCCTCCAATGAGTGCTCTGCCGACTGTCGTCTGCGTTCCATCTGAGCTGGAGGGAGAGACCGCTCGGAGGATATACTGTACTGTAGCATATCTATTTCCACTCCAAAGTTGAATTGAGAGGAGCATTTAATGAATAGCAGAGCGTCAGGATGCAAAGCAGACAGACGACTTAGCCCCAGTCGAAAGTCCGACTCATTAATCAGTCTCCATCCTCCTCTTCTCTCAGGTCCACATCCTGGTCTCCCCCACCAGCGTCAAGCTAAACCTCGACTGTCAAGAGGTGGCCACCAAAGAGATTAAGGAAGCCGGAAACACGTCTACTGATGGATATCAAGTTCTGGGCAAGATGTCCAAGTCCATCGGGTCTAAAGGCGAATCTGCAACCGTAAGTCAAAACCTGAGACTGGAGAAGCCTGACTCTGTTTATGTCCTGGACATGAGATGGGATTTCTGTAAAGAGAGCGTGTGCATTCTGTGTGTCTGGGGGACGGGAAGGAGAGACGTCTATGAAGTCGCTCTGACATCGGAGCGCGTTTATTGGAGCGCAATTATTCTTATCTGATGCCTCGCCGTTGGTCTGCCCTGCTTTGTCTTTTGTATGTGTTTGTGTTTTGGGGATGTGGGGGTGGGAGGAGTGAGAAGGATGTATCATTGACACATGTCCTCTGTAACCCTGTTTCCTTTTTTTCTCTCTCTCCCTTCTCTCTCCACAGTTCCAGCTCCAGATGTTCGATATTGTCTGCACCTTGGCCTGGACGAGCAGAGACAGATGTTGCGATCTCCCCTCCATGGTAAGAGGGACGTCGCCGGGGTTCGTCCCGCGAGGGGGTGGGGCTTAGCGCGTTAAACCGTCCCACGGACGGGGGTCGGCGCAAGGCGGGGCGCGAGGATGCCCGCTCATCTGTATCCGACGCCCTCCTGGCGTCCGCTGGACCAGCCTCTCAGCGAGGGGCCTGTGGGCGCCCGGCCTGGCATGTCGGGTAGACCCATGCCAGTTTGTCTCATCTCTTGACAAAGCTGTAAACAAATTCCTATTCATCCCACATCTTTGCTTGAGGACATGCTCACATCATCCAGACACATGAAGAACAATGGAAAAACCAGAGAAAATATTTTTTTGCCCCGTCCTTGACGCCAGTAGTCCTGTGATTGGTAACATGTATAACAGCTGCAGTACTCTACTTCTCCCACTACAAATTGCTTTTCCAATAGTTACATTCTGTGTGGACAGAGGGCTCAGCATATTTCACTCAAGCTCTGTCAAAGTGATTGGAGAGCAACATTTCATACAACATGCTCTGAATACCCTTATGCAGATGTCCTCCAATATGTCCGGCAAAGCAGAATTTAAAAAAAAGCTAGATGTGCAATTTTGGCATTTGGGGAATGGTAAAGTCATTGGGGCTATATATCTGACAAGAAATCGTTGAGACACCTGTTTCTTGACAGTATTTGACAGCACTTGGAATGGTCCAAGTGAATGTGTTCGGGACACATTAAGTTATAGACCTGGTTGGATGTAATTATAGACTCTTGACAGTTCAAGGACAATCATTGTGTTTGTATCGCCCAGCTGCATGTTGGAACAGCACATGGAGACTCGTGTCGCTGATTTGCAGTTAGGAGCCAGGGGAAAGGGTTCTGGGAAAAACCAAGGCCAACCAGAAATACCAATAGGGTTCAAGTTCAAGTCTGTTATTGTCAGATGAACAGACCAACGCAGGGTTCACGATATAAATCCAAAACAAACAATGTCGTTCTGTCAGGACGTCTTCACCAACAACTTCATGACACCATTTACAGGGTGTTATATTATCTCTCACAAAAAAGGTTTTACTGTACAAGTGTAGCCTCTGGTGCTTTCCACATTGAGCCTTGCACTTCTTTTTTTCACAATCTGGAGTTTCGTGCCTATGTCCCCCCGCAAGAGAGAACGCTCGCCTTCAACAAATAAAAGCGGCTTTTGTTGAAGAGGGACAGAATCGCTGGTGTTGACAACCCAAAGGCTTTCAACGTGCTTCAACCCTTGTGGGCGTTTCCATCGCAACTCCAGCCTCTGGGATACTGCATGCAAGGACAGCTGTCTAGATTGAGCTCTTCTCTTGTCTTTTGGGTCTTCTTGCCATTCCTAGCGAGCGAGCGTCACACAGCAGTGCGTTGTCGTTGTGTCTGTTTGAGCCGTACTTGTGGACCATCGTAATGCTACACTGTTTTAGTGTAGCCCAACCTCCCGCGTGTCTCTGTTGCCAGGGATACCCTTGAAAGGATTCTGAAATGGAAGGAGGACTTCTGGATGACTCCCAAATCTTCACTGTTATCTCAGCTCACCACTGCTCTGTGTGTGTGTGTGTGTGTGTGTGTGTGTCCCACGCTCCACAGAGAGATGAAGCCAAGTGCCCATCCCTCCCCAATTCCTGCACCTGCATCGTAGACAGCGCCGGACCAGCGGGCCCCATGGGACCAGTGGTAAGGGCCGCGACACACGCCTTCCTAACCCCCCCAGTCGGTCATCCATTCTGACAGCTGACGGATGTCTGGATGCTCATCTCTGGCAGTCTGTCCTTTCTGTCTCTCTCTTTCTCACTCTTTCTCTCTCTTTCTCTCCCCTCTCTCTCTCTCTCTCTCTCTCTCATCTCTCTCTCTCTCTCTCTCTTTCCCCTCCCTCTTTCTCCTCTCTCTTTCTCCGTCTCTCTCTCTGTCTGTCTCCCCTCTCTCTCTCTTTCCCCTCACTCTCTCTCCTCTCTCTCTCTTCCTCTCTCGCACACACACACACACACTTAACTTAATTTGTGTCAAATGCTCTTCCTTCCCTCCCCCAGGGCTCACCCGGTAGCAAAGGTCCTCGGGGTGAAAGAGGAGAAGCTGGAGCTGTGGTGAGTCCCTCGCTAACCTCCTCTCTCAACCCCCCCTGTGCATGTTTACCTTTTAAAGTCAGGAAATATGAGTCGACGCTCATTGACGTTGAAAGTGACGTTTGACACCGAATGGGGAATGTGGACATTGTCTCCAGTAAAAGCTATCTTCCCTTGATGAAAACCAAGATCTGTTTACAGTCTAAGTAGCTTTGAAGGAAAGAAGCACATCTGAATTCACTTACCGAGAGAGTGTTAGTCTCCTTCTTGATATTGAACGAGGTCTGACAGTGCAGATGCATTCCACAGGCTCTGGTGTCTGTTTCCAGAGATTTCAACCGGTAGCCGTACTGAGGCACCGCCGTGTTCGAGAGATAACAATATTGACTTCTTTCCAGGTCCAATTGATGCGTATGGTCTCTTATCTCTGGTCTCTCTTTGTTGTGTGGTAGGGTCCAATGGGCCCGCGTGGGGATCTGGGACAGCCAGGACCTCTGGGTCTGCCGGGCCCTCAAGGGCCAAGCGGCATGTCTATTCCTGGAGAAATTGTGAGTCTCGTACACACACATATTTACAACAACAAAAAACCGTCCCCGCACACACACGCACACACTGCCGTGCACCAGCCACGGGGCACGTCTGCGCTACTTTCCAGCGGTCGCACGCAAATCCCACCGTGCCTCAACGCACCAAATAGGGGCGGCGGCGGCGGCCCATTTCTCGTGTCAGGAATTTACAATGCCCGTGGAGTAGTTGTGGCGGAGGTCTTGTTGAGCCTGCATTCCATCCTGTCTGGAGATGGACTCGAAAACCTACGGGTTCTTCAAAAACCACCTCATCTCGATACTTCAGCGTAAATCCTCGCAGAGCTTTCCGCCATGGCGTGCACTCAACTGAAGTTGAGAAACTCAAACGGAATTCACAACACAGGGCGCTACCACTGGAGATCCACGTATCACATTGCTAAGTCACTGTTTGTCTTGGACCGACGCGGTGACATATTGGCTGAGCATTTTATCAGGTTGACGCCGCGAGATTGATGAGGTTTAAATGTGCAAAAAAAAGAAAAAACATTTTTTGGGTTCTCCTCTGATTGTGTGTTCCTCCTTACTCCCACCCCCCCCCTCCATCTGCTCTCTCCGTCTCAGGGTCGAGCCGGGCCGAAGGGAGAGGCTGGTGACTCGGGCCTACCTGGGCAGAAAGTGAGTGTTGCTTTGGCCGGGAGCCCCGGCTTGTGGTTTTTGAACAGGAAACTAGGGGAATAATTCACAGCGTCGGGTTATGCTACTGCTCTGGCCACGCTCCATGTAGCGAGGCCACAGACGCCATACATCACCCTGAGGAGGACTTGTGAAGAAGCCGCTACCAGTAACCCGGTTGAGTTTTGTTTCGAGTAGCAGGTCGAATCGCTCTTCAAGTTAAGAGGGATTCGGCGGGGGATAAGAGGGATATACTGAAGTAATTGCTGGCAGTTATTTTCTCAGTTGATAAACTGGTGAACAATAGATAGGAATGTTTTATATTGTTTTAAGCCTCTTAACTTTCTCCTTCCATGTCTTTATGATGGATGGCATGGCTGAACTGGTCGCTGTGGTGGCTGATTCAAACCGCACAGAATGACAACCGTCCCATCCATATTGACAACAGTGTGCTCAATGGTTTCCAGGCAATCGCTGTTTACTTTGAACTCAATAGCATTGCACATGCATATGTCCCCAATCAGGAACTTCTGTACTTAAGAGATCACCAGAGATGGTCTCCATTAAGTCTGTTTATAGACGCAGACACTGACTAATGCAGAGCCCTGTGAAGCCCCCCCTCCAGACTCAATGAAGGGCATGTGTTTACTTCACCAGCCTTTATGGTCTGAGATGAAAAAAGGAGCTATAGGCTTTGCTGAGGGCAGTGTTCTCGAAACCCAATTTAGAGGTCAGAGTTGATGTTTCTGTGTTGATGCCCCTCGACATCATGAATTAGTAAGAGTAAGATCTTGGGAGTATCGATTCCAATTTACTAGCCTTGGCTTACCCATCTCCAAGTGAATTGTGGGTAGTTTGCAGGTGACCATGTCGGAGCAGATGCTATAGCAACATGCATTTAATGACTTGCAGAATACGCAGCCCTGGTTTATAATAGCCAATAAAACGGATCTGGAATATATTATGTTCCCTGTAAATCTTATGCCAAAGCATCAAAGGCGAGAGAGGATTGATAATAAAAAAGTGAGCAGGCTTTCGGAGCAAATGAGAAGTAAAAGGAGATTTACTGTTTGACACGCGGAAAACTCCTAGTGAAACAAACTGGTTTTAGTTCGTTGGTCAAAGGTAGTTGACCTTGGTTAATGTGGCTAGTGAGGGGGAAAAAAGATTTCCCAGCACTGAATTGGCTGTTTTTTTTCCTATGTTGCCCAGGGTCCACCTGGGCCTGCTGGTGCGATAGGCCCAATTGGACCAGCTGGACCAAGGGTGAGTAGAACATACTTTGTTGTAATGATCATGAGCTCTACACTTTTACAAGCTCTGTATTGTGCTAAACTCCCTCACAACTTCATGCAGGGACCCCAAGGAAAGGAGGGATCCACAGGCCCCAGAGGCCAAACAGGAACGATGGTACGTCAAACCCCCCAATCCCTTTCTTTGGCGTGAGGTCTTTCCTTAATCAATGTGAACCGCCATAATGCGCATCAGATGCCAAGCCTATCTAACACAGAGCATACATGACAAGAAGCCATTGTTAAGCGGCCTGGTGTGTTTGCTGTTATCCAGGGACCTCCCGGATCTCCTGGAAACACTGGGACTTCAGGCCAACCCGGACAACCTGGGGACTCTGGACCCTCCGTGAGTTGTCACCGCTGGTCCCGTCACATGCGATCACCCGTCACACTCATCCGATGTTCGAGCTGTCCGATTGTAACGTTTTTTTCCCGTTCTTTTCTGTTGTGACAGGGGGGCACAGGTGTAAAGGGAGACAAAGGAGAGAGAGTAAGTACATTCTTCTTTTGTTTCAAGAGCTAAAACCTCAACATACCGCGTTTACTGGAGTGGGAATCCATCATTGTGAAGTGAGGATGTTCCTTTACGTAACTTTCATCGAATGGATATTCATCACCACGACCACCTCTTTGTTTCCAGGGCGACTTTGCTCCTCAGAACATGATGCGGTCCATCGCCAGACAAGTCTGCGAGCAGCTAGTGAACGGTTCGCGCCTCCTTTTTTCTTTCTTTCTCCTTTTCATGCACTGCGGGCAGAAGTAGTTCTGGCAATCGCTTGGAAAAACCAGACTCCTAACAGAGCTCGCTCAGTCTTTCCAGAACAATCTTCTCTTTTCTCAAGTGTAATTTCCTCCTTGTGTTGCAGGGCAAATGAGTCGAGTCAATCAAATGTTGAACCAGATTCCCAACGGTTACCAGGGCAGGCCCAACCCGGGTCCCCCTGGACCGCCTGGCACCTCCGGCAGTCAGGGGCCCCGCGGAGAACCAGGACAAACGGGCCGGAACGGCTTCCCTGGAAGTCCCGGTCAACCTGGCCTAATGGGAGAGAGAGGTACTGTATGCCAGCCGAACAACCACAATTGTTCTTATCTGAAGTATGTCGTTAGGAGAACGTTCCGGTCTCAGCCATGTGTTGATCAGTGGGGCATAGCTCGAAGTGTCATGGTTCTCTCAGTGAAATTGGACATGAGTTTTTGTCTGAAATATCAATAGAAGTGCTCCGTGGAGTTTTCCAGCTTCTCGTCTCCTCTCTCCCCCTTGTCTGTGTGGTTCTACACCTCTTGGTGTTTTTCCGTATGTCTCCCATTATTTTCTGTGGCTCTGGGAGGCTTGCATTTTTTTTCTTTCGAGCTGCCAGCAAAGGTTTATTTTGTGGCACAAGAGGCATTCGTCGGGTTTGTTCATCCTTTCCAGCCCTGTAAATTATTCTGCGTTTCCTTGCAGGCTCCGCAGGAGAAAAGGGTGACCGTGGAACCCCGGGAGCTGGACAGCGAGGACAGAGAGGACCACCTGGTACGTTTGGCGCAAACGGCGAAAAAACTATCTTCTTTCTCCTTTGGTATCTTACCCCCCAATCCAGATAAGGGTTGTGGGGTCGCCACATTATTTGACCCAGGCTCTATCAGAATAGATCTCTCTACTCATCCCTGTTTGAGACCTCCGCTGCCATCGCAGAAGGCTCGACCCAGCTCATCTCTGACGCTAGCCCGAGGCTGTGTTCAGGCAGCTGTGCTTAATAAATTACCCGCGGCTCTCCCTTCTACAGTCCCCCGTGTTAAACACCCGGCTTTTTCCAGGGGATTTATGTTGCCGTTTGTGTTTTAGGTGCTCACACACACACATACACGCACACACACACACACAGATGTTGAAACCAAATTTATATCCCCACCGGACTGAACATTAATTGCTGAACATCAATGCGCTGTTGTAAGCCCCCTCTGAACCCCATGGCCTCCAGTCAGCGACGGCTGAGGAGGGAAGCGAAGCGGGGCGGACACGGATGTAGAGCTCCCAGAGAAGCAGAGAGGGTTAGAGTTATCACAGATTTCATGTACGAATCGGATATACAGATATTGCCTGGGGATTCCCGATGGAACCGTAACCTTCGTACTTGTTACGAACCGACAAATACATTTGAACCTTGAGCTAGACGGAGCCGGGACGAGGGACGGGATAAGAAGGAACCAACAGAGAGAACTAACAGAGGGGTTCTCTTCCTGCAAAACACTTGAGTGTCCTGAGTGCTGTTGTTAAAATGGTGCTCTTCGCTAAATAAGAGTTGTGAAACAGGACTGACGGGAAGCCCTAGTGGTATGAACTCCTCTACTGCAGCCAGGATACTTGTTCAGTTCATCCAACACTAACATCAGTCAGGGGCTATCGAGCAGCTTCGCTGACTCAGCAGTCCAGCTTTGTCCCTAAGCAACACAGTCATGTGACCCAGCTGAAGCCAGAGTCTTCCATGAGCGCCCCCTGGTTCGAACAAGAGAACCAGACAGTGAAACACACGGCCCGCCCTATCCAGAGACCTGAGAAGGTCATAACCGAGGAGGGGGGGGGGTCGCTCGAGATGGTGAGTCATGGCTGAGGGGATAATCGGCCTGGTGTGCTCGGGTCTTCCTCCTCTGGACGTCTTTGGCTTGGTTCGCAACACATGGTCCAAGGGCTTAGTGGAGGACATACGACACGGAGAGGGAACGTTTCCAAGCTGGCTTTATGAACGTCTAGACACAACGGAAAAAGGTTTTTTTTTCTTTCATTGAATGTTCCTCCTCTGTGGCAGAAACCAGTCACCAGTTCCCACACTTAGGATTCCTGTTGGGATCCTATGGAGGAGGGAAGACATTGATGATGACTAAGATGACAATGTTCATGACGGCGGTGACAATAATCGTCCAACTGTGGTTTGTCTTTTTCCTCGCCCCAGGCCCGCAAGGCGAGGCTCGGACAGGACCTCCAGGCCCCGCAGGTCCCTCTGGGTCCCGAGGGCCTCCTGGCCGCCAGGGCTTCGCAGGGATTAGGGGGCCCCCTGGCCCCTCTGGTTACTGTGATTCCTCTCAGTGTGTCGGCATCCCTTACAACGGACAAGGATACAGAGGTATGTAGGCAGAGAGGTGGCATGACTGCATGACACTTGAGCATGAGATGCTGGAGGAGGAAACCAAAACAGCCGAAAAAGCATGCCATGGGTAGTCTGGAAAACAACGTATGAGATAACATCGTTTGATAACCAGCTATTAGGTAACATAGTTTGATAACCAGCTGTTACGTAACATAGTTTGACGTGTGACAGCGAATTGATCAACGATTTCAAATTATCATTTTGTTGGAGGGGTGAAAAAGGATGCTTGAGTGGAAAACTAACATCCTGTTTGACCTATTTCAGGTTCACCGTAGTAAACTTTCTAAATGGCCTGTGATGCTTTCACTTTGAATTCCTGAGACAAGTCCCTGTTACTGAGAGGCTTGCTCACACGCTCTAAAGCTGTTTGAGGATAACCACCACGGAAATGATTAACAAACTATGTTGAAACAAAACCCCATCAGAGGACTGGTACTAACACCAACTTAGAGCATCTAGAACACACAAGCAACGGTGATGGCAGCAAAAAGTAGTGGCCTGTTTGCATCTTGAAGCCAAAGAACCAACAAAAGACCTTCTATGGGGGTGGAGGAGCATGTAAAAAAACAAACAACCAATACTAACAAGGTGGAACGAAACAACAACAGCGACAGCACCGGCAACTTCCTTTTCCATAGTTGACTTAGTTTTTCCTCTGAGGTGTTTTTACCTGTAAATAAACTAATGGTGCCTTGTAAATGATATTTGAGTCACATCCACTAAATTTAGTTTAACACCTGTAGTCCGCTTGTGCCTTGTAACCTCCTGCTTGCTGAATGCCAACACGAATGCCTCTTTCCCTTCTGAGTGGAACCATAAGTGTGACCATACCTTGTTTCCCCCGCGAGGGTTAGACCACAGACCACTCAGGGCCATTTAGAACCACATGTTTTCCCCCTTGTTTCCTTGTCCCTTGTTGTTTTGACACGGTAGAAGAACCAGAAGGTTGGCTTTCTTTTTGTCTCAGTTCTCCTGTTATGCTATAGCAGTAGTAGTCGTAGTCATCTCCCAATACCAGCTGCACCTCTGTATGTTGAGAGGATGAACATCACTGTCCTAGGCTGGTGGTTGCATTCATGTGTGCATTTCTTCGATAGTTGAATGGGTTGCCACCACACAATAATGTCCCCAGCGTTTCTCACATCGTAACACATGCATCAAACTGAGATGGAAAATGCACTGAACTGTTTACAAACCCTTTCTATCAGTGTCATCTGTTTTATCGTTACCATTCAGCCATATTTGTCAAGTTTGCTAGGTTGTCATTTACAAAGATCATCTTGTGCATTGTGAAACATACATTCATGTTCAATTGGCCAACAACTATTTCCAACCAGACCCGTACCCATCTGAACCCGAAACCCACGTAGTCCCAATCCAAGAGGAAGAGGAGTTCTCACAAAATGAGCGTCGAAAGAGGTCACTATCAAGAGCGGAGTCCAAACGGATAGCATCATAAGAAAGGATGTGCTTTCTTTTTTTTCTTGATTTGTTTGTCGTTGCTGTGTTCACATATGCATACAATTAAGGGCCATGCACATTCTCACTCTTAAAAGGGGTTTGATACCTCTTCTTTATTCGGAAGTACCCTAGCATATGCGTGTTCATTCTTTTGTGGCGGGAGAGGGACAAAACAAAAAGCTTAGACTAGTCCACAGGAATCTGTGATCTTGCTTTCTTTCTTCCTATTGTGCCTTTTGCTTGTAACATATCAGCGTTAACTGTTCATCCACTCCCAGTGTCAGACCATGCACTCTTCCTGACTAATTCCAACTCTTTGTAAGCTTTGGAGAAAAGAAAAGGTTTGTTTAATTCATAGTATTGGGATATCCAACGTGAAACCAATGTGTTATCAATCCCATTTCATCCAGTGTGTCTGATTATAACTACAAGTCATTTTTATAAGTTTCTTCATAGTTTTGCCTTCATTCTAACTTAAATAATGGCCTATTGTTCAGCGTCTACCAAGATGTTTCCAATTGAGTACTGCAGTTAAACATGGCTTCCATTTTTTTTTATCTCTAGACAAAATATTTATCAGTTTCCTATATCAAGTCACAGCTGATTTTACCAAAGGTGGAATTGTATGTCTGTGGTGTATATTTAGTAAATGTTTTAATCAGAATATAGTTGTTGGCATTGTTGTTTTATCAATATCTAATGCAGTTTGAATTTGTATGCAAAACTATGGATATGGTATTGCTGCGTCATGTTTTAACTGCAGATTGTGAATTCCACAGCCTTATTTTCTTATTTATTTCTGAAACAAAAGAGGCATTTTTCAATAAAACTACTGAAAATTTCAACCTGGTGCCTTGGCTTGATTCCATCATTTTGACTTGTGTTGTATTTTTGTTGTAATACAACACCCATATCTTAGTGTTTGGGGGAAATGGACCTAACAGATGATCATATCTTTGCTCCTGGACTAGACACATGCTGGGTAGGACTGGGAGTAGATAAGAAAGTCTGGAAAGACACTTCACTTGTCAACAGTTGAGACGTATGCTGAAAAAAAATCACAAAATATAAAGAATGCTACCTAGTACTCACTTTTACAAGGCTCTTAACATCATGGACAATGGAGAACCCAGCGAACCCATTTCTGCACAGCTTTTTTCCCTTCAGATAGTTTCCTCCTGAATCATTCCCCTGAGCCAGACATAAAAAGCTTAATTGCTAAGTACACAAGTCAGACTCACAAATCTGTATAAGACCAATCATCGGGTCACAACTTATTAACTACTGATGGAAACACCTCATCACACGGGTTAGTCCCGACTGCCTTAGTGATGAGTTCATTCCTGCTGAGTATGAATCATGTCAGCTACTTGTTGCTACTACGAACTGAAACATGAAGGTGCTTATGGGAACATTTGAATGCAGGTTGCCCCACAAAGACATTGAGAGCATTCTTTTCCGATTAAACCATGCCCAGGAAATAATAAATGACCATGTTTGTTTTGCACTTTAAAAACACAAACAGTGCAAGCTCACTGCCAGTAAGAACACAATGCCCATGGATGACTGTAGGGATTTCTCCTGTCCCAACACTGTATCTACATTATGTACAGCTCTGGTATTTTTCAGCGGCACCATTCTGGAGATAAATTGAAAAAAGATAACCCAGGGTTCTCTTTTGGGTGTACGACTCTTATCGATACCTTGCCTTTGAACTCCCACTGTAATCTGGAGCTCTCAAGGAGAGCTAACCAGATTAAGATACACTCTCTTTGATGGTGGCCAAATTCAAAACATCCTGGTTGAAATATTTCAGATGTCCGTTTTTTTTCTCTCTCTCCTTGTTCTTCTTTTAGATGATGGAGGGTCATTGGGCCTGACACCAATATTGTGTGCACTTCTCTTGACCCCTCGTCAATAAAGGACTGATCAAAGGGATGTCACATCCCTTTTCAGACCACTATCCTTTCACCATAAGCCTGTCAATGTGCTGTGTGTCAGACATAATAGAAAGGAAAGGATATTTAATACTGGCACACAGATGAATTACAAGTCTAATATCTTGGAGTCAGTCTCTCTGAGTCAAATACAGATGGTACACTCAAAGGGTTGCTTGGTTCCTCCAGTTTGTCACGATGTGTTGAAAGCCTGTCAAAGTTCTGTGTGTGGGACTTGACACACAACAAGGGTGCCTCTAGTACAATATTGCCACATAAGAAGTCCAATATGTCTGAGTCAGTCTCTAGCATCCAGCCAGCGACTGGTTCACTCGCAGAGTCAGAGACTATATCTGCCCCGTCTGGTCCAAAAAGGGGCGGAGCTACATGTGGTGTAGCCGCTGACAGAGGGATGAGCCTCCATACATTTGCGAGGGGTTTCCGTCTGCAGGACTGTGGGGTGGGAGTCTGCAACTGCAGCTCGCCTGGCTCCGCCACCTCCTCCATCTGCGGAACATAATCAAACACTTTATTGTGAAGCCTCGTTTGTCAGGGAGAAAGGCTTTGATTAATGGGCCTCGGCTCCTCTACCACTGCAAAACACACACGGGACTACTTAGTTTTGATGAACACCTTCATATCACACACGGCAGTGCTCATTATGGAGTGCCTCACTCTCTTCAGTTGGCATGCGTGCGACTAATGTTTCATTCATGCAATTACAGCCTCTTGCTTTTAGGAAAACGTTAATGTTTCGAGGCAAGCTATGGAGAGTCACAGGAGAGCAGCTTTCAACACGGTATAGACCCGTGTTTATAAGTTGCTGTGAAGCGCAATAAAAACTCATCCACTGTCTTGAGTTTTTTGAGGCACTTAGCAGAACTGTAAACTGAAGATTGTCCGTGGCCAGAGGTGACCTCATGGAAAGAGGGAGGAAGGCAGAGTCTGGCTGAGGGGCTCGTCTGGACAACACGAGGTGTTCCGTGAGCGGACACTCCATAGCCTGATAGCTGCTCTGTCAACACTTGACACAAACGATTACCACAGATAGCGGTTCGGAGGTGGCATCCTCTCCCCCTTTTGATGAATGAACACCTGGAGTTTACAGGATTTCACAGGGGCTTTTCCTGGAAAAGAGTGGAAAGAGAGATAATAAAAACTCTGAAGAAAAAAAAGAAGAAAAGGATTTTGCCCCGTTTCCTTTCAACAGTATGTACCTTACAAAGCACCTCATAAATGACGTCATCCCATACAATATTGTTGGTCGGAAGAATATTATGATGCATATTTAAGATGGAAGAATTCATCAATAACATTGACATGAGATGTTCCAGTAAAACGTAAGCAGATGTTTTTCAGAGAAAGCCAAGTTGAAACTTAATGTCTATAGTGCAATTACCAATACTCATACATACTTTACAGTAATAAGCTAAACTCTATCATCAGACCTCTTGTTACACAATCTCTGAGCACTTTGAATCCATCATGTTTGAGTTTCATAATGTAGGCCCATGTCTAGTTAACAAAACAATGTTTTATTTCTGGTCACACAATGTCTGTGCAATATGAAGCACTGTCAGCTTTGGAGCTCTCCAAAGAATAACGTATTTACATTTAGTCATTTATCAGACTCTCTTATCCAGAGTGACTTACAGTAAGTACAGGGACATTCCCCTGAGGCAAGTAGGGTGAAGTGCCTTGCCCAAGGACGCAACGTCATTTTTGCACAGCCATGAATCGAACCGGCAACTTATGCCTGATTCCCTAACCGCTCAGCCATCTGACAACTTTTTCAAGGACTTCATTGCATGACACTATGATATTTATCCTACACAGGTACAGTTTATGGGACCCAAAACACATGTGATAGATTCATGGAAAATTGAGAATGTCTACATGCTTGAACTGTTTTTTAGACATAAAAAACTATCCTCACAGCTTGAACGATATCTCTAGAGTCCTGTTGTTGAGAAACATAAGCACAAAATAATTGCTCAGCAAATTCCCCAAATATATCACTCCTTTTGTGTTTAGCCAACCAACAGACTGTAACAACAACAGATTGTAAATTGCTCTTGGAGGCTATTGTACTGTCTTTCAATAAACCTATGTTGCACTCATTTTAGAACCCTGGCTTCAATGTTGCATCTTTGCTGTGGAACTGGAGAAAAGTGAATCCCCTCCCTTCTACTTGGGATGATTGTTTGTGTGCAAAGTGTCACAGTTGCATGCTGACCCACTTATGCCTGTCACATAAAAAGCTTTCTTTGGGAAGTCTCACTTGTGATCTGTAACAGACATAGCACAATTACTGGCCATTACTGTTAGCTGAAGTGTATGCTTAGCTCACGAGTACTGAACAACAAAGTAAAACCAATCTCTGTGATTATCTTTGTGTTTAAACATACTTCTACAGTATAGGCTAACTCTGTTAGATATTTTGTAAGCATTAAGTCATTGCAATAAACTTTGATAATGACCTCATATAAACGTTCATTTTGAGAATTTACTCTAATATTTCATGAATGTCTATGTTTGACAAGATGGAAGATTTAAATATAATCATGTTCCCATCGTCCGGCAACATTATAGTAAATATTGTGAACATAGACACCAGAAGCCAACAATTTAACATAGTGTGAGAGACATTGTCTACACTAAGCATCTGGGTTGCTATTTCATTCCTCTCAAAAATGGTTATCACTCTACACTGACCCAAGACTACACGTACCAACACGTTTACCTCATTGGTCTAACCAAAGCACTGTTCTTGTACTGTAAAGGTACAGCCACAAAAAGCAGTTATGATTAGATGAGTTTTCTGTACGTAAAGTACAGCCACAAAAAGTAGTAGATGAGGTCGTCCCCAATGGTGGCTGTGATCTGTTGATGGAATACTGTACAAAGCACGACTCCAGTCACACTTTCAGAAGTCTGCAATTTGGACCGGACAGAAACCAGACGGTGCTCTGCATTTGTAGATTCAGACGAGCTCGTTGGAAAACAAAACAACAGCGCCGCTGCTTTGATGAACAGCCAGTGAAACCTCCACCTGGTTGCAGCTGCATCATCCGACATGGAGACTTCCCTGCGTTCTCTATGGGCGTGTCTGCTGCACATGCACCGTCTTCTCATCCAAGGATGGGTGTGGACGTACCGTTTGAACGCGTCTCAGTTCCACCCGAAGCGTGTCTTCTCCTTTGTGTGTGGGGGTCACGATCCCTCAAGGTGGCATCGTAAGTCTTGTCGTGAAATCGCTGTCACGTTAATGGATGAGTCGCACATGCAAATCAAAGTCAGCGTTTACTTAGTCCCAAGAGGAAAAGACCAATGCATAGGCGGAACACTGGTTTGTTTGTGGGGTACATAGCAGATGACTGCATGTGGGGCTTGTGTTTGTGTGTGTTAACAGGCCTAATGTCGATGGCTAGAGAAGAATGCACCTCAGCTGTGTGAAGGCACATCTGTTGCAGTTTTTCTTGTGAAAATGTGTTGTCCAATGGTCATAAAACGTGATTTAAAAGCCAGCTGATACTATAGGATCAAAATACTTGGATGATAGTTCTCAACCAGAGCATTCAAAAAGGCCTTGTTGTCCAATGAAATGGCTAATTGAAAACAGCCCATCCTTTACAGCATCCGAATTATGTTAAACACTTGGAAAATCTTAAAGAGATACTACAACTAGAACATTGAGCTTGGTACATTGAAGAGGACAGTGTAGGCCTACATACACATGAGCTAACACTGAGTTTTTTGGAACTATCCCTATAACAGCCGAAAGGGAACTCTTCTTACTCCCACCACAAGAAAAGTTTACATTGATGGGTAGATCGACATAGACAATCAATTATTGATGCTTTCAACTTCTCAATTATTTGTATTCACTCTTCTTCTTTGTGCTCTGTAAAAAAAAGATCTATTGATTGATTGATCAATTAATTAATTTAATTTGAAATGTAGATCTGAATGTCTCAGTCATTTTTGACAGTTGTTCAGACTTACTCAGAATGTCTTGGGCCAAGGAAAATGAATGTTCTCAATCCATTAATATCTACTCTATTGGTTTAATGAGGACCCGACTATTAAAGTTAATTGTGGCAATCAAGGAAAATAATTACTGAGGTGAGATGTGAAACTGAGATGTTTTCTATTAACATTTATTAGGCTTTGATACATTATCTAAAGGCCACAATAGTTTATAATCATTATCAAATGACAGTATTAGCCTTCATCAGCACTACAGGCACATTTACTTTGCAATTAAGACCAACCCAAAGAAAACGTTTCCTTGTGATTAGACATATTAATGACCAATAATAAACTCTATTAAACTATGATGAAATGAGCCGTTCAAAGTGGTTTCAGATTGTCGAAAAAAGCCAATTGTCCTGGTGTGGGGAGGGTCGTTTCTAAGTACAGGTTGAGGGCCAAGCCAATGTGTAACATCTAACAGACCTTTAAACCAGATACGGCATAAACCTTTTGTAACATTTTGTCATGACTGAATCAAGTCAAAATCTAAAATACCTTATTTAAAAATAATTATTCAAATTAATTCTGTAAATAATAACACATCCGCCACATCAGAGGGCACCATGTAAACAAATAAATTCAATGAATGCCATCTGTGTGTCACAGAATGAGCTGGTTCGTTAAAAACAGTTCTTACAATAAAGAAAATGATTTATCCGCACTCCCGGGCCTTGCGAAGATGACACTATGATTTGCCAAGAAATTAGAGTATCGTGTCTCACTCGTAAGCAAATAACTATGGAGTTTTTTTTCAATTCCATTGTTGTTTTAGTTCTGGAATAGTCATCCTCCATAAAGGAATGTTATGGGTTTCGTAATTCTCACCCAATAAGGAAATTGTCATTTCCAATTAAGATTATGCCACTTTCTTGTGACCACTAATTGCTAAATAACCCTGCCCAGTAAGGACGGACATAATTGCAAAGCCCTCAAAAGCATAAAGAGACAGTGAGGTCATTTTTGATACAATGAATGCAGACTTGATGTAATATCCGTTTCACAAGCGTCTCCTGGGCATCATGCTCTTCTGTCTACATCACCGAGCTCATACTGAGCCTGCAAGCTTCCCTGTCTACATCACCAAGTTCATACTGATCCTGCAAGCTTCCCTGTCTACCGGCGAATCTTCACCAGCTGCGAGAAAAATACGTTTTTTTTTCTTTTTACTGTGGGAAGTTATTTCCTACTGGACCTCTTTAGCCAATGTCCAAGTTGTCCAAGCTCTCTTTGTTTCCCTGAACTTCAATGATGGTAGACAGGCAACTCACTTTTCAGCATGTTCTAATTTAAGTGGCCGGATTGGAAAAGACCGTTAGTGTGTTTCCCTTTCCCCCCTGAGTGCAAGCAGATACAGCCCAGCTCATCTGGAGTTCTGACCTTTAGCCAAAAAAGACATGGGACGCAGACTTCTGTGAGTTTCACATTAACAACAGCTTGGGTTGTCATGGTGAGAGAATGACATTGGCTAATTTCAGGCAAAGTTTGACATGTTTAAGCTCTGAGTGAAGAAGTTCCATTTCCAACACTTCCTGAAGTGACTAAGAAAGAACAACTTTTCCTCCCCAAAAGAGACACAGGCTGATTGATGTAGATCTTGGAGTTGACTTTGGTGTGAGAACTGAAGCAATGTACCACAAGACACACTTTCCTCATTAGCACTGTATTAGCATTGTGGCTTAATTACTCTTGTTAGGTCATGTTAAGCAGAGAGCAGCTACAGGTCAGTTGAGACAAACTAGAACTGTAATGGAACATTTGCTTTCATACCTTTGCGTCATGCAAACTGTGGAGAAAGTTTGATATGGCAAGAAACAATAGGGAGCTATGCCTTCTTTTATCAGTTAGAGGAACCGGTATCTGGTCTTGAGTAATCACATTGGAAAATGGAATTCATTTCTAAGGTTAGATCCAGACCAGATATATTGTAAATTTGTCAAGTTAGTTCTTTTATAACATTATTCATGGGATATTGTTGGATGAGAAGAAAATGACAGTCTGACTGTTCTTTGGCCTACTTCTAGGACAGGGAAGAAACCATATTTCACCATTAAAGGTTATAGGAAGGAACTAAAAAGTGTTATTCCAATGCAAGTTCAGGACAAGCTCTGATTGCAGTTCTTGGAGTCACCACAGGGGCCTGGAATTACGAGATATTCAACCGCCATCTTCTCTCTACAGGATCTCTGGGGCCACTTCATCAGCCAATAATTTTAGGATTCGGCCTCCATTCCTGAACGACTTTTACAACGCCCTCGAGAAGTCCTCCCTTCCTAATGTCACTTTTCATTTCAGACATGTATGTTGTTTTGTCTCCAAGTTTAGTAAGTGAAAAAATGTCTGTCTTGTCTATAGATGCACCCTTTGATTTGTAGGACCCTTTGATTGTGATGATTGATTTACTAAGGAGTGAAAAGACGTTGCATTCTGAACGAGATGATCTGGTTCTCAATGACCGATGATACAGTGCATCTATCATACATGGTCTGTAAACAACACCATAGAAATGATATCCCTCTTTCTCCTCTTGGTCTAAACATCACAGTGCTGCGTGTCAATTCAAACAAAGACAGACACACAATAAATATTTCAACAAGCCCCCTTTAAAAATGCTCCTCTTCCATAGCCTAAAACGTAAGATAACGTTTGAACTTTATCTTTATTGAATTTCAATCTGTAAACAAATCAGCACCCTATCCTAGTTTAAGGTTTAGTGCAGGAAACTCAAGCCTGCAAACTGTAAATCAGTTGTGGAAACTATGGGAAAGAGATGTCCCTGCCATGGCCACACTCCTGATGTAGTCTGCATGTGCCCTCAGGTCTTCAATGGTTTTCAATCAGGTGACACGTAGAAGCCTGGACTTGACAGCCATGAATCATTTCCTTTTACAGGTAATGGTGTTCTAACAACCTTGTCCTGATAAAGGCTACGACTGTGTTAGATTGCACTGCCAAACTACAGTATGACAAACTGTCTTATGTGCAGAGCGGTGTATACATCACACAGCTTCTTTATTTTGAACACATTTCTGTGTTCAACTGCCGATGAAAACCACAGGACAGTAAATGAGGGACATTGAGAGAGAGAGAGAGAGAGAAGAGAGAGAGAGAGAGAGAGAGAGAGAGAGTGAAGGAGTGAAAAGAAGAGAGAAGAGCGAGAAGTGTGCGTGTGTGTTTGTGTGAGAAAGAAAAAAGGAGAGAGATAGAGAGCGCGCTTAAGGGGCCACATAAATTTCAGCTTTACAAGCCCACTACTGAGGAAGCAAACAGACCAGCCTGTCCAGAGCGTGAGGGCCTTCACAGGGAGTGGTGACCTGTCTATTTTCACAGAGATGTACTGTAAGGCCGAGTGGTCTGAATGAAGCTTAGGAAACAGTCTGCCACAACCCTCAACCAACTCAATCATATACTCCTGTCATGGACAAGACTTAGGCCTCGACGTGCCAAGTGCATCTGTCAACAAGCAGCGATGAAACGATCTTTGGAGCAACACGGGAGAGCTGTCTTTCGTCCATGTGGAAAGAATAATGTGACTTTTCGAGTCGTTTTTGTATGATTCTTTTGATTCCTTTAACTGCTCTTGAAAAATGGTAACGTAGTCGACAGGGGTTTGGAGGAGGCCTGTAGCTATAGCCCTGCTAGTTGATGAAGTCAATCTTATGGAGCACAATCATGAAACGCCACCCCTGCCTAATCATCCATAAAATGGAGTCTGAAATGAAACACTGGCAGAGCAGGCCGATGGTAATTGTGCTTCTTTAATAGCTTTGGTAACTGTAGCCGTTCTGAGCCCGATGATGGGGCTTCTGTCCCCATGTCTTCGTTTATCTGAGAGAACAATACTTCCAGTCTGAGACAATAAGAGTTAATGAAGACCAGTTACTGGCTCTGGACCTTCTTCTTTGGAGGTTTGGAGTTTTGGAGCTTTATGAGTTGAGGTTTACTGCTCATCAAGGGGTGACACAGCAGCTTGAGTACATGTGGATATTAAACACATACAAAACCAGACACTCCATTGTTAAATGGCGGTGTATTTTGTCTGTTACCATTTATTGCCTCGACATACAGTACTTACCTGTAGATGGAACATTTTCAAACACTGCATTCCTAACCGATTACGCTGCGCAGACGTTACAGTACATAAACTGAAGGTAAGCACCTCGTATTTATTTCCCTCATAAACTCTGTTTAGTTCCAGATTAGGGATAGTTTCTTTGTCATTAGGCTTGCTTTTCCAAGACCTCCATAACAGACCACTGCCAATGCATTCGAACCAATGTGTTCATTCTGTGACTTTCAAGAGAAAGTAAATGTATGCAATCAGTAGTATGTTATACTCCATTGCATTTCCAGACACATTTGATGTTGTGATGAACCTGGACACCCTTTTAGAGAGCGTGACCTTCTCTCTTGTCACTTTTATTAGAATTCCTTTCAATTCTAGCAAAGTTCAAACTTAAGTGAAATGTTTCAAGAACGATAAGCCGGATATCAAACGGTTTAGATAAGTGGTTTGGATGATTGATCGACCAAGCGAAACACTTTGAATGCTAAAATCCAGTTCTGCTCGTTTTATTACTATTGTGTCGTAAGCTTCCATGAAATAGACTTTGTGGATAAGCCTATCTTCAAATGACACCATGTGTTATTGTTACTTGATACAATTTCACAGTGGGGATGTGGAACTGCTGTACACCATTAACAGCCTCATAATTTAACAAACCATGAAAACACAATTTTGCTGAAATGCATTTACTTGTTTTGCTGCATGCAACCCAAGCCTTTCCATCTCAGCATTAGCAGTACCTGAAAACCAGCACCAAACTGGGTGGATATTTGATTTTATTTATACACATTGTGTGTTTTGAAATCCACTCATGTAGTCAAAATTGATTTTCCAACTTCTGTATTATAAAAAATCTAAGGCTATCTAAGGCTCACAATCTAGATTTATTTTCATGGCTTTCTTCCAGAAGATTCCAGTTTGGAGCAGTACACTGCAGTCAAGGTAGGATTCATATCGATCTGTCTTTTGGGTGAGGTATTTTTTTGACTTTAGTGAGAGAAAAGAACCATATGCTTAACATCTGACGAACGTCTTTATGGTTTGGGCTTTTCAGGACATTGATCATCCTAACACAGAACGCCAAGGTTCCAGCGTACTGTGTCTCACCTAAACCCTAAACCACAGAACCTGTAGCTGGGGGATCCTGTACTGGTAAAGGTAACCAAGAGCAATTTATGGGCTTGGTCTGACCTTGACCTAAAGAACAAGGAGAAGGAGGTAAAGGGGCCCAATTAACAGTACGTCGGTTGACTCATGAGTGGAGAAGAGTCTTTCCAAGTGTCATTAGTGAATCACTACTACAAGAAGTGACCAGCTTTCTGACTCACAACATTGCTAGACGCTGATTCCTGGAATAGATGCGAGGCATGACATTTGTCTTCTTGGCAGTGGCACACTCTAATCATATCAACATTAGTAATATCGATTCAATTCAAACATGGGTACAGACTCGAGGGTTCAGATACACAGACTCAAGTAAATAAACAGCACACAGAATAAATGATATACAAACACAATTAAGGATCAAGGTTTTAATTCGAAGAAGTACACGTCAATGTCTTACATGGAGACAGCTGTGCACAAGTATCCACAGCTGGGATTGGTAGAGTGTGCAGTGCTAAACCTTCCGTTTGTTCAAAGTCTAGAGAACCTCATTTTCATTAAGCCGGCAAATAAATACATACACATCAATTGTCTTAAAACAGCTTGGAAGGAATGGACCCCTGCAGCCGCAAACCTTTCACTTGCACGATAGTGCTTGTTAGAGTGCAGAAGTTAGAGTGCTAGTGGCAGGGACAAGGTTTTACATGCTGACCCCAGAACACACATATCAGAATCCTAGTTTCACGGAGGCTCCTCTTAGGACAATATTATTTCAACATTGTCTTCATAACATAAATATTGGCCGAACGGTGCAGTTTTCACTGACATCGACAGAATCCCCCGTTTGTCAATGCTGTAGAGTAGAAACAGACACTGGACAACCTGCGAAACAGACGCACACCATCTCCCAAAGAATAGCTGTCTTCCTCTTTGAACCACACAGCCTTCAGGGGGGGAGGGGACTGCATAGAGGGAAGGGGGGGGGGACAGGTTTAAGCAGATGTCTTTGGTTTCATCCAAACTTTTCATCTGACCCTGCAGGCTCTCTCTCTCTCTCTCTCTGTGCAGATTAGAAATAACAGACAAGGCACAATTGAGCCTTACAGCATCTCCAGCTCTGTTTTCACTCATGTTTGCGTGATAGGTCGTGTTCCTCGCTCCCCTGTAGGCAGGCAATGTTTACAGGCTTGCCTGTCACATTGTCCTCGATCACTGGTCACGAAGGCGGGTGGGTTGAGAAGACAACTGTCCCCAAGTCACGGATAGTCACTCTAGACACTTCAGAAACACCTCCCGATGTCAAGGTTTGGTTCGGTTTCCTATTTGAATGTGAGCATGTGGAATCCTCCTAGAAATCCCAAATATTCTATGACTAACTCAGTGTCCTCTCCAGGGAGGACAGAGTTCATGGCAGAGTCACGCACTTGCACGTCACAGCCGCACATGTCCATTGGACGTTGGGTCCGTTGGGTCTACTGGCTTTCTTCCGATGTGTTTTAGTGTCGTCATCTTAGTTGGGATCTGCAGTATTCCGCCTCCTAGCGGCCTGCCACCGTCCTGAGAGTCAAACATCTTGTCTCAACGAAAAAGAATGGTCGTCAAGGAAGCAAATAATCAAGCTGCAAACAAAGCACTTTAAAGCCCACCATGTACTAAATTGTGTTTTTGGTATGTGCGTTTATCAGCTTCATATAGTATAGAAGGAAAACACTAAATGCCTCCATATAGTCCCAATTTCCTCTCCCACAGGCTTGCCAAAAGCCTCAGACCTCCCAAGAGTTTGTGCTTGGCTCTCTTCTAAGTGAAGGCAGACGAATGGTGTCTCGGTATCAACCTCTGATTGTGTATTGGTATTCAATCAATCGTTGGTTCCGTGCACACGTCCCTTCTGGCATTCGATCGAAAACGGGTATATAGTGCAGTTGTCCCAAAATGTTTTTGTTGATTTTCCTTCTCCTGACATTTGGTTTGAGTACCTCCACTGCTGTTTTTCACGCCCA
The DNA here is from genome assembly GCA_903064625.1 of Mallotus villosus. Taxonomy (NCBI): domain Eukaryota; kingdom Metazoa; phylum Chordata; class Actinopteri; order Osmeriformes; family Salangidae; genus Mallotus; species Mallotus villosus. The sequence continues at coordinate 262,087 of CAEFZP010005770.1, read as the reverse complement.
ACCCATTTGTTTAGTTTTAATGCCAGCGGAAAACAACACAGATGTTTTTCTAAGCAGACATTATTAATTTTGCCGCAATAGCAGATGTTCTAAATTCTATCTAGCACTTCTAGTCTTGTTTTCTTTTTTACCACATCTACATTTTTGGCACTCTTTGAATACTGTGTAATAAGTACTCAGTCAAACCACATCCTCTTTTTACACAGACTGCCGATCTAAGAGAAAAGAAGGAGATAAAAAGATTTACAGCGTAGAAAGTCAAGTATTAAAGTAGCGTGCTATTAGATAGACTCATTTAACAGTCATCCCCATTAGAGAATGGATGCAGGCGCCATGCTGCAAGTCCAAAAAGGAGGGAACCCAAGTTATTGAGTGGCATGTTGAGGAACAACCGGGACTGTCTTGCTCCCTCTGCCCTTTTTCCGTCTTTCTGTTCACTGTTGCAGAACAGATTGGAGATCTCAGTCCTGAGTCATGCTTGGAATGAAACCATGTTTTGTCATGTTCAGATTTTCCTCCTATATGATTCGTCGAGAGCGTGGATGGGAAATGAAACATTTGCTGCTGAGGAGATGGAATGAAGGGATTCCAGAAGTCCTTCTAGAGGCCCATCAGTATGATGGACTTGGTCATGCTTCAGTGAGCGTGAGGTCATCCTGCTGATGCCGCCATCAGATTAAATCATCAGATGATTCCATTCCACTGACAGTGGTCTGTTCCAACAATGGTCCTTTTCACAATGGAATACAAATAAAGCTTGTAGCATGACCGGCAGTATCATTATGACATGTAGGTGACTGATTACTTGTAAATTCATAATCGTTTTTTATCCTTTCAAATTCAATGCAAATGTTACAATACACCAGGTCTGTTTTGTTTTTGTTTTTTGGGGGGAAGGGGGGGGGGAAGGGGGAGGGGGACACAGCACAGACCTAAAGGCAATAACATTCATTACCACTAAATGTTGGTAACAGTTTACAACCTACACCTGCTTTTGGGATTCACCTTCATACACAAAAGGATGCATCTAAGCCCTAGAACAGGATCTCATAAAAAGATAGGCTTGTGAAATGAGAGGAGCAGGGTGGTGGAGAACCTCAGGGAAAACACCTGCTAGCTGCTAGCTCGTTAGCTGATTCTCTTCAACACTGAGACTGCACAGATTTACAGCATGACAATGTACTGAGTGGAGCAGTTGATTTGTATGACCCAGTGTCAGTGCATTCATATACTGTACTATACTATACTATACTGTACTGTACTGTACTGTACTGTACAACAGTGGAACGTGTCAGAAACATATAACTTTGATCATATATGAAACTATAATTTCGCTGTAGAGAGGGAAATCTATTGGCATTGTGCCTTCTCTAATACAGCCGTATCATTCTATTGGACAGATCAACATAGGACATAGCCCAGTGTTGTTTTTAGTGGCAGTTTGGCCCCTACCATAAGAACAGTGTTCACACATTGACCTAAATTCCACTGCCTTGACTTTACACAATAAGTAAATAGCCCCATCTTCGCCATGTGCAGCCTTTGGCTCATAAGAATCAAGGAGAAAGGGCAGCAAACTCTGGTCCCTCAGGAGCCAAAACAAGGATATTTTTAGTTTTTGAGGGGGTTTGCCTGTGACACACACACAAACACACAAACACACACACACGCACACACACACACTCTGAAACCAGAGAGCACACAGGCAAGGAAAGATGAAAATAATTAGAAAGGGAGAGAAATAGAGAGAAAGAGAGAGAGAAAGAGAGAGGGAGAAAAGGAAAGAGAGACAGAGAGACAGACACAGAGAGAGAGAGAGAGAGAGAGAGAGAGAGGGTTGTGAGTGAGGAAGAGAAAGAGTGATAACTTTGAGTATCCAGTTTATTTGCAATAACCTCAACACCTGTCGGAGCGTGTGGCGTCAGGAAGTGGGGAACGATGTGTTAACATTCTCCATCACAGTACAGTGGAACAAGGTGACATTTGTGGGACTGCATGCCGTTTTACTGCTACACCATGCTGCTGTCATTATTGTTATTGGTCAAACAGAGGTATGGTAAAACTACTGAATACTGGAGTACATGGTAGCTATGCAGTCTGAATGCTGCATAGTAATCACTGTCTCATACTGTACACAAAATTAAAGTCGAACCTTTTCTCAATTACGTGTTTTGCAGAGAGTGAGAGTCTTGAAAAATATTTACGCAAGTTGGATGAGATCACCAAACAAGGTTTTGTTGATTTCTCCACGGACTGATAAAACCGAAATTACCGTAGAAAGAAACAATGGCCTCAAGTTCTAGCTGGTGTTTTGATGGCATTACCATGGTTTACGTTTCTGCCGCACACCAAAAGACAATATAGTGAATGGCTGGGCGCATCACTAAATAGCTATGCAAATCTGTCACACAAGCGCTTGAGGGAAAGTGTAATTCTGGGAACAAGTAGACAAGGTAGTGCAGCTCTCTGCACAGTGCCCACAACCTACAGTAACAGCTGGTTCTCATTGAGGCCAGAAGTAGTCCTGATCAGAGCCGAATCTCTAGGCCATGGAACGGGAGCAGATCCTCAGACTTCACGCTTACTGCGCTGAAAGTGGACATGATGTCAGTGGAAACGTTTACTTCTCTAATGAATGGCTTCTCTGAGAAAAGGAATCCCCCCCCACACACACACACACGCTCCCCCACTTCGATCCCAAAACCCCAGCACACTGCCTGTTCTTTCCAACTGATCTGAATACGGCCAAGCAATGATGACATCATGAAACAGGGGTAAAACACAGGTGAGCCGTGACTCCGCCCATGTTCTGTGACCCGTAAAACAATCAAAAGAACAAGAAATACGTATTTAATCAGGCCGGATTTGAACCAGCGACAAACGATTTGGCCCGACCTGCGACCCGACCCAACTTGAACGGACCTACCCTACTGATCTTCGCTGCTCAATCAATCAATACATCAGTCAGTTAATCACATGTATGTATTGCTCAAAATAGTTCAAACGAAAGTTAAAGCTTTTCCCTTTCTAATTCTCTGAATAGTCTTGTGTGCTAAATGAGCGTCATGCTGTAGAAAAAAAAACATGATCTCATAACTGTTAAACTATGTATAGGATTTAACAAGCTCTGGGAATAGATTACAGATATGCTATTTAGAAGCTCATGGTAGATCGCGTATTAAACTAACTCAGGAAGTCATTGAGCAGAAATGTACCGTACCACTAAGCCTTGACACCAGGGTTTGTTTGAAGAAAGCTCTGAAAGGGCATGGGTTAAGAAACAGCTCCCTTCATGGTTTGGATTGGGACTAACAATGGATTTCACTATTTGTTTTAAAGGACCAATTCAACTGCATGTTTGCCAAATGCCCTCAACATGTGCTCACCACCATGAGTTCTTTGACAGATCATTTGTAGAGCTCGGCCATGTGATTTCTCTGGTATCTCTTACTCATGGTCCACCAACAATTACGACATGTTTCACCACTGCCTAATCGTCACCGCCATTAAACAGCATTTTCTAGAAGTCTGGAGACACTTTTAATTCATTGCTTTGGTCATATCCAATTAATCCAACAATGCACAATTTACGGTGAGATTATTTCTCTCCTCAGAGTTTACTAGCAAAGGCGTCTAATTGACTTAAAGTCCAGGCATCTGCGGGAAGTGTCAAAGGGGTCATAAAAAGAATGTTACTGGGAATGATGCCTTGCCGAGTCCTGTGGCTTGTGAACGTGCCCGTGGGGTTTCGTTTATGCAACAGATAAGATGCGTCCTTTGTACGAAAGCCCAAAGAAGCCGCAGTTGCTCAGCATGGTCTGAATGACTGACAACGAGAGTGACATTTTTGGATGAAGTGTCTGGCAAGGTGTCCAACAGTGCTCCGGGACTGTTTACCTTGAGAGGAATTATTTATCTGTGTTTACTGACTGACAGGCAGCGTGTCCTCCCAGGTGTTTAACGCTTCATTCCTCAAGTTAAACCTACTGTGTGTGCTGCGCTCATTGGGAGGAGTGAAAGACGGCATGACATACAGTTGAGTTCGGTTGACTTGGCAGCCTCTGCAGAAAGCATCGAATCGTCACGGTCTTTGCAATCAATGGGCGTCCAGCTGACGTTAGATCATCTTGACTCCATAATCTTGCAGAAAATTAGCTACCATCATTGGCTGTTCATATTAAGAGCATACATACAATAAAATCATTTGTAATACAATGCAAAGCCCTTAAACTCTTAAAACTGTGGTGCCGTTATGGGACAACCATGGTCACTGAAAACTAATTTAACAGATCAAACTCAAATGACATAAACTATAAGCTAATCAAACTACAAGTTACTACTAAGCACTTTACTGCAATATGCAACAATATAGCATATGAAACCCAATCTGCCAGTTCCTGACATGACTGTGCTTAAATCATGTCTAGACGAACATACTTGTGTTTAAGATCTTTCATCAGTAATAAAAAGGATTGTTTTATGCTGTTGTCGTAGTTTTTATCGAAGGTTATTTGTGGAAACCCACAAAGAAATAAATTGCTAAAGAAGCAACGGAAATTATGAGGAACTCTAAAACTGACATTATCTTTCGTAAGAAACGAAAAATACGATCCCCCTAATAGGAAGCAACAAGTATCCAACCATATCAGGAGTCAAGAATAAGAAAACCAATGGACTTGTCAGAAGGCAGCTGAATGGTTCTTGAGTTCCTATGCAGGATTTCCTTTCTCTTCAGGCTGTGGTGAAGTTGGGAACAGGGATTCTGGAATCAACGGATGATGACTATTTCCTACAGTTGGCTAGTTTGTTTCCATGGCAAATTCCAGGGACTTGGAAAACGTTTTCCTCATGACATGCATTTCATATCTCCATGTGATGTGGCTGTACATTCACCTATAATCTTAAAGGCCTCATTTAATATAGATGTTGTTTTGTTGTTGTTTGTCATTCACGTTTATGAGGTTTACACACAAGGGACCTACATTCTACCTATATTAATTGCACCTCCCAAATGAAATACATTCATCATGTAAACTGTTGCTGAAAATCCCTTTCCTTTCTCTCAGATTTAGGGAAACAACAGCTGGTTTGTTTCACGTCTGTATGTTTTGCTGTGTCTCATCAGCAAGTCATATATTTTCAAGAGACGGTTTGAGCAATCTCTCCCCAAAATATGTTATCAAGAAAAGATAGGAAATGTCTTTGTGTAGCAAGTTGTAATTGAACTTGTCAGGGTTTCTTTTTGTGAACGCAGCACGGCATGTTGTAACTTATGGCAACAATGCTTGTATGAATGTGACACCACAGTTCAGCAAAATGCACACAGCATGGTGCTACTGCCTAGAGTGACGGAAGAGTTGGATCGGTTTCGAACAGCAGGATTCAAGTTCCACATAAACTGAGACATAAATCCCACCACAAAGCCGTTCTATCCCTGTGCCCTTTTGCGCAACAACCTCAATAAAAGTAAACTTTCCATGGCAACAAAACGTTCACAACAAACTCCAAAAACCATGTTACCTGTTTAAAAGTATGGGGCACGTGTCCATCCATGAGACTCACTTGAAATCATGTCTGGGAAGGTCTATTTGCCACATAAGTGTTTTTCCTTACAATTTGACCACACACAATTACTCCCCAATATGATTTTGAAACATAAGAGGTGTTAGACAAACACCATAAACTTATATTGAGTTTAACAAGAATATCCCACAATAACGTATCTCTCAATTAGCAATTGCTATGCAAACTGGATTCTGCCTTGACGTTACTTCGACAACACGCATTGTCATTATATTGATGGTCCTTCTTCCAAAAATGATGTGAATGAAACAGAAAATTCACACTTTAAGATGTCCACAAGTGACCAACTTGTTACCGTATGAATCGTTATCAGGTAATCAAAGAAATCAGGTTGATTCTAGGTCATTTTACTGCCTAACAGGACACAGATTTCCCCCAGAAGATCAGTAAACGAGTAAAGATCTGCTATGCAGCTTCCATCCGAAGAAGATGTTGGTGTGGAGGTCTTGCCAGCTGAGTAATGTACACCACATGTGGTGCGGAGGAGGCCTTGCCAAAGTGACAGACTCTGAAACTATGGAGAGGGTCACAAACCTTCACCAAGGTGTTATATGGCTCGACCTTTGTTTTGATTCAAGCTCACAACTCATTGTCTTCCCCAACAGTCCCTCAACATTCTTATAGTAAATTCATATAAAGTGTCTTTGGTTATTCACAACAAATCATATTGAAAGACCTTAATGGGAATACATGAGTCTGTGGAAATAAAACTAAACTCTGCTCGAGTATGGTCTGGTAAGTTTGACACATCAGGCCAAGCAATGCTGTATGTTCCTCTGTGGAACATGAGAAATTTCCATAAGGTGAAGCTTTCATTGTTCCTGATACCTTAAACCATATGTAGGACATTCAAAATATGTACATTTCAGGATAAAACTTGAAGTGATGTGTCTATTGAATAACATTAAAATAGATTATGCAAGGGGAACCAGTATACCCCACAAACCTATGATCACTTTTAGAACACAATTCCCACTTGTCTGTTTCCCACCTGTCTAGACAACAATGTGGAGTAGGTCAGTTCACAAGTTCACGGCACCTTGGAAGACCTAAGCTGTATTTTTTTCATGGTCAGATTTCCCTCTCTTTCTTTTCACTCTATGGCAGCTCAGAATCTGTCAATCACTAACACTCAGCAGAAACATTCCACGTGCAGCAGTGCCAGAGATGAGGAAGGAAAGGAGAACACGATTACCCAAAAGAAAGTAAATAGGCAATTTACTAAATACCTGTCAACGGATCAGTTGGCAGGACAGAACAATTTGTCCTTTGTCATTGCCTCCTCACACATCTATACATTTCTTCAACGTACTACAAACATTCAGTGTTCTTGGAGACTGTCACTCACAGTTAGAACCTTTCCTATAAATCTGTATTTGACACATCAAGAAGGAGGATCAAAGGTCCAGGACTGCATATTTGAGCAAGATGTACATCAAGTGCACGTGTGTGTGTGTGTCCATGTTCATACAGTTCACCCCGAAGCGTAAATCTCGCTTCACTTGAAATATGATCCGATCGCAGCCGACACAAATTCTCTTATTCTTTAAACGGCATCTGTCACTGCATAATCGTGCGTGTTCAAGTCGACACTCTCTTATATCCTTTGTGGATTAAAATGCTGTGTTGCTCGCCTCTATTATTACTGGAAAAAAAAACTTTCGTTGTTTGTGGAAGAAACATCTGCTCTATGCTTGTTTACCAGGGCAGGTGGTAAGCTCTGGGAACATCTGGGTAAAGAGACTTCACTCCACCACCCTGATATTCCAGGAAGAGAACTTGCATGTCTGCTCAACTGCATATCTTCAACCAAAAAGTCCATGTCATGATCATTTACAGATCTTTACTGATCATGGTATGTTCAAAATGACGGTAAAGATGATTCATTAAATGAACAGTATTTTTTATTATAGCAGAGTGTAGACAAAACCGATAATACACTGGACCTATAAACCTGTGCAAAAGGCATTCAAAATGTTGTCCCTTTGATAATTACTCTACCATACAGGAAATAATTGGAAGACGAAGACTTTTCCAAAGTACATCTGAAATACGTTTTCTGTCTGTTTTCTTCATCTTCTTGTCTCAATCATCCCTTTGTCAGCCAATGAGATCCCTCAGGACAGGATGCTTCAATTTCAACCAGGTGCTTGTTTTTCCCTTTGTACAGTAATTATGGTTTGTATTAAACCCAGCCTTAGGTTACATTTTATAATGAGTGGATGTCCTGTTTGACTTTTCCTTTGTGTGAACTGTCCATGTGGTTTGTTCATTTCGACGGTCATGCTTTGGAAAAGTCCTCAGCAAGTCCACATGGTCCATCAACCTTTACTTCCCTTTTGTCAGACATCACTTCACTGCCTCCAACATCAAAGACAAGCCAATCGGGAAACATTTCCATAGAACAACGTACACACAATGTTTTAATCCATTAAAAAAAAACATTAAAGCACACCTTCATCCTTCATTATCAAGGTTGAGAGGAATCACTACACCGAATCACTTTGAAGACCTTTCAAGTGTGGCTCTTTTTCTGTGTTTCACAACCATTCTGAGGTCATTTAAATCCAAGGTCTGTGAAAATGGATTTACTTTACTATTTTAACGAAGCGTGCTGACTTCCATGGTGATAAACTGCACACGTGACACAGTACAGTATCCAGCACATGGAAAATATAACTGGACTTTCCAGATCATTTGCTTCATCAGCAAGCGCATCTACCCTCAAGGAACAACTATAAATGCCTCAAGGACACATCTTGTAGGGGTAGATGACCTTTAAACAACACTGAAAACTGAGACGGAGGCCATAACTTCAAAGCTGGAAGACAGTAATACATTTGACCCAACTTTTAGTCAAGAGTCACATGTCATATCGCAAAATATAATATATTACAACACGTTGATTTAACTTCACCACACTTGGAAAGTTATATAAGTGAACTGAAGTAGGCCTAGAGCAAAGAGCAGAAAATTCATGTTTTAGGGAATTACTCTTTTATGGGAATACTTGTCTCTGTTTCATTGGGGGGTTTTAGCCTCAATTTATGATATTTGGACTGAGCTGATGAACTTCGCTCTGAAGATAAAGCTTTGGAGGACTATGAGCCACAAGAGCTTCTTCTTAAGGCCTTAGGGCTCCAAGTCCAAAATAGTGTGTCTGCTTTGGAAAGACACTAAAACACCCCATTGCAAAAGAAAGAGATGTATCTTAAAAGGTTTTCACTTCAGAGAGAGGTAAGGATCAGGTAACATAGGTACATTAAACGGGGTTTACAAACATTTTCCGATTTCAAAATGCCCGTTTGCAACGGGCCAACAGTAAGTACCCTTTAAATCAGAAGGATTTAGGTGAGAGATGCTCACCATGAGTAAATTCAACCAGATTATGTCAGTTCTATTTGTGTCTTTTTAATCACACAGTACCCATTTACCTTTAAAAGGCTTTTCTACAGGCTTGGAGAAAAACTGCATCGGCTACAGCAGTACTGACCCAGCAATTGGCTTCCTCCACAAGTGTATACCAATATATTATTGATCGCATGATAGCGATATAAACAGTAATAGTACATAATAAGTAGAGATGAGTGATGCTCAGTTCATTTCCTTATCTCAGCACCCCATTACACATTGACAGTCAGGCATAAACTAGGGATAAAACTGCTATTGTTGTTTTAGAAGTAAATCCAGACAAAACTTCTAAGAATCCTGTAAAAGCAACTGAAGGGTCGTAAAATGTAAGGGAGGGAAGAGAGGAAACAAAGAAAGTTTAAGTTATGTTTTCATTTTCAGAAACCTGCTGTTTAATGACTTCCACCCCAGTTTGGGATAAGGCTGAACACCACCCACAGTGGCAGCTTCAGTACAGGACCAGCAGTGTCAAGTCTGAGTCTGTCAGCTCCATATGGCCGGAATGGTGGATGTTAGAGAGATAGTTCATTCGTTTGAATCCTACGTATTCAATGTGCTATGCTATGTGAAACAATGAGAAAAGGTGAGAGAGGGATCTTCAAATCTACATACGTAAATCCTTCTTTCAGCTGTTGGAGTTTGGTCCTTTCATTCCACAATTACAAGCTGCTCCAGCCGCCTGGCCCAGTTAAAGTCAATCATGGATATTAGGCGATAGACAGGAAAATAAAAATGAATTGTGAAGAAAGTTGTGAAAGTCAAAGTGGATCATTTTCCACATAAAACACAAGTATCTGACAAAACACTTGAGTCAGAAGTATCCACAATAAATATACATGAACTGAAGTAAACAAATGTGAAGAAAAGGAATATGATTTTGGGAATTACGCTTTTATAGGAAGCTGTTAGCAGTTGAGTTGAATTTTCCACCATGGGCGTGATGGGTGGCTGGGGACTGGCAGTGACCCTGAGTGCACTGGGCCACAGCCCCATCATCACCGCAGAAAGGGTTGCCCACTGCCAAGAACCACTTGATTGCACTTGACAATCCTCATTACCATTACAGCTAATGCAGACTGGCAGACAAACAGAACGCGTCAGGCACAAGCACATGTATGATGGTTAATAGGAAGGTTTCAACTTGAAAACATGAGTTTACCCCATCAACAATAAACGTACAACATGAATGAGTGCAGTACTGTAAATAAATTTGATTTGACCATTTAACTGTATAACCTTTTTTAATTTATAAAAATCCAAAGCAGTGTAAAGGTAACTTTGTAAAAACAATTTATGTATACAACTATCTAGTGACAGTATAAGGAACATTTCTGCATATAGGCAAAAGGACATTTTTCATAGTATTGCAGGTAATCAAATGCTGCAGTCGTCAACATGTCCAAGCAAGAACCTGTTCATTATGGCTTGTATTGGAGTAAAAGCTCACTCGTCCTAAGCTCCTAAGCTCATCTAGTGTTCTTACACTGAGGTTTGTGCTCCGCATCTGTTCCTCCGACATGGCTCCTCAGGCTGTATCTGCACAACAGAAACAGGGTGTTGGACAGACCTGTGGTCATGACATTGACACAGCAGTAAATCAACGCAATCATTGTCAGAGAGGACACCCAGAACCCGCCGAGAGAGCCAAGTCACACAGCCACGGCCCCTCTCCTTTCATGTGGAACCGGGTTCCAGAGGGGAGGGAGGGGACCTCTCAGACCGAGAGAACAGAGTGTTGATAAGGATCCCAGATCCCCATTGGCAGGCCATCTGTCATGTTTACACTACATTTACAGCTGCTCTTGCTCAACGTTTCCTTACGTCTCGCTGTCACATGGTGTTTGGGTTTGGATGTCGCTGATTAGACATGCCATAGGGACCAGCTACTGTCTTATCTGGATTTGACAGCATTATAACGTGGAGTGTCACTCTAGTCATGTTGCAAATGCACCACACGACAAGGCTCAGAGGCTGAAACTGAGTCTATGTATGGGTGAACAATGAGTGGGGCAGCAGGGCACAGCTGTCTGTGTGCATTCTTTCAGTACAAACATTCTGTCTCCAGAGGGATTCCCAATGAGGCTCGAAACATACTGCACATCTGGGTCTCCAGAGATCTGAACGCAAAACTCCAAGTAAAATACCGTACCAACTTCTGGAATCTATAGAAGGACTTGCTTTTCTCACCCGGTCTTTTCATAACAAGGTACTTGAAGTCGAAAATGTCCATAAACATAATGTCTCGCAACTTTATTGCTTACCAGAGCTTGTATGTTTATAAAATGAAACCTGTTAAATGAATGTTTATTTTTTGTCATCATTCAGTCATGGACCACTTCTTGTTTTAAAATGTATTTGTAGGATGTACTACAAGGGTGTCTATTTACAAAAACTGCATTTATGTTTTCTGAAACAAATAATCAATATGTGACATGTGACATATATCAATATATGACATGAATTAAGTCCAAGCACTGAGGTAAAAACCTTGGCTTGAAAGATAGATTGGCATATTGTCTAAGCCCAATACAATATAAAGCCCTGGTAAACTATTGTTTGGTCTTGGTCGTCACATAAATATTTCTTAATCAATCAAACAGGTGACTGATAGGTTAGGTACAGTGACAGATGACACAGTGTGATGCGGAGGATATGACACCCCCTACTGATCTGCACCACCAGACCCCCAGTCTTACCCACAACCAGTAGCGGACTGGCCATCGGGAGCACCAGGGAGAATTCCCGATGGGCCGGAGCACTTCTGGGCCGGAGGGCCGCTTGCCTTATTTATTTATTTTTTACTAGCCTACTAATAAAAATGTCGGCAGAAGATCGAGCAACACGGTTGGCCGGCCCCCTTTCCCCCAGGACGGTTGGTCTTTTCCAAAGAAACTTATGCAGCCCTTACGGGCTGTCACTGTTGTGTGTAAGCGGCACTAACTGACAAATCGAAAGCTAGCTAGTAGAGACAATATAAAGATGGAAAACCAGGCTAAGAAACGTAAACGTAATTACCTTCACTAGACAATGTTTGCCAATTGGACAAACGGCTATACGGTTTGTTTGTTTTACATCAAGCTCCAATTTAAAAAATTTTCGCTCAAATCAGCCCAAAAAATGTGCGCACTCGCATTAAGCGTGGAACTACCTAACATCACAGCCACAGAATTGGCATGCATTAGCAGGGCGCTCGCTGTGTTGGCGAATACGGGACCGGTTCTGGTGTTCCAGTCTGGATCAAAGTCCAGGGCCTATTTTTACTCCCAGTCCGTCCCTGCCCACAGCTTCCAGTACAGGAACTCAGAGCTCATAGTTCAAGCACAAACATGATATAGGCTACTCACCAGCCAGATAATGAGTTTTCCCACAGGGGTTTCTCCAGATTCTATGTCAGTAGATGTACAGGATCTCAATGATGGAGGTGGTAATCATTGGGCAGACATCTCATTTTCCCTCCACAGACCACATCTATCAGTGTCAGAGTCGTCACATCTCCTTGAATGTGTGTCAGTGACTCTGCTGACCCCGCCGTCGTAGGTATTCGCTGCCTTCAAAGGCAACATGCTGGCACACATCAGTTCATTTTATCCTTAACTTGTTTGCTGTTTCACACGGGAGTGGAGTCACGTCTATCATTCAGTCGAGTCCTCCATTGGGCAAGGGTCCTCAGCTGGATGTCAGTCTATAAGAAAGAAGAAAAGCGAGTACATTCTTTCATAGTGAAACCAATCAGTTTTTCCAAACCACAGAAAGTGTTTACAGATGAGCTGTCTGTTTTTTTTACATTTGAGATGACAGCTCCCGACCCAAGTGTTTTTTTTACATCGACAACACCTGAGTAGTGCACTGTCAGCCAATGGCTTCCTTGTAAGGGAATATATATGCGTTTAATTACCAGCCGTTACAATTTCAGTCATAACTCAACCATGTTGTTTCAATGCACGTAGAATTTTTAGAGAGACAAAATAACAGTGTATATTTCATGTGGTACGTCCTCTCGCCCTCAGTCCTTTTCATGGATTCCAGATGTCTGAAATATCTCTTGTATCTCAAATATATACTGGGTCATGAGACTTGTCTGAACAATCTGGGCAACTCCAGAATGACGAGAAGAGTAGAAGGTATAGATTTGGGCAGTTAAGAGATGAACATGAATGCCCAGTTTCAGTCAGGGAACTGTGATAAGATGAGCATATCATGTTCAACTCAATAAAGAGTTTGAATTTTCTGTTGACGGACAACCACCACCTGGGCCCTCAATATGTATGTCTACTGCACCTTCATCGGGTACTGTCTTTCTTGACTTATGTAGCCAGGGAACCAAGGCTGTATGAACCAAAACCACAGTTGACCATCAGCAAGTTGGCTACACTACTCTTGACATGGTACTGCATGGAATAAATCGCCCCTATGGCATATATTTAATAAAGATACCTGCCTTGCACGAAAGTTAAGACGCTCGTTATCCAAATACAAACTGCAGCGTATTGGTTGAATGAATCATTTCAGAGCAGTAGCGAACACACAAAGAAAACCCAACATTGTGCAAGAAATGAAGAAGGTGGACAATCTGTTTTCAGTTCCTTCTCCTACACCTAACAAAGAACACTCCGATTTACTAGCTGTTACAAACGGAAACATTTGCTTTTTCAGAGGAGGTTTTAAATAGTTCCAATGTTGCCAAATTCTTGCTGTTTAATTTCCATAGCAAGAATGTTCTCCCTGATTCAGACTATGAAGTAATAGTGGGCAATATGAAGAAAGACTTAAGTGTTTTGGCTAAACATACTTTGGTGTTATTTGATTTGTGCCCAGGCCAAGCCCGTTCGTTCAAAATTGGATAAAGCGTACAGATAAAAGAAGGGCAATAATGAATCAATATACATTATTACTACATGCAGTATTTACTGTAGACTGTATATTATCCTCAGGCTGGGTTGATGGTCGCTAAATAATTCCACACATTTGCTTTATGACATACTATATTTCTTAGAGGTAACTGTTAAGCCATAGACATTAGCATATATTTATTGAATGAGCACTTGAACGAGCTACAGACCCTGTGGCTTGAACGGAGCGTGACAGACCACCCTTAACAGCATGACATCATCAATACGAGCCAAGATGAGGACATGGCCGGCTCATGGCTCAAGGCACTATGGTCGATTTAGAGTTGTACTGTCTGTAAAAAGTATCTGATTATCTGTGTTTAACAAGCAGGCTAATGTGTGTTTCACTTTTTTGTTTGTTTGTTCCTTTCTTGAAATTATGTAAACAAACACATAAAGTGTAATAGTTCCCTCATGGTTCTGTGTTTTTTTGTCTTGGATAGGTTCTCTTGATTTCGGCATTCCCTCTAATATTAGCCCTGTTTCCATGACATCGTCACAACCCCCAGAGGGTTACATAATGCGGTACGCGTGCCAGTCAGATAATACAGTGCAAAACATTATTAAGATAATGTTATACCATTACGATTCGTCATGGCCAGGGCCATGCCCCCATTGTTTAGTTCTGTTTTTCCCTGCTCCAGTGTTTCCCTGTGTTCTGTTTGTTTCTTGTCTGCCTCTCTCCCTGCATTTGGGTCCACACACACACACACACACACATTGCGACAGATTTAGCATGTTAGGAAATCAATATTAGAAAGCCCTGAGGTTTTCAGAGCAGTAAAATGCTAAAAAAACTAAGATGTAAACGTTCCATCTGACACATGAACGCTGACAGACATATTACCTTAAGCTGTGGTTCAACCTGCAAAATACTGTCATTTTCCTTGTCTTACTTAACAAGCTAAATGCAGTAGTCAGCGCGTTCATTGAGTGAATGATGTCCCGTATTTACCAGGGATCTCCTCCAAGTGTAAGAGGGGACACTTGTCTCTCAGCCCTCTAATTAAGAGTTGTGTTGAACTTTCCACAGTCGGTCATTCTGTTCACAGAAGCCCTGCCATTGGTGTTCTCCGCCAGTAGCCACTCAAATCAACCGTGGTCAAAAACAGCTCAGGGGAAAGGTGTATAAATGAGTAATGCAGTATTGTAAAGTGTTTCTACTCTCTGACAAATATTCTCCTCTTTAGGAAACACACTTGTGACTATTCATGTACTCATGTATAATTATTTTTTTTGGTTTTGCTCTGGAAACCTTAGGCTGCTTTGTATTTAGTATATACTGTAGTTTGCGTTGCACACTGCAGTGATCACTAGGCTTTATATATGACTGTTTGCATGACACAATTGTCAATTAGTAATGACAATCAGCAGTAAATGTAGCTCCAACAGCCCACGTAACGTCAGGTTCCAAACGGCCCAAACATTTCTCTCCCTCAGTTAACCTGAGTGTGACCAGGGAAATGGATCCTTGCTGTAGTATACGCTGCGTGACGTTCAGTATCGTTTCCTGTGGCACCTCTGTGCTCGTTTGTGACCGAGTGTGAAGAGTAAGACCCCCCTTTGAAGAGCCACGGGTGCACACGGGTCCGACAGCAAGTCCCCCAGACACGTCCTGCTGCTGCCTACCTCACTTGAACCTACTCCTTTTCCCCATCTGCGGAGATGAAAGGCAGACCGGAGGGAAGTTAGATCTGTGGCACAGTGAGGGAGGCACCGCCAGGGCATGCTGTGGAACAACATCACAGGGGAGCTCTCTCCTCACTCTGCTCTCATCACGCTGTGTGTTTAGCAGCCTAAGTGATGACAGCTGAGGCCTAAACACCAAGATGGCGGATACCATTAGAGATATCGGGCTGGGAACTCTGACTGACAAAGGGAGGCCTTCGTTCTTTGTTATGAAAAGCTTTAACTTGGTTTAGATCGATTTATGACTCTACTTTGCATTCAAGTCACATCTAAAAATATGTATTTGATGGCTGAAGATTTAGACTTTGTCATTTTGGATGGTTGTCAGTTGAGAAATTGTTGTTTCAAATAATTCATTTGGTCAGAGATAATTCAACTAAATGAATAAGTAATAGAATGAAATGTTCCAGGTCTCAATCTAATTCTGTAATATAAAGAAAGGAGGACGCCTGCCTAATAAAGAACAAAATACAGGAGTGGCCCAGATGTAAACTTGGACAAGACAGCGTCTGCTGTCAAAAGCACATCCATCAAAAAGACAGACATAGATAAACAAAGGTTCATAATGTAACCATGAATTGAATAATTGTGTCAGATTTTCTCTATCAGAGGTGGCAGTTTATCTTCTTCTGAAAGATTATTTGTATTTTTTGGTCTTGACCTTTGGGTGAATCCAGGAATACACCTTGTAAATTTACAGCCTTTTTTTTCCTTTTTTTTGGGTACAATTTCATCATCAGACCACATTTCGTGTTGTGCTTTTTCATGTGAGGAATCCCCCATTTAATCATTCTCAGCTACTGTTGGGCCAAACGTGTCAAGCAGAAGAGAAGTCAGAGGCAAGGAATTACAGGCGCACAAATAAAATACAAAATGTTCATTTCCTCTGCATGTTACATGGGTGTTGAAAAGTGTGAACTCCAGTGATAATAATGGCTGGGAGGAAATGAGGAAACATTGTTGCTCGGTTACCATTGAACAACTGGTAGAATGTGTAGTGCATATTTGCCTGAGGCATTACTTTCACAATTTCCCATTTGCTTCACCACAACTTTTTAATCTCCTTTCCTTTTATGTGCAACATAGTTACTCAAAAAACGAATGGTGGTTATTTACAGATAATTGGAAGTGGTGTTAACACAAGCCACCCTGTCATGCTAGGGGTCATTATCACAAATGGGTCATTCATTTCCTCATGCTGTCAAACTACATGAACCATCTCACATTTTACCGGCCTTCAATACTAGACCACTTAATGGATATAATGACACCATTATGGAGGATATGGTCATTTCTGTTTCCACATGTTTCTGCCATCGACCATTGCATGTCAGTGGTCTAGCCAGTGTTTGTTCTATGAGTCAGACACAAAGTAGCCTGTTGGTTGGCTACCTTATAAAGGTACTGGCTGCAAGACACCATGCTGGCTCGTCCACTGACCGTCTTCAAAAGGATAAACCTCAAGATCGAATGAGAGCGCTTGATTCATGTCCTGATTTACAAAGTGCTGCAGCCAGATGTCTCAGGGTGTCGCTGAAGAGGTACAGTAGCTGTCAACGCTCTGGTCGAAAATCACTGTCCTCCTCGAATTGCCGCCAGTTTGCAAACAGTTCAACATGCTTGTCCCACAGTAAGCCCTTTACGTAGGCATGCATGGAGGCTTGCATATTTCACTGGCATGCATCCATTATGCAAGACAAGAGGTTTAGTAAATGACAAGATCAAAAGACCCAGCAGATGTCCACGGCTGGGCTCGACAGGAGAACGCTCGATCCTTTCTGATTGTGAAAAGGTGTCTCAATCTCAAAGGCCATGTCCATATCCTCAAGGCCTGTGTACGATATGCTCGCACGGCAGCGGAGGTGTCTGAAGAGAGCGTGACTCGGCAGGCGGCCCACAGCCAGAGCGCTCCAGGTCAAATGTCACAGATCCAGGAGAACGTGGGTGTACAGTAGAGTGGGTCAAAGTTCTGAGGGGTCTTGGAGGAACGCTAAACGGTGGAACAGGGAAGACATCTGCAGTGGGCTCGGGGTGCAGGTGGGAAGCACATGCGCTGCACCAGAACACCAGCACACACAAACACATCATGTGTAATAAACATCAATCCACATGACGGCTACTGATCTGCTCGATGTGAAAGATGACACGCCTCGCTGGACGAGCGCGACGTGAAGAATGAGCCTCGCGGATCATGATTCACTTAGTGCGAGATCCATTAAGTGGGATCCACATGTGGGGCTCTGACAGCCGAACGGACGACATCAAGAGACCCCGTCTGTGGTTGTTGGAACGAGGCGGGTGTGGAGCGACGGTTTATTGTTGTTTATGCGTGTTGCTGCATGCAACGAGCCACACACATGCGGAATGTTTGCATACAGGACCTACTCTATATACATGCATGCGTGTCTGCGAGGGAGTTCAAATCCCACAGGAAAACAAGAGAGTCTCGCACATCGATTGCTCTCGATTGGATTTAATGATCACCATGTCCTTCTTTTATAGTTGTACATTTGTCACATGTAGGAGTCGGCGATGCAAAACTGTCAGTTTTTTCTGCTTTCCCACCCTCACATGCAAACCTACTGAATGAAGGGGTTTTACTTCCTGTATCAAACAAAGCTCCAGCTGTCGTCAGCGACGACGACTAACGGATACTACTAACCATGTAGGATATTTCTAATGGTGTAACGACTCCCATTGTGAACTGTTGTCACACTAGAGTAGAAAGGAAAACAAAATACTGTAACAAATACCATGAACAAACAATTCGGGACACAAGTGTACCATACATACATTTCGCAAGATGCACAATAACACAATGTTTCTCACTATTAACATAAACAGTTCCATTGTAATGGAAGAGAATGAGCAGTCTGGATATTACATAGATCCGTCTTGAACAACTCTAAGCTCCCTCTGGGCAAAGAAGCCAAAAGGTGATTTAGAGGATTCTCTTTTGTTGAATTCTTCAAGGGAGTGTCAATGTTTGAGTGAACTCTGGCTCTTCTTGTGATCAGAGAGAATACTTCGATAGTTCAAGCCTCAGAGCTTTCCCACTGAAACAAAGAAAATACTGGTGGTTTTGGAGTCCCATGCAGATCATTGGGGATGATCCCAACAGCTCTAATAGATCTACTGCTCAGCTTCTGTCCACGGAGCCTCTCCAGAGAGCTCTCTCCAGTAACAGTAGCTCTCTCTCTCTTTCCAGTATCTCTCCAGACAAGTCTGATTTGGTCATGATGTCTTACATTTTTTCGACTTCTCGAACATTAGAGGAGGAAGTAGAGGTCAGGGTCTGTGTATGTCTCCAGTACTCAACGGTTCCAATGTGTCCTTCTATGAAATTAGACTCATATGAAGTGGTTTAATATCAAGTTTATGTAAATCACTGTAGATGACGTATTTTACCACTCAATCTTATAACTATCACACTCACATAAAAGATAGCTGTAAACTTCTTATTGGACATTTTCTCACTTAAATTGAGATGCAATTTTCTCTCTCGCTGGTCTTTAAGAGGAAGTGACATCATTGGTGGTCCAATTTATGAAAACGAAAATACGCAGGCTCATACATATCATGGTTTCTTGATCATTAAGATCATGTTTGATATAGTCCAGTATAATGGGATGATGGAGATGATTAAGGATATATTAAAATGCAGAGAACACTAAGCAAAAAGAAACCTTGTGAACAATCTGCTGTGGTTTATCCGAAGATGGTGGTATGGGTGGGGCAAAATCAAATGTTTATTGTCGGCATCGTGTTGTGCCAAATAGTTTTCTCTTCATTTTACAATGCCGACAACAAGTGAAAGTCTCCCATCACCTTTTTCTGCCAAAAAGTAATCGAAATTCAAAACAGATTCTGAAATTAACATTCACTTGCTATGAAACCAACCTAACTGTGGCATCAAAATACATTAACCCAAAATATACATAGGACAGCAAAATATTGAGACAAATCATGCTCAGGTTTATTATTTCACAAAAGTAGAGATGTCCAGCAGAACCAGGTAATATTACAGGTGCAAAAGAGTACATTTGAACTATTAGATACATAATTCCACTCTATCCTCCAAAACCACATCTTAGATAAGACTGGTGGAAATTGCTAGCACATGCATTATTAATGGGAGGCAAATGACCTGCCAATGCATTCTTGGAGGAGCAGTTACCGACAAATCATTCCTAAAATGGCCTGAAAACACCAAGAGGGCTGAAGGTAGGAAAACGATAAAATACTACAAGTTCATTTGGGATGTTTTTGTGTTTGGAACCGTCTGAGTCGGACAACAACAGCCCCCAGGAACACTTTGGTAACAAAAGTTATTAGAGGAGTTCAGGAGTCGAATCGTTGCATGATCAGCAGGGGAACGATGTGGGAAAGGGAAACCAGCTGAGCCATAGCCCCCGGGAGTTAGTTCACAGTGGGGGTCTCCCAGAGGTCAGAACATGCCTGAGAGGTCAGCACCACACCAGGCTCTCATATTCCACAAACATCAACGTGCCCAGCCAGGATGGATCTCTGGAAGCGGTTGTTGAAGACATGTGTTTCAACCAGAGATACACTTCATTCATCGCACTGCCAATCGTAGCCTCCAGGAAGATGGAGAATTTATCACATCCTGACAATTTAACCACAGGGTGAAATATGCAAATCCGTCGTGCCGTCATCTGTTTGTAAACTGTACGATCCAAACGCCGCCGGGGGTGAGAACGGGAGACTCAGAGCTCAGCTGAGAGATACAGTACGGCGCAGGAGCCGCAGACACGAGCAACGCCACAAGTTTTAAATTAGTTTTGATTTGACAGCCGAGCCTCACTCCTCCATAATGCCTGGGATCCTACTGATGAGTGATGACGAACCGCTGGCACATTCCTCCATTTCACCCATATGCTGTTTCTGTGCCCGACAGCAATGGAAAATGACTTGACAAAATGCTTTATGTATCACAAATATTTGACAATTTCGTGCAAGTTTCAACAACAACTGCAAGTATTGATGAGCAGCACATCGATAGTTTGAGGTGTGTCAGTATGTGTGGACATGCTATTGTCAATGACACAGCATGTCAAGCTTGGATCAACTGTTCTACCCACTAAAACAGGACCTTCTTATGGCCTGGTTGATTAGTGATGTCTGACTCCATTGCAACACTCAGGGCCTATTCTTGAAAATCCCTGAATCACATTCTGGCAAAAGGCTTTTAAAGCTGTTTGGCAGAATCTCATGTATCAGTGGGGATAACTTGTTCTGGCCATGTACTGTATCCAATTGTGTTTGATCACACTGTTGTTACATCAGCTCAGATGCTATGTATGTTTGGAAGTGTGTTTGGCTCAGGTCCTCTGGGTTGGGCCCAGTGACGCATGTCGAATTTGGATACTGTATATCATACACGATCAGCCACTTCATTAGGATATGCATGCATTGATTAAGAAGGGATTTCTCTATGCAAAGCCAAACACATTATCAAGAGTGCACAATTCCCAAATTGCACATTTCGATGCCAGTGAAACTGAGGAATCCCACTCAAAAAGAGAGTTGCCATTTGCTGGGATTGAAACGGGGAACGCTCATTTCCCCATTTATATAATCCCCCCGCCCAGCCTTCTTGAGCTGCAGTTCTCAGTACATGACACCATCTAAACATTGATCTCTCTCCACCTTCACCTCCATATCCTACATAGCACACGGTAGTTTCAAATGCAGACACAAATAAAGACCGGTGTCTGAGTTTATGCTGACGTCATTTTGGTGAATGTGCTTAGTGACTGTTTTCAGCAGTCGAAACTCCAGACGAGGATCACCGGCCGCAGTGTCGGGCGGACGTTAGCTTGTTCCGACAGATGACCTCTTTGGAGAAATGGTGTTTCCAGACGCGGTTGCCCTGAGGTGAAATGTGGTAGTGGAAAAATATCCTCCTGCCGTCTGCGCGCCTGTCAGAATGTTCTGCTCCATGGATCGGGGGGGAGGGGGGGGGGAGTGGGGTCTGGGAAGTAGGACTGGCTGGGGGTGGGGGTGGTGGGGGCTGAAAATGATATCATGTGTAAAGGCATTATTTAGCAACTCTATCGCATCCCTGCCCCACCCCCACCCCTTTGTCCACCAACCCCCGACTTAGTCCCTTTCCATCTCGAGCTTGTCAGAGAGTTATACTGACCCCTAGTGGCAATCGGGAGCTCTCCTCGAGTGAAAGAAGAGCCACAACTCAATCAGTCAGCTTTGGCCATGACTGGAACATTGAACTTCATACCAAAAAACGGAGACCACATAGCAGAGTCTGTGCACATCGCTGGCTAGTACTTGATCTCTAGATGATACTGTGTTCCCAGCAGGAAAAGTCAGCGTGCTTCTCTCCTCTTTCCCAAGGTTTCCTGTTCTGTATGGAACCACACGCAACGAGAACCATCCGCAGCCGAGCTTCTGTATCATCTAACTGTCTCATCCTCGAGTGTAATCAAATCCTGTGGAAAATATTGACACAGTTATCAAGACGCACTCCGTAATGGAAAATTGAGTAGCGGATAATGAGGGCAAAATGATTCTACTCAAAACAGTAGCGCAACCATTTATGTTGGATCTCTGGTCTTCACAAGCCACGAGTCCAGCAACAATATACACTACTGGGCTACACTCATTACCCTCTCCCACTGTGGGTGCTTGGCCACATTGCTTAGTTTCAGAAGTTCCTGTTTTGAAAGTATGGGGTTTCGGATGGCTGAGCGGTGAGGGAATCGGGCTATTAATCAGAGGGTTGCCGGTTCGATTCCAGGCCGTGCCAAAATGACGTTGTGTCCTTGGGCAAGGCACTTCACCCTACTTGCCTCAGGGGGAATGTCTCTGTACTTACTGTAAGTCGCTCTGGATAAGAGCGTCTGCTAAATGACTAAATGTAATTGTAAAGTGTCGAATCCAGTGTTTGTCATGGGAAATAGACACTCTATTGATCCAGATGTTCTTACCCTTAGCCATGAAGGGGAAGAGGGCTTTCACATCATGATCCCCAGAGCTCAACAACCATTGACCTCAGCGAACATGTTGAAATGTCAACGTTGGAATAATCCATCGACGCTGGGATTGGACACACACGCCCCTATTATCAAGCGAGTGACTCTAAAGACACCGTTATCTCTGAGTTCATCTGAAGGGACTGTGCTTTGGTCTGGTCACCACTGGTGTCTCTTTTAGTGTTCTTGTATCCATGAACATACCCCACATTCCTCAGGGGCTTGAGCTCCAGCCCTGATTCTCTGCTCTCTGCCACGTCGCACAGTCAGGTATCATTCTATTCATGTTACCACATTATCCTGCCTGCACTCACAGAACAGTCACAACGATTGGCATTCTTTACAAACCCTTGGAACATTGACATCGCTTCAACCGTGAATGACTTCCCTCCACCTGTAGAAGAGTCCATTCGGACGTTTTTCAGTATCCTTGGCTCTTTCGCAAGTCTACTATTTTGGGTTTGATAAAGGGAACATCTGTGTCGTGAATTTTGCCATTAAACTCTTCCAAGCTGTCTCCCTCTCTGCTTCAACCCTGTGCTCCAGAGAGTTATTAACTTTCTGATGAAACTACAGAAGAGAGCTTGGCAAACAGGCACGAAAAACTAAACTAATCTAAATGGGTAGTAAAATCTGAAATTTCAAGTATGCAGAATCATGATTCTGGGATTGATTCTGTGCAGTATCTGAGCTTGATCCCTGTGTACTGTTGCAGCAAGGTCGAGGCAACCGCAGAAGACGACTGAGGGTGATAAGAGAGTTGTAGTTTAGCCAGTTTCAGACTTCAGTTCTGTCATTGATGATGTTCTATCAGTAGATGCTATCTATTTTCTGAATGCCATGGAGCGAACATATTTCACAATGAAATATGGTTCCTGTGAAGGACAGAACATTCCGGCAGGACCTACTTTCCCTTCTTAATCTCTCCGATTTATATAAGCAGGACAACCAGGGGGCAGGAATTCTACAGGTACTGTTCCTCAAACGAAACAGGCAAAATGACACAAACGGTTATGAAAAAAAAGCCTTACATAACTCTCCTTCATTCTCTCATCCCCGTTCCCCGCCAAGACCCACAACTCACGAGGTCCAGCCTCACTGCTTGGCTGTGGCGGCAGATCATTTCTGTACCGTTTAAGAGGAGGTATGTTGAAGCCCGTTGATCAGCTGAGGCCAGAACAGGGACCCATACGGAGTCAATGACTGTGTTTCGGCTCTGTATCATCGAAATATTTGTCTCAAATCTGCTTGCATCCTCTGCAACCTTTTCCATTTTTCCACCATGTCTCCACTCCACACAGCCCCTCCTTTCTCTGCAGAAGTCATAGTCTGGAAATTCATTACTACTGCTCAGCGTCCACTCACTGGGAGGACTGAGATGGAGAATAAATCTTCGGCCAAGTTTCAGGGAAAGCTTGAGCCACATGAAATTTATGATATTTTTCCATGCATAAACTTGAGGCTGAATGAGAGAGAGAGAGGGAGAGAGAGAGAGGGAGAGAGAGAGAGAGAGAGAGAGGGAGAGAGGGAGAGAGAGAGAGAGAGAGAGAGAGAGAGAGAGAGAGAGAGAGAGAGAGAGGGAATCTGGAGATGCCTGGACGTGGATGCCCGGCCCCTAGACCACCTGCAGTCTCGAACATTTCGGACCTCGTTGGCGTCCCCGACGCTTCAGTTTGCACCAGGCTGCGTTCGCACGTGAGTGGGACGGCACCATCAATCGGTTTTAACGTGCACAGTTACAACAATGAGATCACGCAATGTCCACGGCCATGCGAGCAGGCTTTCTGCGCCTCTGAAGCACTTACAGACATCTGGGAGACATTGTGTCATAGTTTACCTTTCAGAACGGAGGTGAATAGTGCTAAGCTCACGATCACAACTTGGATTTAGTCAAGGTGTTGCAGTCCAAAAGGTCACTTGCAGTCCAAAATCGGTATGTCATAGCAATGTTACTGTTGCTGGTATAGATTTGTTAGGCTGGGGTATTCAGTATCACACTACTGCACTGAAGCATTTTCCCCCCAGCTGTACTGGTGTCACTAACAAGTGTGTAATTGTTGAAATAAATAACTCTTGTCTCCAGCTTGCAGTCAGTGGGACACTGGACTGCATGTATTAATACCACAGGGCTGTTTTTGAACTTCAAAATTGCACATCCAACCCTTATGTAAGCCTATTGTGTTTAACACAATTTCAGATCACACTAAAGTGAAATCTCTCTGTGGAAAATAGAATTGAGCAATGTTTGTGTAGCTGGTTTGGAAAGTATTCCATGCCCTTGGGCAAATTGGAAATTCCCAATGTACATGTAGCCATTAATAATAGTCACATTTTAGTCAACAAGGCTCTGCAGGTAAAGGAGAGGCTCACATGCTGATGGGTCTGTGTGAACATGCACGTCTGCCTAATCAGGTACAGATACTACATTTTCTAATCGGTTGTAATTTAAGTGTTTATATCAGAACTAATTTGATTATATTTATTCAGTTGCTGAACCAGGCCATTTTATTCCATGATTGTCATTGTAATGACGTAAGGGTTGTGCTTTAGTCTTGAAATGAACCAGAGTGTGACAGGATCTTTTGGCAGTTCTTTGGATGCAAAATGAACCATTTCAGTTTCATAACTAGACTAATTGTTTTAGCATAACTGCTTCCACGTTCTGCATTTTTTTTCTTTTTTTTTACAATCTAAGCCACTTGCGTTATCATAAAAAGTTGATTTTAAGATGTGAATCCCCTGAAGTTTGTTCAACCTAAAAATTTAACAACTCCTTAGAATGGCCATATCAGTCACATTCATTCATAAGATATTACCTCATGGCGGGTTTCTTTTCAAAGACTCTGTAAAAAGGTCAATGTTCAAGTCATTTACAAGGATTACGTTACATCAAGGCCTGAAATGGTTCTGATCTAAAGAGACAAGTATGACACATAAACAGAAGCGTATGTCAAGATTCAATATTTATATTAAATGACCAGCTGCTGGGCCATATCAATAAGTGTCTAAATGCATAACCACACTATCTTCAGATTGTGCCAGTCACATGAGGTCACCTTAGTCTGCTTTGGATCATTCTCAGTCATCTATTACTTCATCAGACTTTATTTCACTCATTTTCAAGTCTGCATGGCACCCACCCACCTACGCACACACAGACACACCCACCCACAAGCAAAACATGTTTGTGACATTCCTGGAACAAAGTGGGATTCACCCTTCCAGTTCCAGACCGATTGTTCCGCTGTTTCTGTTGATCCCGACGTTCTGCTTCAAGGCTTTAGAACGTACGCCTGCAGTCTGGGAACAGCCTGACCCAGCCAGGTTCTCAAAACAGCACTTACGTGGATGGCCGTCTTCCCAAGACATCCTGACAGTCATCATTTATCCTGTCCTCCTCCACCGTAGACAGACACCAATTAGCAGGTATTAGCCGTCACCCTGGGACAGGGCAGCACATGCTACTGTTGACAGCAGAGTAAAGGATGGCAGGGCGGCCCAGGGTTACACAAACCAGACCATCACACGCACACTTAAACACCCACGGAGGCCTCTGATTGGCCTCTGTCATTCCATCCTTTGAGCGTTGGTATAGATTTGGAAGAACTGCCCTGTAACGTTTTAGGATTCTTTCCACTCTGACCTTTGACTGCAGTGCGGACTCTTGTTCACGCATGAGAACAGGGGGTTGGGTTTGTCCTAAAGGCTCCTCCATTACGCCTCTGTCATCCCAGAGGACTTAAGACAAACTATGATGGGTGGGGGGGGAGGCTGGGGACTCAAGGGGAATCCCATGAAGGGACTCTGAAATGCAGCCTTTGCTTGAAGTCTGACCATCAGATCTGAGTTGTGAAATAGGAACAACTGGAGACTCGGACTGTTGCTGTTGGCTTTTATCATGCTGTTAAAAAAAATGGTCTGAGAGAAAAAAAGATATGTGCAGTGTTTGGAAAAGGCTTTAATAATGATGATGTAAATTTATGCTCCTCGTGTTTGTTTCATAAACATGTCTCCGGACCAATTTATGGCCAGCCACGTTTGGTCTTTGAAGTTTAAATTTGTCCATATATCCTGCGTTTGTGAAGGCCTTGGGGTTCTATTTCAGCAGGAACGACATATTTAAAACATCTTAATCTTCATCCTTCTCAGTAATGCCAACCTCTGTCGTGACCCTCATGTTTAGTTTAGCTGAGCCCTTTTTGAGATGCGAAGATATGAAGATATGGATGTCTATGTCATCACGGGGGGGGAAAACGCAAACAGATGCGTCCTGCTTCGTTTAGCACCTATGACTGTGCAACAGACTCCCTTTGTGTCGTGGGCCTGGTGTTGTTGGGTTAACGGTTTGTAAAACTTCTCCGAAGGTCCATCCCATCAGCCTTCATGTGCAGCTCAGATGTTCCAAAGTGAGCCATCAAACGGACATTCCACAGAACACATCATTCTGCCGAATCTGGCAACCCACGGTATGTGGCACCTCACAGAAGGGGAATCAGACGCAAATCTGCCTGGAAAAAAACCCCCCATGTCCAACATTCTGTCAACGTTCCACATGCGAGCCCCGTTTTCCAGTGGCCATCTGATGGGCGTGCCCCTCTCCCAGACGTCACAAATCATTCCCCGTACATAAATAAATGCAAAGCCTCGGTGAACTCACAGCTGCATGTATTGGTGAACATAAGCACAGGAAAGATCCCACTTCAATGTCTAAATGGAGAACACCGACAGTTACTACAGTAATCCCCTATACAGAGCCATGCTCATGGTAAAGCAATGGTGTGTGCCATGATGTATTGTCATTTGTCTACCGTAGTAATATTTACATTTCACATTCCTTATGGTTCGCTGTATGGAACCTCTGGTTGCAACCCCTTGCTATATGGACCTATCAGTCTCCTGTTTACCATATCCCTGGAATACGAGCGAATCGAATTCTGTATACTCCCGATGGATTTGGATATTTCATGCGTGGAGCGATTGTGTGAGAGCGCACATGGTAGAGAGATGCACGCCGTCACGCGTCTCCTGCTGAGGTCGACCAGAACTTTCTTCTACACGGGGGGTTGACGTGTGCTCTACATATTGCTCCTAACATGATCTTGTCTCCCTCCCTAACGTTTTGATTTCACTTTTTTCCTTCTTAAAACTTGAAGATCTGCCAGATAGTCCGATCTAGCCACTAGGAGGATTTATGGCCGGGTGATTGATGCCATATTGTGGACGAGTCCATGTTCATCAGGCGCCATGCGCCGGCTACGGACCCCAATTTGAAATGTTTGCCAACCAAAAGTTGTTCATCTCCCTCTGGCTCGACTTAAGGGGCCAACGCTCAGTGAGCAAGATTCCATGATAAAGAACCAGACGGAATTCTTCAGTGACATTGAGAAACTCTGCCGGCTCACTTTATCTCGATGTTGGTCTCTCTAAACCGCCTTGAACATGAACGCACGTTCTCGTTACGGAGCTGCTAATAGTTCATGACCCTGTAAGCCTAATACAAGCCATCGAGACAGGAGCTTACTGGTGGTAGCCGCTACCTCATGACATATATCAAAGCATTGTGACGTTGGCATCTGGTGCTGTGTTTCTCTGCTTTCTCGACGGGTTCACCTTGTCTACATTTACAATGTGAAATCAGGGGAAACCCGCCGATCTGGTCGGTTTGACTGAAGACCGGCGAGTTCAATCTCTGGAGCCGTTCTCTGCAGTCCGGAAAATGGCTTAAGAGCTGCTTTACTGTACCCTTGCCATGGCTCAAAGCCCTGTAACAACACACAGACCTCCAGGAATCAGATGAAACCTCCTTCTGTGAGGGCTAAAGCCCGGCACTCCATCGTCAACATTACAGAGATCCCATCCCAGTCTCTCCATCTCCACCACTCACCTGGAGATGGAAGCCCCTTGACGTCAAGGAAGTTGACTCTGCATTTTTCAGAAACACACATTATAAAGCAGGGTTATAATCAGAGAGGGAATTATACAATGACAATCGGGGGGGGGGTCAACCTCTTCTCCAGGGCTTGTATCAACCCCCCCGACCTGTTGTTTTTACATCTTTTGGGGAGGTTCAAGTCTGAATTAGGGGGGTCAGACCCCCCAAACCACCCCCCGTAATTCGTACCCTGGTTATAATGAGTTTGGATGTTCTGGCAGTTAGCGGTGGAAAGAAGGTGACACTTCTGAAGACTTTGCACGACTTGGTTATTCCCCTTAAAGTTTCTCCCTGAAGAACGCAGAACTGTGGTTTCCAATGTTTTTTTTCACCCACCAGTCTGTTTGTGTTCACACCATTCTCATGTATGGCGGATATACGTGCCACCGAAAATGAATGTCTGTTTCTCATTACGCTCAGCATACAGTAACTGGGGAGTGGATGGGGAACATGTATGGCAGCTGTCTTCATTTGTAAAAGTAAGCTCACGCTGAGTTCAGGCAAAAGGAACAAAAGCTCTTCCCCCAGTAACAGAGCGTTGCTGGAGTCCGGGCTGCCTCGCGGTTT
Organism: Mallotus villosus; assembly: GCA_903064625.1. Lineage (NCBI taxonomy): Eukaryota > Metazoa > Chordata > Actinopteri > Osmeriformes > Salangidae > Mallotus > Mallotus villosus. Next base: position 233,003 of record CAEFZP010005770.1, on the reverse strand, counting down.
CCTCTGCCTGGCAGCATCAGACCAACTGACAGCTGAGTCTTTGTTCCTCCATTGACGTCCTAAAGACTATTGTGTTGTGTTTCACCTGGAGTCTGTGTTGTTATCGTCCAAACAATCGTTTTTCCACCGAGCAGTGGATCAACAGTATCTGCACGACACTAACAGAGAGGGTTTTCAACTCTGCTGAGCGGGGAGAAACTCCACAGGGGGTTGTGGAGCCCTGCCAGCTGCGAGCCGACAGGAAAGGGTGTCACACGTTGACATATTTGTCCCCGCATTACCACCTCCAGGGTCCCCTGCATGAGCCATAGACACCCCCCTTCCCACCAACCCCCTCCCCCACTTCAGTTGTCCATGACGCGGCACTTTTACCGGCAGGAGAGTTGTATCTGGAAACCCCTCTTGCGCACCACTCTCCTCCCCGGGACCACAGACTGACCTCTCTGAGCATGCTCGGTGGATGACTTACTACAGGCCGCCCGCGGGGACTGACAATCACAGTGGAGGAGACGGACGCAGGCACATTTTTCCAGAGAAAAAGGGCGCCTGACCTCGTTGAAGACAACCTTTACCCCCCTTTTTCGGGTTCCATTCATAAATCAGTGCAGGACTCCAGACTTCATATCCCAGAGAGCCTTGAGAGACATCAAATTACACAAGCCCCAACTCCTCTGTGGGGGTAGAGAATGGGATTTTCGGTTCTTGAAATGTCACAGGCTAAGGTCTTTGTCTTCCTTGTGGCCGTTGTTGAAAATGTTTCTCATGTGTCGTGAGGAGCTCCCTGTTCTATTCATCTGAGGCCAGTCTTTAACTGTGTTGAGCTGGCACGGAGTTGAGCTCTTTGAAGAGGTTCCGCGCTGTGTTGTGAGTAAGCTTGTTTGAGCGGGACCCTGGGTGGGAAGACAACCAGAAGACTTTCCATGACTCCCTGTGATGAGATGAGCAAGTCCCCCGCCAGTTGGATGTCTCACCGCTACCAGCAAGAGTATGCCCCCCCCCCTCCCCTCTCCCCCGCCCTCCTCTCCCCCAGAACTATTTTGAACTGTGGCCTGATGATGACATCACTTTGGGCCCTAGGCCAATTCAAAGATTTTCCAGGAGGGAGAGTGTGACTGATATAGTCAAGGTTGTAAGTAAACCAACTGTGCTTGGAACAGCTGCCTATAAGAGTTTAACAGTAATTGAAAGATTATCATTGGGCATACTGCAATTTTAGGAGATGAAAGGCCATTTTTAAAGGGGATGCGTCTGCATTGAAGTATTTATTTCAGAGAATTCCACGCAAAATTCCTTCACTGAACAACGTGAGTGGATGAGACAAGGCTTGTTATAGTAAAGAGTTATTACTTCAGTAATGTAATAGTTGGAGACCTCTGCACCTTTGTACTTAGTCCCTTACAATTACAGGTTAGCCACAGTTATTGAAACTATTTAGAATGATTAAGTACTTAGTTTTTTTGTGCAAACCATTTATTTTCTGGGAGGATTTCTTTGCGCGTGTTCATACTATTATTTGTTATGCCTGTATCTTCATGGTAACTGTTTTATAAAGAGTGTGTTTCCCTGAACTTTTTCTTTATCCCTGAATATCAATAGTTAGGACCCCAGTGAAATGATATCACTGCCAGATATAACTAACCGGTTGCAAACATAATCATTACCTCAGACTCATTCGGCAATGTTTACAAGCAATTTCTTGGAAATGGTTTTCATCGAGCACACTTAGACAAGGGTTGATTTCAACATCTCACTTCTGAGAAGTTTCTGCAACACAACACACGCTCTGGAGTTAGTCGGACACACAACGAGAGACCCAGCTCTCAACTTGATTCATTTAGAAAGAAAGGAGGGATGATTAAGGGCAACAATAAAAACGTCCTCACCAGAAACCTCCATGTAACCTGATTCTCTGCAGGGTCGGAGGAGGGTTCCGCCACACACTATCACCACGGTGATAAACAGGGGCCAGGTCGAACGTTCCCCACAACAGCAGCAGCCCCACTAAGCACCTTCTCTAACAGCTCTGCGATGCAACGTCGAGCCTGGACGTTTCAATGACTCTATTCCAATGATCCATTTCCGTTTTCCTTTCCCTGACCTGTCTGTGTGATTACATCAGAGAATGGAAGCATTGGCATGGGGCCAAAGCCCCAGCTCTGTAACAGGACACCCAGGGTAAACTGCCTCCCGGGGGGGCTTTCTTAATCTCCATGTTCTGACCCCCAGGGGCCTCTAAGGAAAACCTAGTACTAATGAATAGTGTACATCTTCTCCGTGATGGCTTTCTGTTTGGCAGGCTGGACTGGCAAGCACCCCTGCTTCATGTGCGGGACTGGAAAAGATGGCTTCTACTAAAACCGCCGCCTTGATTCTCTCGCTCGAACTTTCCTTTTCCTCGTCAGCAACTGTGATTGCTCCGTTTACGCTCTGAGATTTCTGGTTTCGGGGTTGGCCCGGTGGGATCTTGTGTGCGCTCCCTGTTTCTCGGGAGGAGCGTGTCTGGCCTAGCACGATCCACTCCAAACCTTGTAAAGGAATGGAAACAAATCCCTCGTTCACAGGGAAGATGATTGCAGCGTTATGGCTCGGATCAACAAGAAAATGGAGGAGAACGAACATTTCTCACCTTCTTCTCTCCAAGTTCTTTTCCTTCGAGTCGGTCCTTTACGCGCTGATTATTTTCCCTACCTAAACGCCGTTAGGTGTGAACATGATTTTCAAAAGATCAGTGAACCAATCATAAGACGGTAGATCCTACACTACAGCATAAAGTGGCACGAGGACATTTGAGAACCACATTCAGTTAGTGAGAGAAACCCCATTATGTACAATCAGGGATGTCTGCATGGTGTGTGAAACGCTCATTCCATATTGTCCTCATTATTTTGGTGCATGTGCTCCATGAGTTTCTGGCATCGAGCCAAGTCCATCTGCCATGGATTAACAGTGGCAGTTAGAGAGGCTCTCTCCTCACACAGTTTGACTTACCCAGGCAACGTGAAAGCCTCTATAAAAGGTTTCCTGTTGTTACCTTTTTCATCATGGAAAACCCTTCTTGGCTTTTTTTCCCTCCACCACATGCAAAAGCCTGCATTGAGCAAGCTCGCCACCTGGTGGTGGAACCAGTAGGAGCAGGAACCGGAGGGGTCAGAGAGAGGCGTCCACTCTTTGCGGAGGGAAAGTGTGCTTGGATGCACGGTCGATGTTACATTCACATGAGGTTCGGTTCTGGATCGGCCTCGAGGTGAGGAGGTGTTGTGAGAGGCTTCTTGGCTCCCTTGTCAAGCGTAAACAAGTTGGAGACTGACATTTCCCAATCCCTCACCCAACCCCTAACCCTAACCCTCTGCATTGTTCTCATAAGCTGAACTCGATTCCAGTTGCTCTAATAGTCAATTATATTCTGTTAACTGCATTATAAACCAAACTTGCTGTGATGTCACCTGACGTTTAGGTGTCCTCTGTGTATTAATCAATGCAGTGAAAGCAAATACCATATTGGATCCATACCCATTACCAACAAATTAGTGGAGCGGAGCCTTGTTTGATAATTGGATCCAGGTTTTTGCAGCAAAAGCAATTACTCATCTCCATGACAAAAAGAATTTGGGGGGGAAAAAGAAAAACGTTTCTTTTATGAATTATGTTGGAGCACAGTATGATTTTGACATTCTTGCATTGTTTGATGTCTGTTCGTCTGAGGCTGGCGTGGTCTGTGGTGCATATGTTGTGGTGGTTTTGGGCCTACACATGGAACAGGCCTATTTAGACAGACTAATGATGTATCGAGGTTCGTACACACTGCTGAGGAAACATATTCTGCTGTCTTGTTTATGTTCTCACACGACCAAGATGCATGCTTTACTGGCCGTACAAACCATGTTTATCCGCAAGTGGTGTATTTGAGATGTTTCGGGACTTAGGTGACCATCCCTCCTGGCCTGTGTTTGTCCACAGACGTGAGTTTGCATGGATACTGTGAGATAACAAACAGAAAACCCACACACCAGAGAGTCGTTGCGATAATTCCGGTTGTTAGCAAGGACCGGATACCTCTATGTGCTTGGCACATGAGTACCTGGCAAATTATGGGAAGAAAAAATAACAAGTTCGACCCAATGTGGTGCAATGACTATAAAATAGGGTACGGTACCAGGAACTGAAAGAATTAGCTGGCTTTATTCTCATGATCTTGAACCATCTGGCCAAGAGTCCATGGCCCACCACTGCATCTCACAGCTGTGTTTGATATTCCTGACTTGCTCACTCACTTCCTGGTTTGGCTTCACAGGTCTCCCCGGTTGCCTGGGTCATTTCACATGGCATCGTTGCATCTCCGGTGCGAATCATGTTGTGTTTGTAAGAATCAGTGGGTGACGCGTGCAACAGCTATGGATTGTACAACTATTTTCCGTAAAAGCACACCTTTACCAAGGGAGAGCAGAGACAAATTGAGGACAGGAGGATGAGATTGGAACTCGGGGGGAGAACGTATCGGACGTGCATCATCTGCGGGCTGAGGTGAACCCAGGATGGATCCAGACGCAGGCCTGCGGGGCCTCAGGCTGACCCAAGCAGACCCAGAGCCCCCTATCCCAGAAGGAGGGCCGATGGTTTCAATTACATCTGCGCATACACAGAACCTTCCGGCATGAGGTGGAGGAAGGTGAAGAACGGTGCCGAGTTTCCCAGGCTCACTGCGTTCATCATTCCCGTCTAGACGGCCCTCCGAATAAAAGTGGAGCGGGATTGGAGATGTATGTCCGTGATATCTGGATGGCTGTCCTGCCTTGATTCTGCTCATCCTTACTCACAAATTTATCACGAAAGCACTTTGAAGTCACGAGGCCTTACTTTTTTTACGTCTCAATCTCTCTCGACATCGCTCAGTTTGCCACGGTTCCTCCGAAGCAGCATACCTGCGTAAGTGCCCGAATTTATGGGGACTCTTAAAAGTGCTACTCGTGCCCCCATGCGCTTGCCGTTACGACGTTCTCATCACGCGGTCGACAGACTGACGAGCGCCAGCCCGGTCCGCGTACATCGCTCTGAATGAAAACATGCCGGACGTTAGCGTGATCCGGTCAGGTCGACAGAGTCTATCTCATGGCTTGGAATGATTTACTGCCCTCCTGAACACTTTTGGTCATTTACTTCAAAAGGCCAGGAGAGGGCCGCAGCAGGGCGGGGCTCTGTGTCGTCTCTCCATGATTCTCTGGCCACAGCTACTCAAGCATGTGTTACTGCTCCATGCTCCCTGTCAGACCTTTGCGACGAGAGAAAAAAGTTTAGTTTCAAGGTTATCCTGTAAATCATGACATCAGCTTTTTTTATGCCATAGATTTAATACAGGCTCATGCACGCCACGTTCATTATTCTATCGCGTTTCATTGTAACGCCTTTGGTTGTGTCAATAATAGATTTGGGGTGTGTGAACCTCTATGAATCACTTAAGTTACCATCAGGCCCTTCTTAAGATTCTATGGAATATCTCACTTGTCCTAATTCCATCTTCTGTGTTTCAATGTTCTAATGCATATATTCATTTAGCATATAATTCTGCAATCCTAGATTCATTCTGTAATGAGAGTCTACTGTTTTAGTGGTAAGATCAAAAAATGTTTTATAAGCAAGCGAATGAGCCATTACATTTACATTTAGTCATTTAGCAGACGCTCTTATTCAGAGCGACTTACAGTAAGTACAGGGACATTCTCCCCAAGGCAATTAAGGTGAAGTACCTTGCCCAAGGACACAACGGAAATTTTCAGGGCCGGGAATTGAACCAACAACCTTCTGATTAATAGCCCGACTCCCTAACCACTCAGCCATTCATCTATTTCTTCAATGGCAATCACTTGTTGCCGTGGTTTCATAACATCAGGATTCCTGGTAGTGAATATATCATACCAGGCCAATTAAAACAGAAACATAATTCAAAAATACAAAAGCTAAGCCTCTGCTCATAACTCAATCTACTCAAATCCCAAAACTGTTTTAGGTATTTACAACATTCCAGTGCATGATTGTGAAACTAAACCAAAACGTTTTAGGAAGCAAAATTATAGAATTAAACATTGTTGGATAATGCCCATTCAAGCTAAATAACACACCTGCTTATTTGGCTTCTGCTTATATTATCACACAACCAAATAGCACACACAGTGAGTCTATCGACGGATATCTATTATTTGGCTTCTGCTTATATTATCACACGACCAAATAGCACACACAGTGAGTCTATCGACGGATATCTCGTTTATAGGCCACAGGCCAGCAGGACAAAGAGAGTGCATGTCAGACTGGCCACAAGGTGGCGATAGTGAGAAACAGGTACACTTCCAGACATGACTAAACGGTCTCCCCCACACTGACTGCAGTCCTCTCCACAGAAGGAGCATGGAGACATGTCTGACCGCAGTTGAGATGTGTATGTGGTCACCGTCCTCCTTCCTGTAGGAGAAAACCACAAGAAGGGGGAAAGATGAGGCCCCTGAAAATGCTCCGAATGACTTCCTGGTTGTGAGGTGACTCGTCACTTACTTGGCTCATAATAGTCGTAAATTACAACAGTCGCATCTTGGACTTTGACCACTTTGTGCTCGACCACGAGGGGGATTTCCACGCACATTTCCTCCGTCGTCACCTGAGGAAGCGAGGCGACGTGCGCGACACAAGAGGCAGGTTAGACGGTGAAATCAACTGACCGACTTGACCCTGACTAGCTCTCCCCGTAGCAGGGAGATGTGTCGGGTGTCTCGTGTGTTTGGAGCAGAACAGCGGTGAGACATGAATCAAACCGAAAATCAAGGAAGAGGTAGTCTGGGTGGGAAAACGTACCGAGTCCAAGTAGAGGACGACTTTGCCCGCCGCTGTGTCCACTCTTCGGACGATCTCGTTGATCTCCACCCCCTCCTGGGCGAGACTGAGGCCACTGAGCAGGCCCACCTCCAGGAGAGCCATGCCCGTCTGGTTAATACCCTGACCCTCCTCCAGACTGCAGGAGACAACCCCACATGGAAGCGGCTGTATCAAACCGTAGTGCTGAGGACATCTCACGCAACCCAGGTGAATAACAGCACTTGGCCCGACGGCCGAAAGCCCTCACCTGGTGCAGATGTGGAGGTGGGCGTTGTACATGTCGATGTCGAACATGTCGACGCTCAACTCGAAGGCTTCGTGCTCGGCGTGACGCTTCCTCCGAGACAACCCCTGACTCGCTAGGTTGTAGAACACGTTCATCTGCGGGAGACGGGATGGGGAGGGGAGGAAAGGGCGAGAGAAGAAGGAGAGAGAGACAGAGAGAGAGACAGAGAGAGAGAAAGAGAAAGAAATGAGAACTGGTAAACTAAAGCAGAAGAACACTTTGCGTCCAGCTTAATCCCCATGGTTTTCCGCTCTGGAAGCCTGCAGGTTGTTCAAACCGTTTTACAATGTTAAAGCATGTCAAGGTGTAGACGTGCCGTCAGGGCTGGAAACACGGAGCGACTCACGTCAGTCCGGCAGAGGGGGCTCTCCACCCCCTGGGGACGTGAGCGTGCTGGGCGCTCGCAAAGAAATAGGAGAAGCACTCAAAACGGAGAGACATTTGGACAATTTGAGTCTGTCTCTTTTGATCCTTTTGATTAGAGATAGGTAGGGGAGTGACGCGAGCAAGGCTCCTATTGTTCCCAGCTGCTGCGCTTTGTTCATGTGCTGTGCCTTGCTAATTAACGTCTCCCCCATGCTGTCTGGCTCTATGGGGTATCTGCAGCTGACAGTATGTCATGAGCATCAGCGACTATGAATACCACATGAATTCATGCCACCCCCCCCCTACAAAACCCAGTTCTATAGGAACCCCTAACGAGCATGCTTCAATCACAAAGGTCATGTCGCATGGTTAGGTTCCTGTAAGGAATGCACCCCCGAATGCTTGGATTGCTAACATTGGTTAGGAGACATAAATCAGGAGAAGTAAATGCAAGACCTGGTTTGAAAAAAGAGTTTCTAATACATTTCGCTTTAGAATTGGGCTTGGGTGATGGTATCATTTTTGATGATTATCATAGAATCCATTATAGCCTGCGAGGAATACATTTCAATTGGATTTCAAACAAAGTATTCAAGCCTACCTGGAACAGAGCAAATCCATGACCCTCTGCAGTGACCTGTAGACGGACCTCTCCTTCCAGTTCTGACATCTGAAACAAACACCACAATGGTCTAACATGTCCAAGAAGATGTACCGAACCCCAATGGGCTTGTTCATTGGTCTTGGTTTTCACTTTCAACACAGACAGTCTCAGTAAGTGTTTAACAATCAGACAAATTCAATGGACCTCTTGGCTCTGATAGAGCAGGTAGTTTGCGGGATGGATGTGAAAGTCGGCCAGCGTGGTTGAGGGGGCTGTCGAAGTCACCCGGATCCAGAGGTCCATGTTTTTAGGCCCGGCGACGGCTGCAAACTCAGACAAGGCCTGCAGAGCTATCACTGTGTCCTGCGGGGGGGGGGAACCCAAAACACTTTGAAGTTTAGAGTGTACGTAAACGCCTCCACGTATTTTCACGCACGTGTGCACGTGCGTCTGTGGGTGTCGAATGCCCAAGTGAGCACGCAACCGTGTGTGTGTGTGTGTGCGTGCGCACGTGTCAGAACACAGGGCAGGCTGTTGAAAATAACTTGAATCTGCACATGCCCTGCCAGCCCCCCCATCCCCTCCCACCCTGACACACTGACAAGGCAGCTGGTTCTCGTCCTGTATGATCACAACCTTCTTACCACAGCTCAGGGCCAGGTGCCAGCCCAGCAGACTGTACAACGGTTGATCTCCAATCCCATCTCCACTGAGCCTGTCTTTTAAGCCTTTCGGGCCCCAAAATATGTCTTGACCCCCTACGCTATCCGTGGTGGGCTTTAGGTATAAGCCCGTCAGTTTAACCACATCGTCCCCATCTCCAGGCTCTTCATTAGGGGCTGTGAGACTGACAGAGAACAGGCTCTATAGACAAGTGAGCTCTTGTCTATGGAGACGGGGTGGATATCGACTTAACCCAAAGAGGAGCACATTTCCAGACCTCCGGTCAGTCAGACCCCGGGGTCAGTCAGACCCAGAGCTCCACGTCCAGGGTTGTTTTACCTGCGTGGAGCCGTACCCCCCCAGATGGTTCCTCTGCTGGCTCAGCCACTTCATGAGGGGGAAGCCCTCCAACATCTTCCCCCGCCGGAGCAGGGAGAGAAGCGTGTAGGCGGCCATCTCGATGTCCACTGTGCGCGGCTGCCAGGAATCCGTCAAGCCCCCGCTCGGCGAGCCCCAGAACGGAACACCGTCTGCACAGGAGGAGGAGGCGAGAGGGGGAAGAAAAAGAGCTCTGATAACATTCCCTGCTCCAATGTTCTTGATATATACATATGATGTTGTGCAGCATCACAGCACCACCTAAGCCCCCTCACACAGGCCCCAACCTGGCCCCCGGCCACGTGATTACCCCTTATCTCTGCTCGGCTCCACAGCTGGTCGAGCGCCAGGTCTGCGTTGCTGCTGTTGGCCAGTGCCAGGGCGTAGGTGACCAGACACAGACTGTAGTTACTGGATACGCCCAGAGCCAAATGGGTCTCTAGGAACACCAGGCCCCCGGAGACCAGGCTGGCGTGCGTGTTCTGAAAGAGAGACAGAGGCCAGTTCATCACCCAAGGCATTGGAAATCTGTGGGTGTTGAACCTATTGTAATGCGATGACAACACATGTACATTCGGTTAATCTTTTTCCCAGACAAGGCAGTACCGCATGTTTTTTTTTGGGGGGGGGGCGTTCTTTCTTTGTAGATATACTAGAACTGTGCACCCTCAGGGGAATCTGCCTTGCCATGTTGGTTATGTACTAAATGGATTTGTGTGTACTGTGCATCGATTTGCATGTACTGACAGTACAGATTGTTTCCCACCTTGAAGTCACCATCTTCCAAATAGGCCATGAGGACATAGGCTGTGAGGGACACGGGACCGTCCAGACCCCCCTGGAGCTCAGTGTGGATGACCCTGCCAGGCTCCAGGAAGGACCCGTCAACCTGCTGCCAGGCATGCAGCCAGAAGCCAGCGCCAGTGAGCACCATGGGGTCAATGGAGATGAAGCGCCGAGCCTGCAGGAAACACCTCAGCACGAAGGCAGTGAGCCTGAGGAATGGAGACGAACGCAAAACGGTTTGGACTCGTGTCGAACAATTGACTTAGTTCAAAAGTAAATCAACAAGAGGAGGGCACTGTAATGGTGATTTCTAATAGGGAATCATTGTCGGAAGCCGAGGAAGAACTTAGATGTTGACTTAAAGAATGAATTACAGATGGTTTATTCGTCACAGGCCTGGAATCATTAGTCCATCACAGCCTGGTGCTTGGTTGTCAAATTGACGTGAGTAGGTTACAGAGTATACAAGTTCAGATGTCGTTTCCATTGAATTCTTTCCTTCTAGAGTACAGCATGAGATAATCGGGTCTCAACATAGAATGTCTACAGTGTTCACCTTCTGGCCTTAAAGAGTACCATGACAATGTCATAACTCATCATACACTTCGTCTCGGCTTACTGTCTCCTTACTCCGGGATGGAAGCCTTGTGCTCTACATATGGAACCAAGTATCCAAGATGACCTATGACCTCGGAGCAACAGTTAATTAAAAACCCTTCTGTCAGGTCCAAAGTGGGAGAGTTCACGCACCAAGTGCTCCCAGAAGAGTCACTGTCTCCGAACGCGCTGAAGGACCTGTCTTCCCTCTGGTAGGACAGCTCACGCTCATAACCTGTTAGGACCAAGAGACGGCGTCATGGTAACTCATGTAGTTCCTCATTTGGACACAGAAATGACTTTGCGCACAAACTATTACAAAGACGGCACCATTCAGCATGTAGGAAGTGGCTTTGTCCAGGGTGCCTTGATCTGCTTGGTTTGTGGTCTCGAGGTAGCGGATGATGTAAATGTTGGGTGCAAAGTGGATCATGTTCTGCTCCCCACAACCATAGGGCATCTGAATGAGGGACTCCAGACCCGTGATGGAGGGACCAAGAATGTCACCTGCACAACAGATGAGCGAGAAAGAGAGAGAGAGACATAGAGAGAGTGGAAGAGAGAGAAAGAGAGATCGAGCTTAATGGGGGCAAAGACATCTCATCCATTATTCCATTTGAGAGGCCTCAGCAGGAATCTGAAACAAGAGTCGCAGACCAACAAACACCGGCTCTGTCTTCTATTTACAAGAGCCACCACTTCAACAACAGGCTTGTTTACCACCGCCGACAACAAAAACAACCAAGCAGCATGCTAGGCTAACTAGCGTGACATATGCAGCAATGTTACGGCCCAGTGCACTGACTGAAGGGTATGAAAACAATCACACAGCTGTTGACTGTAAAATAAATTGGAGCCATTTTTTTTACGTGTCACTGCTTTCCATTTTTGCACTGAAATTTACGAATCTAGGAATGTTGGAAGGATTCGATTACAGTCTATGTTAGTGTTTCTCCTTCTTTTGTTCTTCAACAATGTATTTTATGGGGACTAAGGTCATTTTCATTAAATTCAGACGATAAAGGGAATATATTTTTTACAAGATTGTAGGAATGCGGTTTTGTCTTCAGTTTATGACTCCGGTGAAAAGGACACATTCTACATGAAACTTACCGACAGCTGTCAATTGAACTCTCTCACTGCCTTCCACTACATCTGCAGGGAAGGTAAATGAAACGTCCTTGGTGAAGTTCCCTTCTTGTGACGTCAGCTCCAAGAAAACAGTCTCTGAAAAAGACTGCTCGAGTCCCTCCGGCTACGAACAGCAGCGATGAAAAATGAACGTGCTGATGGGCACTTCCTGGGCAAAGCTAACTCGTGTATTTAACAAGATCAAGTTTTGTGTATTTAGTGAATACAACACTCAGTGCTGGTATGTGTATTTGAGTACTGTAGGGAAAGTCAATGTCTCTACCTTGACCTGAACCATCTTGAGGATGTGGTCAGACGCAATGTAGGACATGGCTTTGACGGAGATGGGGATGTGTCCCAGGACCAGAGGCCTGATGGGAAACTGGACAGACAGTCCACTCTCGCCCTCAACCAACACCTCCTGTATACTGGCTGTGGACAAGTCCTCAATGTCCGGGAAAACAAACTCAAAGGTATCACTCTGAGCAACAATCACCACGACCTGGCAAAAAGAGAAGGAGAGAGAGAGTGAGAGAGAGAGACAGAGAGAGAGAGAGAGAGAGAGAGAGAGAGAGAGAGAGAGAGAGAGAGAGCAGAGGGAGAGAGAGAGAGAGAGAGCACAGAGGGAATTCACCTGATCGTTTCACACAGATTTCAAAGGCAACAGAATGCACAAAGAGACAAAAGGATAACAAGATCAAAGCAACAGGACAGGCAAACACTGACTTGAACAATGACACAGATCAGAACAGTGATAGAGAAGCACACCCATCTGCATCAGATCAACCCAAAGGTGACCTATCCGGCAGAATACTTTAAAGATACCTTAAAGTCAAGGTCCCAAAGGTACGAGTCATAGACATGCTACTGGATATACTGACACAGTAAGCAACGTACACTTCAGTTTTAGTGTTATGGAAGAGTGCATTAAAGACTCTCACCTCCAGGTCCTGCTTGAGGTAGTTGAATAGAGTAACCTCGACGACGAGCAGCTCCCCTCGGATGATGTAAACAGGCAGATTCAGGGACAGGAAGAAGTCCTGGAACACTGTGAGCTGAGAAGAGCACTCTCCGAGTAAGCAAGGAAGAGCCAGGGCCGTGACATCTTTTGTAAGCAATGACCTGTTCCCGACGATGCAACAATCCAGACCCTCCCACTCCAGACTTAAACACGGACTTCAACGAGCAGGAAAGTATTTGAAAGTAGTTGAACTTGTTTCCCCCCGTAGATAGGTGGGGTTGTGCTTCTGTTGAGACGGTGTGTTGTTAACCGTACCTCCACAGGCGTCTCCACAATCCCCAGGCCCAAGTTGGGAGACATGACGAAGGCTGTGGCCACCCAGGATGTGATGCTGTCTGGCGCAGTCACAAACAACTCGGCTGTTTTCGAAACACTGAAAAGAAATATTCAGCAACAATTCAGGTCCCTCAACACAGAAACACCCACCACACCTTTCCACTTTCCAACCCAATATCCTGACTCCTCGTTGTCTTTCGGACAAGAGAAGGCAACTTTGGGTTTTTCCTGAACCTTTTTTCATTTTCCCTGTCATGTGACTCGTTTGGTTGGAACTCTGGCTCTCTGATCATTCTCCGGGCGGGTCAGGTGACCGGCCCCGATCCTCTCACCTTATGTTGGTGTCCAGCCACAGCCAGGTCTCAGGGAAGTTGGTCCGGAGTGGCGGTTCCTTCTCCATCGCCCAGTCCCCCTCCTGTAGGATGTTTAATCCCTCCCCTGCTGTGGGGAAAACAAGCGGGATGTGAGCCCTGCTCTGGAGCGCCCTGCTCTGGAGCGCCACCATGAACAGAGTAGAAAACAACCTTTCTACATGACTATACTCAACTAAATGCATCTCTAAATCCTCCTAACATGCTCCCTGCACCTTCCGTAAGTCCTGGAGATGATTAACTATTGGTTATCTTGATGTAAGTTCTGTCAGAGGAGAGTTTGTTTTATCTGAGGAAGAGAGAATCAATGGTCGTGTTTGGGCAAAGCAGGATCTATGGGACCATGAGTTGCATTTTAAAACTTACGGAATTCAGGTCTTAGGCCGTCCTGCATCTCCTCCAGCCTGGCATTGGTCATAACTGTGAGGCCACATGCCTTGGGATTTGACACATTATCACAAAGAATGCATGACAAATCTGTATCATGATTTAGTACTTTCTCCTCTATGAACAACAAAGTGTTCTACAGGTGCAATGTAATCAAGACCATTTGACATGCCCCGAAGGGTGATAGATACCGTGAAGATGGAATATGGATCTCCCATTGTTGTCACAGAGTTGAGCATACCGCCTTTCATACCGTACTCGTCCATCTCCTCCAGCACCTGAGAAAGACTCATCCCCCAGTCCCCAAAGCCCACTACGGTTACAACCTACAAAAGACAAACAATAACAGAACTATACAATAAGGCCTACATTGTTAGAACCTGTCGACCAGGTTCGGAGAAAACCCCTTTATGGTGCCCTGCTTTACAGCCGGCCGATACTTGTGTGGGAGAGACGGATGAGGTTTCAGAGGTGGACCTGCAGGGAGAATTATCTCACGCCAAATATGTGTGTCGGGATGAGAGGCGTCAAATGAACATCCTTGGAGGGAAGGGGGCTCGTTCCTAAGGCTGAAAGAGGTCGTTTCTAATCCCACCTGAACTCTCGCCATAACCTTTCCCTAAACCCGACCAAATGTCACATAGGCAAATACTTCGAAACGAGATACAGTCATTCACTCGTTCCCCTTTCTGAGTCACCCGGTAGACATATTTTCCGTCCATCTCAAAGAGTTTGTTTGACTATTACATGGAGGTTTTCCTTACCGTCTCCCTGGTGATGTCGTTGTTTGACTGGGAAGAGCGTGTAGCCTTGTCCACCACCAGGATGCCTACCAGGGAGCCGGGCTCAGCCACTGACACCTTAAGGGACACCCCGCCTGCAGGCCTGACCCGGGCCTCACTCCAGCTCAGAGACACCTTGTTCTTCAGGACTTGGGTGATGGGAATGTGCAGAGCATCGTTGATGAGCTCTCCGTCTGGACGGACGCAGTAGACGACCACACGGGCCAGGGGAGCCCAGGTCTCGTCCGGGGTCAGGGTGAGGGAGGAGGAGGCCCGTCTTCCAGCAGACAATACCTGGCCCCTGGATATCACCTGGGGAACCGTTAGAACCACGGTGAACCTTTGTGATGTCTATCTTGTGGGATTCAGCGGGATGATTGCGCATTAGAGATGCACATTCTCTCGCGAGTGTTTTGTCAAGCCAGCATGCTCACCATATAGTGGAACTCTTGTAGTCCAAAGTTGCTCTGGATTAGCAGGGTGAGTGGGGATCCAACCTGAGACACAAACAGGTTGGTTTACTATGATGGGGAAAAACTACAAATGACTACAAATGGCCACAATCAATTGACTGTTTCATTAAAACAAAATTGCCATCATGACCAGTCTTAACTTCACCAATGGTGTACCTCTGGAGGCGTGTGAGGACTCTGGATCTGAAGGTAGGAGCGACTGGGGGACGTGTAGCTGCAGTACAGCTGCAGCATCTTAAAACCGTCCTTAAACAAAGCCTAGAAACACGACGCCAGAGACCATGTTTAGCTTATCTTGTTCTCACAGCAGCTTTGTCTGGTGTTGCAAACATATTCAAAGGGAAGGTCACCATGGTTCAATAAAATGGACATACATGATGGGATTTAACGGTCGCGGCGGTGTTTGGAGAGGAAAAATGGGCCTTACGTCTATGGTGACTGTGGCTGCTTCGTGTGAGAGGAGAACGTGAATGGGTATGACTCCATCAGCCGGCAAAGGGAACGCCATTTCCTGGACCAGAATCTCAGGCATCGGAGTAAAGGCCTGCATGTCTGGTTCTCGATCGAAACGGGGCTGTAGCATATCTGTGTTCCAGCTCCAGGGACTGTGCTTCTGCTGTGTCACTGTCACCGTCACAATGTCCCCTTCCTCCTTCCCCAGGGACTCCTGGTTGTACGTTGATATTTTCAGCTGCAAGAAGAACAGAACAACCCAAACTTTTTAAACAAAAGCAAATCTTCCAGAGATGTCGATTTTTTTCCCACTGGATTGAGAATGAGGGTGGTTAGGACTGGTAAAGGTCTGAAAGAATTGACATGCGACACAGGAAAAGATCAGTGACACATTGAGACACTTCTATTATTATAGAATCATCACATCCAATCACATCCAATCATGGTACGCTGGTGTACCATGACATGAGGTGGTGTGAAATGATGATATGCGCTACAGTGATCCGACTGTAGAAACCGAGGGTAACTCAACACGAGAAAGAGCGACATGACCTACTTCAGAAAGCTTTACCCACACGTGATGCTTGTAAGAAGGAGCATCCCGGTGTTTCTACCATCTCAAGAAACACTGGAGAAACACTTAGGTGACCTCGTCATCTTTACCTCGGCAGTGAAGTTCAGACCTGGTTTTATCCGTTTGGGATATCCATGGAAGGCAAGAGAATATTTTGATGTCACCACTGTCACTTTCCAGGTGGTGCCACATGTCAGTCCTTGTCCATGTCAGGAAAAGCAACAAAAAGTACATTCAGAAATTGTCAACTCTTTCTGTATTTCTGCTCACAATTTTTTTTACCGAATATTATGTTTATCACCTCTGGGAAGTGACTGAATACAACATACAAATTCATTGTGGATATTGTATAATGTTTTACTGAGAGAGAACACAACACATTGTAAGAATGAAATTCAGTAAATTAAAGAACTTCATGTACCGGTCAGGGACTCAGTGACGTTGACCGCTATGGTGAGGAACTCCTCATTTTCATAATTGTACATCTTCTGAACGTCTTCTGAACGTTTATTCATCCACCAGTTATCACTGATGATATCAAAAGTGATTTCTGCTGTGCCGTCAATCTGTATCAAACACATATCCAGACAAACATTACAGACCCCAGTTTGCAATGAATTAGTTATATTTATGTGACCCTAAAATATAGGTTGTAGGTTCTTACCTAATTAACAACAGACATTCAACTATCAACTACCCCACAGTCTTACCTTAACTAGTTGTGTACCAATACATTTGCACTTAGTTTCAATTTGCATAGTTGCAGTTAGCATGCATTTATGGATACAAACATAGTTTGTTGAAAACGTACCTCTTGTTCTTCATCATAGCTGACGTCAATACCATGGAAAGTATGCAAGTATGTGATGTTCATGAGTCCATGTACAGGTTTACCATACATGTATCTATGAAATACATGTTCAAATACAATTTAGACACTACTTCAAACTTACTTGCATGAAAATGTACATGCTTGTGTACATTCTAGTTGCAGACTAGTATTGTATGGAATACTCACTTGGCTGTAACTGTCCCCCGAAGGCTGTCATCACGATATAGAACTGAGGGAGCATCTATCTTCACCTCAAACTTAGGAAGCACTGTCAAAAAAACGGCATGTTTAACCAATTTTCAAGGGCCGTGATCCCTGTCAATGGTCACTTATAAAAGTATTCACCTTGCAACAATAGTACAATTCAATGTATTAAACTGTGAAAGCATTCGTATCAGCATGGAGATGGTCACTACAGACGGATTCTAACACCTATCGTGAATCACCGAGTGGAATACAGCAGGGAAGGGCAAACAATAAGAGAGAATAACAGACATAACCTGTCTTCCCTGGAGGGTCATCTCACTCTGTCACAAACAGAACGTGGGGGTGGTAGAACAGTGAAGGGTGGTTTCTCAAAGAAGCTGAAAAATGCATTCTCACCGTAATGAGCGACGTTGAACTGTTTTTCACTGACAACGTCCTGCAACACAATAGATATATTAAGTAGGAACAGCATGTCAGTCCCAGACTCTTCTTAGATTATTGTTTATAATAATATTCCTGAATACTCTGAGGTTTAGATAAAAAACATAGTATAATTGTATTTTTTGGAATACCTTTGTTACACATATCAAAGGTATATCACTACATTCTTAATCAAAATACATTGCATCGCATGACACCCTCGAATCGAACACAAACTCCAAAAATACTGCCCATACAAAACATGGCAGGGCTGTTTCACACTTTCACACACTGCTGAGTAACACTACAAGCGTTACTCAGCAGTGTTGGTGTGTCTTATGTACGGCTGGTCACATTAGGAGTACGCTTGTAAAACGAACAGACTCACGTTGACTATAGTTACAATAAACCATAGGCCCAGCGGAGGATTCTCTGACAGTTGAAGCTCTTTAGACACGACCCCTAAAACACTGTCCAGAGACAGCCACTGCTTGATCATGTTCCGCTTTGGATCCTGTTTCACAGCGATGACACAAGAAACGACAATGATGGAATCGCCGTGGCTACAACAATGTCCCAAGCTACATTCGACAACCAGCTCATATTTCCATACGTAAATCCTAACATTTGAAAACAACAGTGGGAAGCAAACACACTCACCCTAATGATAACATCTATGGGGTTCACGTACGGCCTGCCATCTGGATGAATGGACAGTGCCCGGAGTTTCACTACCTGCCCGGGCATGTAGTTAGGCTTGTCAGTTTGAATAAAAGTGGACAAGTTTTTGGGATTGAAGTGGAGATACGCCGAATCTTTGAACACCACATCGTTCCCCACATAGCCACTGACCAGCAGCTTGTAGGGCTTCCAGTAGCTCTGTTCAGAGGAAGGGATCTGCAGAGAGAAAGAGGGGACGGACCACAGCAGCCCAGGGTTCAAAGGTGACCAGGGCTGGATGCATAGGGGCCCTGGCAGGCTGGGTAAAGCAACCTTTGTTCTCTCAGTCAAAATGGAGGTTGTTGATCCATCTAACTTGACTGGTCAGGTGTATAGTATGGCTGTTGTTTATCAAGGCCTGATCTTTACATGACTCACATAGGAGTCATGGTGTTTCACACATGGTGTTTCACACATGGTGTGGGACCTGAGGTGAGACAACTTCAACTGGTTGCCGTTTTAAGTTTGACACAAAACTCAGATTCTGAGTTGTACGTCAACAACTCATGAACGTCAACTCAAGAAGTAACCACAGACAGACAGCAATTAAATCGTCTTCATGTACAGATAGCTTTTTTGAATTTTGGTTGCATTACAAATTAAAGAAGGACACACTTACCGGTGGAAGAACCAAGACCTCAGTGGAACCTTACGAACGCAAATCAATAAAGACAAACAAGTTCAAGTCGTGTAAAGTCTGATTCAAACCAGCCGATGATGAAGGTGTATCTGGAATGCAAATGTACGTGTAATCTAAATGAGAATGATAGGTCACCTCCTTGAATAGCTGTTGTGTTTGAGGCAACTCTATTGTTGCCATTCATAATCTCAGCAGTGACTCTGACAGGGGAACCTGTGAGGATGGTGACTGATAATGTCGTGCAGATGCCAGGCCGAAGATCCTTCGGAACTGAAATCAAATACGAAGGATCGCTCCTGGGGCTGAAAGAGAAGTGAAGAGGAGCACAATGAGAGGGGAATTCAGGCAACAGTCAGTCATACGTGCTTTACATCCGTTTGGTAGTTTAGTAAAAACATATTTTGTGACAACATTAGCACAACCGCTATGTTACTATTTGTTTTGATTGTTATAAAGGGAGACATTCTCTGTTCTGAGAGAGTTTATCAATTAATATGACTGACTGTTTTCAGCTCACACTATTCTAAAGAAACCCAAAAGCACAATTAATTACATACCTTGCTGTTGTGTTCTGGGCACTGCTGAAACTGACAAATAATCCAAGCAATCCCAACACTTGAAACAACTCCATTTGCATGGACCACACACACTGTGTTATGCGGATAAGTGTACCATGTCGTTGTCGTTTTGGTGATGGTCTTCATGATCTGTCTCTGAAGTAACTCCTCCTACAATGCATAGCCCCCTGGGGAAACTTGGTAATGAAACACGCCTGGCACTCCAAAGTGAGTTGGATAATGGACAGTGTTGTTTAAATGATGGACAATTGATGTAGGCAAATATAGTCATTTATAGTCAGAAGTTGAGGTTATGAGAATATACTGCATTTCTGTTTGAAACAAATACCTGTCAGGTATATATTTTGTATTATTATACTGGTGCTAACTCGGAGCTTCAAGATATGTCATCAATTAATAATGCCAGTCATGATCAATGATTTACAGTGATAAAACATTTTTTAAGTAAAAAGTAAACCTGCATGTTATGTACGGTGGCCCTGAAATGCAAAACACCCCCCCTAATATTAGTGCATCCCCCAAATGAAAACACTCCCCCCGAATACGAGTCAACTCCCCCCAAATAGACCACTTTCATGTTTACCAACATTCAGAATGCGCGCGCAGCTAGGTTTCAGAAAACCGGGAAAGGATAGCATTTACAATGGTAAAAGGACCACACGGATCATACAAATAGTTATATTTAAAAGACCAAAAAGTCAGAGGAGGACAGCCTTAAAGAGAGAAAAAGCGATTCATCATTGATCTGTCGGATCAGAATTTTGATTTGGGTCACGAAAGTCTTGACATTTGAGTGAGAATGTCGCCCGGTACAGACCGCATAGTGGAGCGGCAGCCATGTCTTCGCGTCATGTCACAAAGTTCATAATTTTACAGTTGTACAGTCAATTCGACAACTAAAAAGTCGAGCAGGGCAGCTTTCAAGAGATATGGGAATTCTGCTTTTAGCCAGCTGGTCCGATTATTTTTGTGAGACTGCGTCCCCATTAGCCTCAGTCAGACTCGTCGCTCACTGGCAGTGTGCACAATGTTGTATTTCACTCCAGAAACGTCAGAGAGGACTGCCTAACGTAGATACGAGCCTGCTGAAGATAGCCAGCCTATTGGGTTTCTTTAACCGAGCCTGTTTCATTACTCATTTTCCTGAGAAAGCGACCTCGGTTAGCCAGGCTAGTTTTGCCCGATCACTTGGTCAGGCTATTTAAAGCTATGGGGGTCAAGCGACTTTTGTGCATTGACAAGTGAAATGTAAATGCACTCGTCCAAAGGACAAGTGCCTCAAAAAGTTAATGTCAAGCCCTGTAATCCAGTGAACAGAGATATATGATGACCTGATCGACACTCCAAGTGTATTATACCCGGGAGAAGTTCGTCTTTGCAACCCACATGCGCAGTTGAGCCAGCTTGACAGTCGTGTGACGTAGGTTTGAAAGTGGTCTATAGGATGACTTGCTCACCTCCCCCCAATACAAGGACACACTCACCGCAAATGGAAAACATTACATTACTGTAACTCAACGTTTAAAAACCTGTTCCATAGGGCTGCGCTTTACCATCGCTATCTAGTGGTTTACTGTGAGAACTTCACTTGTAATTCACACTTTAAACCACTAGATAGCGAAATTGAAGCACAGCCCAATGGTGCTGTCGAAACAGTGCCCCTTAACACGCAATGTATACTTTAGCATAAGTAGGCCTACTTGCTACCTGCTTCGATAGCTAAACAACTGTCCTGGTGCACGTTACTCTGTCCGGCTATTGCATTTCGTACTTCTGTCGATCACTTTCTTATTCCCTGTTAGTTACTGCATCCATTCAGCGACGAAAGTGTTTGGTACTACCAAAGTGTTTTCATTTGGGGGATGGACTCATAATAGGGGGAGGTGTTTTGCACTTGAGGGCCACCGTAGTTATGCTATGGATGAAACTAACCAGGAGGTGGCAGTGTACTTCATGGGCATTTAAGGATGTGGTTCCCCTCCAAACCAACAGAGGGAATATTTCTCAAAACACAGACAAAGTCTGTTCAATAGGGTTCTAGAAAGGTCACTGTACACTGCTTCAAAATGACAACAGTGCGGGCTTTCACGTGCGACGATTTGTTTAAATTCAACAATATGTACGTTTATTTAACATTTTTTCACAATTACTAAATTAATATTACGAAACAGGGGTTGATGTTACATTGGCAGGACGTTTCGTTTTTATATATATCTTGTACATTTTTTTACTTGCTATTGGGCTAGCGTTAGCTAGCATCTGGCCAGAATAGATAGAAACAGAATAGAAATATTCGTGTAAGGTCACCGAAATTATACATAAAGTACATACAATAAATACAAAACTATCGAGTAAAAATGGCAAAGCTAAGATCTTTCTTTTTCTCTTCCCAGAAACTTGGATCCATTCACAGAAACTGTATCCTTTCAGAATTGATTACAGCTGCTTTTCTGCAGGGTTGTTGGATAGAGTTCATCCTGATCCCAACATGTTTTATGTCAAGCTCATGTGAATAACGTTAGCCAGTGTCCAATAATCTGGAATTCTTCTGTAGTAATACGTTTGCCTTAACCTTCCATTCCAGTATGGGATTCCATTTTACCTACAGTACCTCGCCCACTGGCCAGAGTACTTCATTGTTGCAGAGGCACCTGGTGGGGAATTAATGGGATACAGTAAGTACCAGTAGGCCAATATGTAGTCATGATACAGACAGACAAACGTTTCCCAAATCATAGTTTGTGGACCATTGCTGGAAGAAATGCAGCCTGCATGTATGCAGCCTTTATTAATCTCACAACACCAAGTTAACCATGGCCAGCTCAAAACAAATAGCTTGCATAGTTGATAGCAAACACATGTTTTATCAAGTGTTCCCGGATATGTAGACATTCCAAAGTTATAATTCTATTCTCTTGTGAATTTAATTCATTCTTCTTAAATTAAAAAAGTAGATGAACCAGTATGGGTCCAAAGGGGCAAAACAAAACACAGAGAACTGTACTTTTATATATTTGTACGAAGCCAAAGTCATGCCTTGCCAGTCCTTGGCACCCCTAAATGAGAAGTGCTGCAGTTAAAACATGCTGCTGTCTTTTCCAGTCATGGGGAAGGCGGAGGGATCCGTGGCGCGAGAGGAGTGGCACGGCCACGTCACGGCTCTGTCTGTGGCCCCGGAGTTCAGGAGACTGGGACTAGCTGCCAAACTCATGGAAATGTTGGAGGAGATATCGGAAAGGTAACTGACGCGTTGGCCCACGGGTCAGCTTCTAATACCTTGCCGTCGTCGTGCGGCCTCACCCCTTTGCTGTCCCCGTCCATTCAGGAAGGGCGGGTTCTTCGTCGACCTCTTCGTGAGAGTCTCCAATCAAGTGGCGGTCAACATGTACAAACAGCTAGGCTACAGCGTGTACAGGACCGTAATAGAATACTACTCTGCCAGTAACGGGGAGCCGGATGAAGACGCCTACGGTAAGCGCCGGCCCTCTCACGTCACAAACGTTCCCGTTTCTCCATGAGCGAACGCGTGTGATAACCCGGCACCCCCCCCCGACCCCCTTTTCAGATATGAGGAAGGCGTTGGCGAGGGACACCGACAAGAAGTCCATCGTCCCCTTGCCGCACCCCGTCAGACCCGAGGATATAGAATAACGGTAGACTGTGGCTCTCCGACACCCCTGCCCTCTCCCCCCTCACGGTGACGTAGACGAACCGAAATGTGAAATATTCCACTATCAGGACCTGTTTTTTGCTAGGTATTTTGAATTTCACTGTACATAATGTATGAATCTGTCAAATAGGCCTACTACATCTTTGGAGAATGTTTTTTATGCCGTCGAGTCCGAGAGCCACAGTTTAAATACATCGTCAGTGTGCGGATCTATGAGAGGCGATGGAGATGTGCTTCATATTCAATAAACGACTGTGTGACCTACTTCTGTGGCGTTTGCAGTGTTCCCACTTTGTGATATCTGCTGCATGAGGTGCACGCAATGAGACACAAACAACAGATTTCATTTTGTTGTTTGATGTATTTACAATTACATGATTCCAACAAATGAAACAAGGGCACGAAACAACACGTGTGAACGACAACCTTTGTTTTGGGATTTTATTAGAAAAGCAATAGAAATGGAACCAAGGACGACATCCCTCCCCAGGATACGGCCACCTGCCATACAGTTAAGGAAATAGAAGCGTGCTGAATTCAGTCAGATTCCTTCTTCCTTTTCTTGGGCTGTTTCTTAGCAGCAGCGTCATCATCCTCACTCTCACTGCTACTACTGCTGCTGCTGCCACTCCCACTATCACTACCGCTGCTGCTGCTGCTGCTACTACTGCTGCTGCTGCTGCTATCATCTTTGTCATTGACTGAGCCCTTCTTGGGAGGTTTCTCTGGAGCTGGCTTATGATTGGCTGGCTCATGGCTGGGAGGCTTCTCTGATGCAGTACCCTCGTCTGATCTCTCTGGCACCTCGTCTGATCTCTCTGGCACCTCCCCTGATCTCTCTGGCACCTCCCCTGATCTCTCTGGCACCTCCCCTGATCTCTCTGGCACCTCGCCCTGATCTCTCTGGCACCTTCCCTGATCTCTCTGGCACCTCGTCTGATCTCTCTGGCACCTCGTCTGATCTCTCTGGTACCTCCCCTGATGTCTCTGGTACCTCCCCTGATGTCTCTGGCCCTTCCCCTGATTTCTCTGGCACCTCGTCTGATCTCTCCAGCCCCTTCCCTGATCTCTCTGGCACCTCCCCTGATCTCTCTGGCTCCTCCCCTGAACTCTCTGACCCCTTCTCTGCATCTTTCCCCTTCTCTTCTCCCCCCTCGTCTCCCTCTTCTTCCTCCTCATCCATGTCCTCGTCCTTTTCCTCCTCATCATCATCATCCAGATCCACCTGCTGCTTCTTCCACATCTTGGCCATAGCGAGCAGCTTGAGGTTGGGCTGGTTGGCCGAGTCCTCTGGGAAGATGTAGTCATAGTACTCCTCCCAGCCTGCGTCGGACTGACAGAAAAAAAGAAAAAAAGTGTGAGTAAAAAATAAATAAAAAAGAGACAAAAAACAGGCCAAACCATGCTACGCCATTCAAAACCCGGTGTTGTGAAACTCGGCGCGGGTCTGTCTCCTCCACATCACCCTGGCTCCCCGCCCTGACACTTACCCCGTCCTCGGCGGTCAGCTTCCTCCTCTTCTTCACCTTCTCGGGCAGCAGCTTCATCACCCGGTCCCTGGTGGTGTCGGAGCCAAACTCGTGCTCAAACTCCCTCCAGGACTCCAGCAGCATCAGGCGCTCCTCCTTCTCCTCGCAGCTGCGCAGGCCCTTGTTGGCCTCCTCGAAGATCTGCCGGCACCTCTGCAGCCGGTCGGCGCTGTCGATGGACAGCTCGTACTGGGCGTAGCTGATCCAGACCTGTCGTCCCAAAAGAGGCGTCGGTAGGGGATTAGATTATTAGGGGCTTATCGGACGACACTGTCCAGAGACTAAACTCGTGGAAAGCGGAGTGCTTTTTTGTTGGTGCGTGACTAGGAGAGTGCTGTGGGTGGGTGCGGTGCGAGGGTGCGGTGCGAGGGCGGCTTCTCCTGACCTTGACGTGCTGCGTGCGCTGCAGCAGCCTTTTGTACAGCCCTCGGGTGTTGTTGTACTCCTCTTGTTCGATCTCAAAGTCGATGTAGGACTTCCACAGCACCTGCAGGTGGCAGCAGCGGATCATTAGTCATCTCATCGGTGGGCCCTTTAAGAACAACACTGGATTGTAAACCCCCCCCTCGACGATGGGCGAGTCAGACCTCCGGCATGTCGAGGCGCGGCTGCCCGATGGCGAGCTCGAAGATGGCGCGGGCCCTCTCCGTGTCGCCCAGGATGGTCTCCAGCTCGGAGAACTTGATCCAGGTGGTGCAGTTCTCCGGGGCAAACTCCAGGTACTTCTCGTACAGCTTCCTGCAGCGGTCGAACTCCCGCAGCTGCAGCTCCAGCTCGATGTAGCCCTTGAACAGTTTGTTCTTGGGGCACTTGCCGATGGCTGCGCCCTGGCAAAGAGCGGGGGGGGGGAGACGGGGAGGGGGTCGTTAACGCGGAACCGCTTTTTTGGGGGGGGAAATGTGTTTATTAAACAACAGCCATTCTGTTCGAGCTGCGCCCTTCCGGTCTTTGATAATCCGCTGCATGTTAAGATGAGCGTTTTTTGCCTGTCGCTTCGGATGAAGGCGTCGAGTAAAATAGTCAATGTAACTGCGGGGGGGGAAAACAAGCAGCCACAATGATCTCCAAATAGACAAGACTCTTACCAGGCCTTTTCTGGCCGCCTGCAGGTTCTTCTGGCGGATCTCAAACTGGCTGTAGAGGAGCCACATCTTGGCAAAGGTGAACTGAGGAGAAGAAACACAGAATAAGTGTCCCGGTAGAACTGAATGTCTCAATCGATATGACACACAGTGAGTGAGAGAGAGTGTGAGAGAGCTGGATGTCGCCTTCTCCGCCAGTACCTTTTTATGAGGGATGAGCTCCAGGCACGCCTGGTACACCTGCCTGGTTCTCTCTGGATCCTGCCAAGCAGAAAAATAACGATCAAAACTAGCCAATTGCACAAATGCATCCGTTTCCACAGGTTTATTTGACACGGGTTCAGACTTCACATCCCAGCGGCCCACCTTGACCTCCAGTTCCTCGTACAGCGCGTAGTTTATCCACAGGTAGATGTATCGCCGCCAGTGCCTCTTCTCCTGGATGGGGGGGATGTTGGCGATGGACCGCTCGTACACGTCTCTGGCCGTTTCGGGGTCGGCATCGCTTTCCACCAGACGCAGGTAGTCGAACCAGGCGTCGTAGTTGTGTGGATTGGCCTGAGGGGGGAAGGAAGTCAAAGAGTGATCAAGGAGAAGAAAAATGATATATAAAAAAAACCCTAATAACCCACCCAGTAAATACCATTGACCCATTAGATGACACTCTAGATAAGATGCAGGTTTTTTACCTTGACCTCCTCCTCATACTGGAACCTCCTCTTGCTGACGATGACATCCTCGATCCCCCTGCGGTCGCCGTACTTCTTCTCAAACACGGTGTAGCTCTTGAAAAGCTCCTGGGCTTGCTGCTTGGGGATGCGGTCGAGGGCGTACTTGTAGATGACTCGAACCCGCTCGAACTAGAAAAACATCACATTTTAAAAAAGGTTGAAAGTCTTGGAACTGGGTTTCGTCTGCACGAGGTACAAAAAACAAAAGCTTGACGTTCTTTTACGAACCTCTTTTTGTTTCTCCTCAAAGCGGGCGAAGGCCACAAAGAGGTTCTCGTCGATGTGCTCCTCCCCGAAGAACTCCACGGACCTCTCGAAGACCTTCCGGCCGTGGGCCACGTAGCCGTGCTTCTCTTCGAAGCGGGCGTACTTAATCCAGTTCTTCACATCGGGATGGACGAGCACAAGTTCACTGGAGTCAAGGAGATTTTTCAAAGCAAGAAGACCGACAAGCTACAGATATCACCATATTTGAATTGCCTGCCAACGTTGGCATTTGGGGAAACGCAGAGTGAACTTAGGAAAGGATATATCTCTCGTAGGTGGACCGGGCCTTCTCCACCTCCTTGTAGCGCAGCTCAAAGTTGATGTAGGAGTGCCAGGCTTGCTCCTCCGGCTCCCACTCCATCCAGCGCTCAAACACCTGCCTGCAGCCCGCGATGTTGCCCAGCATCTCCTCCATGTAACTGTACTTGTACCTGAACGACAACAAAAGAGAGAAACACAGAGTCGGTCAATACATTTCACACAAGTCCATCATGTAAGATACACTAAAAGTTGCATACCATTAAACACTAACTAGCAAAGGCTTGCTTTATTGTTAGAGGGAGTGGTAGGGACGTACCAAAACTGGTTGACACGGGGCAGGATGGTGATGGCCCGGTCCCAGATGTTGCGGGCGTGGTTCACCTGTCTGTTCTTCATCTCCATCTCGGCATATTTCAGCCAGAGAGCGATGTTCCGGTGGTCCACATCCAGAGCACGCTCGTATATAGAACGAGCCCTGGAGGAAGAGAGGGAGGCGTTCAGGTTTGGCTACAGGTCCAACACCTCTGAAGCGACGTGTCGTGAACCGAAGTGTCGTGAACCGAAGTGTATCGCATTGAAATGACAGGCCTACCTCTGTACTTCCTTCAAGCTTTCTTCCCATTGTGCGTATTTGATCCAGTTGCTGATGACTGTGCGATTCTTTCTAATGTTATCTTCAAATCCCTGCAAGAGACGGACATTGCGTGTTTGAGTACGTTTTGGGAAGCATGACATGCGAATGCCTTGTAAATGTCACATATTTTGAGCTAACTTACCTTCCGTTTCTTCAATTTGTAATCGTTTAACTCCTCCTCATCTGTGATCTTCTGTTTTGGCGGAGGTGGCAGAAGTTCGAGTTCTCTCTCTTTAGCTTCCCTGAGCAGTTGCTCAGCAGTGATCTGCACTTCAGCGGGGGCTTTATTTTTCACCTGTGTAGAGAAAAAACACATCGATATACATGTGCAACATGTAAACAATAGGTAGTTGAAAGATTCAAACTGTTGACCACTAATAACACAACTTGCTAACTGCCCACTGTTTACAAAGTTGTTAGCTGGCTATGGCTAACTTTTCCCTGAAAATACAAAAAGGGATGTTTATGGTGAATTATATTTGTCGTATTGTCCGTGAAAGTCCTTACAATTTCAGAAAAACGTTACAGTTAACGTTAGAGTACACAATGCTGCTATTAGCAAGGCTGCTATTAGCAATCGCGCTTGGAATTCAGAGCCCTACGATGTAGCAAGGAAGTTAGCAAATCAGCTAACGTTATTGTTGCCCAGCTAGCTACTTTGAAGTGTTATACCTTCGCCACTTTCGGTATCCTCTGTTTGCCTGCTGCAGTGGAAGCCATGTTTCTGGCTTAGACGACGGATAACAATATAACTCTGAATAAAGACGTTTCCCAATAAAATACGATGCACCCACGTAAAGTTGTGTGCGTTTTCACATGAAAGTGTGTCCCGCCATGACACTACCCAGCATGCATTGCACATTACCTTTGAACCCCAACGCTGTCAGGCATTCTGTTGCTATGGTTACTCCACCATCCTTTTCTAAGTTAGCTTCAGTTAGCAAAGTATCAAACAGTTTACAGAAGATACCGAAAGTGGCACATCAGTTTGCAATTTGCAACGTAAGCACCGTTTACGCTGTTACGCAGATAACATAATGCATATTGCATTGTTTTAAGTAAAAAGCGGTAAGTGACTGCCAGCAACCTGGTTGTTAGATAGCAGGTTGGCTAACTTGACAACTGGGTTACTTTACTGTACAGTACTAGACTAGCTACAAACTAGAATCTGCAAACAGGGTACTAGCACAACATAACTGAGACTGAATAGAATAGTCTTCTGATTAGTCTCAATGGGTTAAAGCTAGTATTATTTTATAATACGTTTACAATCTCAGGCATATTTTAACTTTCTTTCTGATTTAGTTAAATTAGATAAATTCAGACCGACATGAGGACAATAACTTCAGCAGGTGGCAATGTTGAGACTGTGAGCGTCAGAAGAACCGAGTCAGCTGATGCGCCACAGATCAACAGCCTCATAAGTCCTGCCACTGTGTCAGTCTTTGGGAGGGTCAATGTCATTCACCTACTGTGAGTATTCTGCTAAAGACTGCAAGATCTTGATATGAGTCATTCAAAGCACACAATTCAAGAGTACACACACAGGTAGGAAGTTAAAGTCTGCTATTTTCAGGGAAAAGGCCAATTTGGCAGTGAGCCTGAACAATGCCATGGGCGACGTTCTGGCCCATGCTGCCTTCTTGGACTACCCACTCGGTGACATCGTGGATCAAGCCTGCTGGGAGCCACTGATGCATGATCACTTTAAAGCGGAAAAATGCACAGTCAGTATTAAGCCTAACGATGCTGAACTTTGTTTGTTCTATTTACCTATACTTGTGAAGAGAAAGAGATTATTTTAACGGTTTTGACGTTCTCCTTTCGGCAGCCTTTGAACACACTCTTCTTGCATCTCTTTGTGGCTCAGCCACTCTACTCGGTTGGGAGTGCGAAAGAGATAATAAGGTAAAGAGTTCCAGATCTTATGATAACATAACTTGGGATAACTTCGTTCTTCACATAATGTACTTAGCCTGGGTTGGAATCTAGTTTGTGTAACCGATGATACAATATCATTCCAACAGAGCACAATCTTTGTCCACTTTGATTCCACAGACATTACATCAAATGTGTAATCACAGCCGTTGGTCTTGATACTCAGGATGTGCCTTCATTGCCAGGTTTTCCCCCCCTGACAGACTGTTGTAAACACATGTCGTTTCAGAACTGTCTTTCATGCTATCACAGAACTTGAGTACATCTACCTGGTCACTCCAAACAAGGTCCGCATAGGTGAGACGTCTGTTGATATGGGTACTGTATGCATTTCCTCTATGAAACTGCTTGTGGGGCGTTCGACACAATCCTCCCTGTATGTTCTCAGAGCCTGCACTGCTGGAGATATTTGAGCCTTTGGAGAGAGTCAGCGATTCCAAAGTCCAGTGTTTAGCGTTTGTGTGCCAAAGACACAACTACTGTCCAAGGCTATATGTCCGGAGAGCAAGGTCGGCACTATCAATTCATCTCACGACACTTGACCGTAGCAAAGATATTATTTTCAATTAAAGTATTCTTTAGCTATATATGTTCAAGTTTGATGCATGACCTCCCCGATGGTGGCACACGGCTGAGGGTGGGGTCCCGTGTCGCAGGATCGAGGATCACGACGACCTCACACACATATGTTCCGAGCAGACCAAGGCCCTCACGGGCTCCTACGGACCCTACTTCCTGGCTGAGCTCATCGAGGCTCAGGACGAGGAGAACCACGCAGCCGTTTGCGAGGTCAGTTATGCCAATGGATCGATTTAGGGTTTCGTCATGCAAATCTCTGCCGTTGGTGTTTCAAGTGCTACTTAGTCAACTTTTGCCAAACCACCGGTTGGAAAAATGTATTCAATGTGTACAGTGTACCGTTGACTTCTTTTCAACATTTTCTCTGTTTTTATTTAATCGTTAGTATCAAGCATTGAAATCTGCTGTCAAAGGCTGTTTAAACATTTATAGCAGTAGTGCAGATGCTTTAGCCCCGTTCACAGAAATCCTGCTGGGATAGTTTCCCCCAGGACCTGAAACCTGACAGATCCCCAACCCCTACCCCACCCCCACCCCACCACCCAGCAGCTCAAGCTGACATGTGTTCATGGCAGCATATGGTAGATGGGAGTTGATCGTCTGCCAAGACATGCTCTCACTAAACATATTGTGTCCAGACATCTGTAGCATTTTTGAGGTTTTGTTTCAATGTGTTCTCCATTCAGAGAACAAACATCACAACATTGCCCTGGAGGATTCCACCGCCTCTTTCTCTGTGGAAAATCATAAATTATTCCACAAACAGCTCTGTGGATTAGAGTTTTGGCGCCCGGGCTGTGCCATTTACAAACCTTTCCTATTGCGAGGCGAAACCTACAGTAGTTCAAGTGAAAGCTGTCAGAGAGTACTGCTACATCTCTGTTTAATGCTCTTACATTAATAATAATCAGTGATGTGTGTGCTGTACATGCATGTTCATGTTTGTTTTACAGAGCGAGGGACTGGCCGTTGGTTTCATCAGCGTGAGTGGTGACATCAATCTGAAGCTGTTGAATGAGTGTTTTGAGCTCGGGCCGTTTAATGGCCTCTACAAGCCACGCTCCAAGGACCAGCCCAAGCCTGTCGAAGACCCCCCAGAGGAGGGCAGTCAAAGTGTGGGGGAATCCAAGCCAGGACACCCACTGGAGCACACAGGAAAGGTACCGAATGTTTTGAACAAGGGGGGACGGACCTGCTGAGAGCTTCAAGCATCACAGTAATCGTGTCTGTTTCTGTATTAAAGTGTTCTTTGTTTTTGTGTTGGACAAAACAAAGAACCCCGTGGAAAACGAGGGTGTGACGGACGTCCCTTGTGAAATCTCAGAGGTGATTAACTGTCTTTATCTTCAAAGGCTTTGTTTGATTTATACTCCTCTTCGTGTTATCAGTCACATTTGTTGTTGTTCAATAAAGTCTCAGATTTCCGGTGATGGTCAAGGACCACGAGACTGTGCTGAAACGCCAAACGCCTTCTGTGTTCAGCTGTTTGTCATCGACAAGAAATTTGAAATGAGGTAAGATCAGGCCTAAGTCACAAGCAGAAAATGACACAACACTTTTAATTACTTGTAGATCATTTAAAACAAAAACTAAAAACATCCCATAATTCAGTACATTCACATAAATGTACATTCACATAAATTCACACATATGCAAATTGTAATGTAGCCTTTTCCACTTTCGGAATGGTTGGAAGTAGCCATTCATATGTTATGGCGTAAATCCAGTGTGTATCAGTCATGTGCGGTGTGAAGCAGAGCCACTGATTGTTAGTTGGCTCATGCTGGGCCCTTCTCTCTGTCGCCTTGCTGCCCAGCTGTTACAGAATATGGGCCCCAGTCGCTCCCCGCCGAGAGTGAGCATGTAATTAATGAGTGTGGTGCTTAAAGTGACAGCAACTTGAAGGAGAGAAGTCAAGCTTTGACCAATGGGCATTGAGCTAAAACGGGCAGATTGCTTGGCCAGTTGTTCCACGTCTGTGATCTCCGTTCTGGCTCCGAGTCAGGGTTTGGCAAAGGTACGTTTTTCACTTCACTTTTTATTTTCTGATTCCCCTCCTCCCCCCTTTTCCTCCCCCAACAGATCCATGGACTTTCTCCCCAACATATTCAAGCTCTTCCCTGTAAGTAGCGCACATGTTTCTCTCATTTTAGCAACATTGAAAAAAGGGCTGATGGTATAAGTGCAGCAAATCAT
This sequence comes from Mallotus villosus, assembly GCA_903064625.1. Taxonomy (NCBI): domain Eukaryota; kingdom Metazoa; phylum Chordata; class Actinopteri; order Osmeriformes; family Salangidae; genus Mallotus; species Mallotus villosus. The sequence goes on along the minus strand of CAEFZP010005770.1, from coordinate 200,710 downwards.
CAAGAACTAAGTGCAAAGTGCAGTTCTGAAAGTAATACCGTGCATAGTGCCATGGAACAGTCTTTATGTTTCCAAGAAGCTGTGCAGCAGCAACCTCCTAGCTCAGATATCTGGTGATCTTCTGAGCATGGCTCTTGAATACCCAGCAAACATGTCTATATTTCGACACTCTTCCTCTAAAAGCAAACAATCGAAGGTTGTGTGTTGAGAACGGTGCTGAAGCCAGTCTCCTGGTGCCCTCCAGGACAGGGACTTCTGTGTCATCACGGTGCCCAAGCTGGCTCCTGAGTTCCCCCTCCTCCAGAGCTTCCTCAGGGTGGTGCCACGCCACACCAGCAGTCTGCCCCAGGAGCTCTACATCTTCCACCGCTCCGGCCTGCTCAAGTACACCCACCACAACCACCCACCACCACCACCCACCACCACACCCACCACCACCACCACACCCACCACACCCACCCATCACCACACCCACCCACCACCACCACCACCCACACACCACCACCACACCACCCACCCACCCACCCACCCACCACATCCCACCCACCCACCCACCCACCCACCCACCCACCCACCCACCCACCCACCCACCCACCCACCCACCCATCACCACCACCACACCCACCAACCACCACCACCGCACCCACCCACCCACCACCACCACAATTTTTTCCAGATCAATGGAAATCCGATTAGAGATCCGAGATAATCCTGCTGTTTTGTGTCCCCAGAACCTTCGAGGTGAGGGTGGCCGTGTCTGCAGACAGGCCTTCCATCCGCGCCATGGTGGAGAAGCTCCTTCTTCACGAGTCCCTGCTGAACGACCTGGATGTGTTCTGTCAGGCCCGCAGAGACCCGGTCAGTCACAGGACACAGGGAACCAGACCACAGCCTTGGACAATGGACCCGGGCCATCTACAATGTTGTCTCGAATTTCCAATCAATCACTCAGTCGGAAACAAGGGCTCCAATAGATGATTGCGTTTGTTTTTAGAATAGCCAGGGGAAATTGTCAATGAACGAGAGCGATCGCTCTCTCGTTAAACATGTTTTATGTTGTGATTGACACCCCAGCTGTCAGCGAGGACAGAGATCCAACACGGATAATTACTTCTGAGATGAGGATGGAACCGCTCTCGCGTAATCACCGAGCTGGCTGGGCCCTGTGTTGTGTCCCGAGCCCTAGAGGATCTCATCCTTGTTTATCTTCTTTCTCCTCTCTCTCTCTCTCTCTCTCTCTCTCTCTCTCTCTCTCTCTCTCTCTCTCTCTTTTTATACTTCAGGATGGAACTCCCCTCCAGGCATTTGTGGCCCAAGTGCAGGACCAAGTCGTGGGCATCATTATCACCAGAAACGAGGAGGTAGGTCCAGTTTCACGCACGTCGGCCGATGGAGCTCCCCGACGACGTGCTGACCCAAATCCCCTCCCCCCCAGGACATCGATTCCATCCGCGCCAACTACGACATCGAGAACTTCATCTACTTCAGCCACCACCGCTACGAGGAGCACGCGCAGCTGGCCCACTTCGCCCTCAGCCCCGTCTTCCAGCACTACGCCAAGCACTTCCTCAAGGAGGCGCTGCGCCTCGCCCACAAGTCCTGCCTCTACTACCCCATCTACCCCGTCTGCCACCGCCAGAAGGTGAGCCAGCGGATCGCCAGAAGGGAAACATCCAGGCCCTCGCTGGGCCCTTCACCCGAGCGCCGGGTCTGCACTACGCGGGGCTCAGTTCGAGATCTACATTAGTGACGGCTTCCTCCCGTGGTTTGCCCGGGCCTCTTCGGCTCTCCCTCTCTCTCGGGTTCGAGGCAGCAGGTGCTGTCAGATGTGCCAGCAGCTCCACCTCCCTATAGGACCCTGATGAGACGTTCCCCTCGCCGCCGCGGCGGAAGCCTCCACCTCCTCTGCTAATTATCTTTTTCGCAAACGTGCACCAGATCGGAGGAGGACGAGGTGTCAATAGAATAATGGAGAAGCGAGCGAGAAGAGAGGGCCCACGTGGCATTCTGGGAAGCGGGTTTGAGAGCGGGAGTTTGCCAACCGTGGTCGAGGGGTGTTCTGTTCGGTTGGGAATGCACGTCTAGGGATGTACAACGCTTGTGCCAGTCTCCTCACAAGGGCTTATTAGCGACTTAACCTCAGCAGCTGTGAGCTGCCGCCCCCCTCAGCCTGGGATTTGGTCTAGCCCAAAAGGTGAGTCGCCCTCACTTCACCTGATAGCCCTCACTTCACCTGACATTGCGCCCTTTTCTTCCCTTCTCCCCAGAACTCCTGCGCCCATTACCTGACCTCCGTCCTGAGCTCCATGGTTCCCGTGCGCCCACGTCGCCAGATTGTTTACCCTCTGGAGGACCTGGGCATCAACGCCCCGTCCAAACAAATCACCAAGGACCAGGTGGGCACGGCAGCAGCTGGTGGAAGGGGCCTTGGCATGCCAGTTTGCAGATGGGCAAACACTCTGGGTCTCTCGTTTCAAAGAAACGAGAGGAAGGGGGAGATTATGGGAGAAATCGTCGGACAGGGGAGGGAGACGTGTGTGGTAACTCGGTTGACCACAAGAGGGCACTGCTTTACAGTTGCTGTGGCCCTGGTCAGGTTCCGAGGGGTGGACTGAACTGAATGCATATGTATTCACACCAGGACAATGCGATTGAGGACGGCTGAATGGCTGAGAATGACAAGGCTGGTTCATTAGAAAGATCCAATCAAAAGAAGGAAAAAAAAAGAACCTGGCGTGAGAAGACTTTAAACGTACAATAGCATTACATTTCGCACCCTCACGGATACAGCACTATAATCTTCGAATGCGGTGTGTTTGGATACTGTCAATGAACGACAGAGCCCGTTTTGGGAGCAGGGCAACACCACTTTTCCACATGAGTCTACACACACAGTCTCCACCCACGGCCTCGGGCTGTGTTGGAAGGGGGCCGTGTGGGGGAGAGAGAGCGGCAGATGGTCCCTCTGACAGATGGTTAGTCATGTTCGCTGCTGCCGGTTAACAGGTAAAGCAGCATCTTTTCATTCATCTCATGTTCAGTGGACTGGACAGTCTCTGGCGTAACACGCTAGCACATTCAGCCTGTTTCTACTCTCAGTCTGAATGGGTGGATTATACAACGCGGGCCGAGTGCCGACGTTGTGCGTGCGTGCGTTGCCGTTTGGCGATTCATGAGCCCCCGTGTTTGTACGTGCCGGGGGTCCTGAACCGCTGGTTTCCCCCCCCCCTCGCTCCGGTGACGCAACAAGTCCTCTCGCGTGTTCGCCGCTGGGGTTGACATGGGTTTTTACGTGTCACATGTCAAAAACCCTGTACGCCTCCTTCCCCCCCTCGTCCCCTCGCAGCACACCTGCGCACGACGCTCCACCCCCCATCCAGTTGCGCCCCGTTCTGGTAGCACGGCAACCATCCTTCCCAGGCTGCCGTGTAGATAAGAGGAGAGGATGTGTGCGTGGAAGCTTTGTCCCAGCCTCCTGATGTAAGCCCCGGGGGCCGCGACACTGCCGGCTTAATCAGATTCTAAACACCTGTTCCCTCTCTGTCAATACCAGATCATATTACACACACACACACAGGACGGTGGCCGCAGCACCGTGTCACGCGTGTCCGCCAGGTTGGGGACGGCCACACCCGGCCACGTCGACCTGCCTCTTCTGGGCTGGCTGGCGTGTTTGAGCGATTCTCATGCTCATTCTCAACGAAGAAAATGGCGTTGGCGGTTACTTGTTTGACGACTTGTGGTTGTTTAGACTTGAATGGTATGTAGCGGTGCAGAGGTTCGGTATGTGCCTTGGTTTTGGGGTCACGGGTCGGTACGAGTTCAGCAGGGGGAAAAAACTCATTCAAAATGCTTGGTGTCATTTCGTATTCAATACCACAGCCCAAACTTGATCTCAATGTGTTCATGAAAGACTGGTCGACTACATGACTATAAAAACGGCTAACATTTTCCATTTGGGACTTTTCAGATATTTGTCCAATGAGTGCCCCTGTTTTACATTTTGAGTGCTGACAAACTGCCTTTCGCTCTCTCTAGCGAGCTGGCCTCGAGCATTTCTCCAACTCTCTAAAGCACAGACAGATGAGGGAAGATTGAACCTGAGATCAACCTCATCGTCACTTTCCATAAAGTAGAAAGGCCTGTGACGAGCGTATGACTCTGTCTGACTGCCTGCACCAATCCGTATCACGACAAACTGACGTTTTGTCAAAACATGGACCTTTACACCCCTAATAAACGCTTGGGATCCTGCTTCCCCATCAGATCAGACTTAGATATTTTAAGCAGAGGGTAGGCCCTTACTGGGGAACTAAAAGGATTGGAACACTTCCACCAATCAGGTCTCCCGATCCTAATGTTCCTAAAGATAGTTGTTCCGTGCTGCTATTTTCCATAGTAACTTCCAGTCTGACTGCAGTACGACACAGCAATAACCAGTAGCTCACAGACATCACAGCAGCACTACGTGATCCATCGTCATCTGAAGAGTAGGGAATAATATGGAATACGCAATGTTCTCTCTGAGTTTATTCAAATTCTATGTGCCATATTCCAAACTCCTAAATGCCTGTTTCCATGTTACGGGTGTGAACGCTGGTGTGCAAAAAATTGGGCTAAAAGCTGCCACTCTGTTTTAGAGAGCTAAGTGCTCCGAGACATGCCCGTCTCTGCACTTCAGACGTCTGTTTGCGATTTCCAAGACACTCCAAATGGAACTTGTCTGAGCGCATTATTCTTAGTGCTTTTGGGAATTTGATAATTGTCTTCAAATGGTGGTATCCGTACTGGGAGCAAAGTGAGTGACGGCTCTGCGTCGTTCGTATCGCGGAGGCCTTGAAAAACGTCCCTATTTGAACGAGCCTGACTGTGAATCTCTCGTGCTTATCCCATTAGGTTCCGTATGCACTCAACCACATCAACAGGAAACTCACCATGGAACCCAAAGTCACCATCAATGCCAGGATCGTGGTGGTCGGGGCTTCAGACACGGGGCTGGCCTTCTTGGAGGTGCTTGCATTCTGGTAAGGATCCCCTGTCATACAAGACAACAGACAGACATGTTGTGTGCGTTTGTGTGTGGTTTTGCATGTGTGTGTGTGTCAGTGAAATAAGACACCACTTTGATAATTATAATCAGGTGAAGTAACATGCAGGTCTTAGAGGAGGAGATTGGGCAGGTTTTGGAGCAGCGATTAGCAGAAATATGAACAGGGGGCTTAGAAGCCAACCCGAAGCAACACATGCAAAAGCAATACCATTTCTCCCCCGTCCTCATCTCACAACAAGGGACCGGGCTTGTATTATGTCACTTGAGCTGTTCTCCCAGGAGCCATGCATTATGGGTAAGCATCTGGCCCAGCACTGCAGTTACCTGATTAAGCTAATCAAGGCCTTTTATTATTCATCATCTTGTTGAATCACAAATCAGAACACTGTTCCGAGAAATAGGTCCGTGAACACCTCGGAAACGTTAGAAAAGCCAACTTGCACAGTACCTGTCCAGAGAGTACTTAGCCCCCTCAGAAAGAGTGGGTACTTGTTGTCCTTGTCCCTTTCTCTTATTCCAGGAATCCAATCTCTTGAAATGTCACCAGAGCTTTGGCACAATGCGGAGGCGCTACATGTTTGCATTCAGCCCCGGCTCTGAGATTAACTGTCCCTCGAAACAATGAAGGAAGTGAGGCCTGCCGATTCGCTGCGAGGCCGATAACTGCCAGGCAACCGGGGGGTCATTGTGTGTGGAAGTGAAAGCGAAGAGCATGCATAACTCAGGGGAGGAGTGGGAGGGGGGGTTGGCAGGCAGGCGCTGGGGCGGGGCAGCGGGCACACAGCTGCCTGAGGCTGGCATTCAGGAGAGCTGGGCGCTGGCCCTTTAATTAGCCACTCCACTGTTCTCCTGTCAGGGATCTTCTGCAGCGATCTGTGTTTGCTGTCACTAATGAGTTGACTAATGAGGCAGTTAGTGTCCACTAAACTAATGGGGAGCAGGGCGCTGCAGTGGCCGGGTTGAGTAATGGGTCAGCGCTGGCCTGCTGGGGCCCTTCTTATCAGCACCACCCAAACGGCTGGCCTCCAGCTTCACCCTGGGTCCTGCAAGGCCAGATCCCCCCCCTCACCCCTCCTCACACACACACACACAACAGCCCCCTCACACACAGCCCTCTCCATGACTTAGTGGGGACAGGGTCAGAGGAGGAAGCAGGACTAACAGATAAAGATGTGTGTGTGTGTGTGTGTGTGTGGCTCTCGACGTCTTGGTCAGGGGGCAGGGTCAATATGGCCGTCTGTCACGGCCTGATAACAGCCCAAATCCAGAAGCTGGCAATTTCATCACGTCCAGACCCCAATAAAAGGGGTCTTAAATGCCTCAGTGCTGTGCCTTAAACCTGCCTCCTGGCTTAGATTAACCAGCAAAGTTTGATTGACAATAGGGATTTAATAATTGTAGACGTACTGGAGAGTGCACCGTGGATTAGGGCTCCAACGCCTGAAAGTATCATCGTGAGACGCGAGAGTCATTCATGCAAAATGAATAAATGTACAATTTGTTGAAATGTTCTCTCTCCCCGAAACCCTGACTATTCAACAATGGATATTTGTGGTGGGAGACATCTGCTAACTCCTGTTGGAAACACATCCTTCTCCCCGCGCACAGGGCTCGCTAATCAAATTCAGGACATCCATTACCCGGGAGAAGATCAATCACTTTCCTTCCTTAAAAAGGAAGAGCTGCAGGTGATCTCAGGCCGCGACGAGGCTCTCTGGCCGACGCACACGTCCTCCTTTTCACCCGGCGTCCCAGCTTTCTTTTCTTTTTTTTTCTTGCTTATATCACCAACGGAGACAGATAATGTCTTTTTGGCAGTGACAAAAGAGGTCATTTACATCACAAGAGACCCTCTTTTTTTTACACTCATGAGAGTAAACATACAAGAGGGGCACTACAGGCTTTAGGAAGGGAGGGGGGGGAGGGCGAGATCTGACAAAGTGTAGGCTTTCATTACGAAGCTTTTAGCAAAAATAAAAGGAGTGTGCGTAGGCCGATGTGGATGCATGCGTTGCGGTTGCATCTGCGCCCCTTTCGATTCTGCGTGAATAGCGGCACAGCGAGAAGCACGCGGTGCTTATGTGCGAGCGCTTTTCTTTTGTGTTCTTCCTGGAATCGGGGATCCCTAATTTGATTCTCTGGGCCAGATAGAGCAGGAACTAGAAGATAATCATTGGTGGGATACTGTTTTGATCATTAGGTTCTGTGGCACTTGTGTTGAGGTATGAGATCATTTCTCCGAAAATCAATTTCCCCTTTCATAATAACTTTACTGTATCAGAGGGCACTCATCTTGTGGGAATGGCCCTCCACATAGCTGAGACAGACCTATTTCTTGACCAAAAAACATTTCATTTGGTATTTGTTTTGCAGTCCACATCTCAGGTTCAACAACATGACTTTGATCTCCACGCATGGATTTCCAGGATCCTACGTGGGAGAACATATGAGTTTCCTGTCCACGAGGTTAGACCCACATTTCAGCATTCGGATGTTTACGTCTCATGTACAGTTTCATCCAAATGAACCGTAACAGTATTTTCTGTAACTTTTATTATTAAGATGATCAGACACAGACTCACACACTGTATACATACACATGGAAGTATTTGTTTTTGTATAAATATACTAGTATTATTACCAAAAAATACATATACATAGACACACAAACTGGATGTTCAGTGCACCCATTTTCAAACAGGCTTTAGAAAATGTAGAAGTGGCTACAGCAGGTCCATTCGCTTCAACGTACTGTCTGAACTCCCCCCCCCACAGCCATAGCTACAGTGAGCGCGACCACGCCCAGCTTTCTCTCCGCTCCTGGGTCAACGTGGTGACCGGCAAGATGACGGGGATCGACCGAGCGGCCAATCACGTGCTGCTGTCGGGAGGCAGGAAGGTGCCCTACGACCACCTCCTGCTCTGCACCGGTCAACAGTACCAGGTCAGGGCCCGTCCTGGACCTTAAGCACCGCTGCATCACGCACAGCACCGTGTATAATGCTTTCCGCTCTATAAACACCGTCAGCCTCTCTAGTCCCATTTTTACCGTCCTCTGCTGGAGTAGTTACCGTAAACATTCGTTTATGGGTAAAGCGTCCCTTTTGGTCTTTTTGCCAATAACAGCCGGTGCAAGAAAAGAAGCCGAGAAACACAGCGTAATATCGTGAACGAATGTCTCCCCTAAAGGTTCCCTGTCCCAGTGGAGTGGATATAAACCGTCCCACCGCGAGCGGCGAGCTCTCCGTCCAGCCCGGCCGCAGATACACGGGGAAGGTTCCCTCCAACCTGTTCACCCTCAACGACCACCGCGACTGCGTGGAGGTGTACCGCTGGCTGCAGGAGAAGCTTCCGGATCTGAACGGTACATGGTGGGGGGGCTTTGGAAGGCAGGCGTCATGTGACTCATGCGGGGGAGAAAAACAGGAGGGAATCGTTTGACCTCGAGCGCACACTTCTGTTTGGAAGCACGTTGTCGTCGTCGACTACCACTGGCAAAGGCACCCATATGCCTGATGTATGTAGCACAATCACAACACGTCTTTGAGCGTCCTTTACATGTCAATCCATTTCAGGAGGCATTCAGGTAAAAGCCTTATCAGCTTGATACACTCCCCCTAACTTGAATCTCCTCAACAGTATGTCATTATTCAGCTAATCAACTGCTCAACTACCTATGAATAATGAGGACCTAATTAGTCAATAAGAAGATCTTTCATCATTGATGCAGGACCGCCTGCTCCATCCATTTACAGGATCATGTCAGTTCTTCCGAGAGGCGAGGTTTTCTTCTGAGTATGAAAAGGCTAATGTCATTAAGCGAAATTAATCTTTTTTTCTCGGAAGAAATATAAGATGTGCAGTGATCCAGATTAAGCGTATTATATTAACTAATTAGGAGGCCTGCTCATTATGGGGGAAATAATTAGTAAATGCAAATTATAAAAGCTGAGTGCATCACTATAAAAAAAAGAATATTGTTTTGAAATGCATTTGCATCTTGTTACTCTAGTCTAGAGCTCTGTCAGTGCTAAACAGAAGATGAAAAATGGCATGAGAATGTTCAGGTTGTCAAAAGATGCCAAATTGTGAGAGCCATATTTTTGCCACTAGTGCTAAACTCGATCCCTGTTTCAGCACCATGGACAAGGACACCACAGAGCTCTGTCCAGTGAGCTAGCTGCTGAAAATGTTGCCTATTTACTTAGTACGTGCAGTACAGTAGACATTTCAAAACCACTAATAGCATACAGTACAACTACAAATAAAATATTTTTCTGTCAGGGAATGTCATCAACTTGAGTACCTGCACTCACTTGCCCCAGATATGGACAGTGGCATTCTCCTTTTCTATTTCAAACCTTAATTCAATTTGCGCTCTTAGCGGGAGGTAATTCCATGCTGTCTGAATCACACAGGGTTAAGGGTTTTTCTTAGCAGACAGACCCTGTGCTTCATGCGTCGAGCGCCGGCCTTCCAATTCCAGATAATTAGCCTAAGAGCAGGAAGCGCCCAGCCTGGAGAAAGAGTAAGGGCACTTCCGACCAGCGGCATCAAAGGGACGGGTTCTCCGGGGGCTAAACTCATGTAGATTTCCCCCCCCGTCCGCCTTATCATCATTATTAGCATCGTCGCGGTTTTCATGATCAAGGCATGCCTTTTAGCACAAAGAGGGCTGTGCTGGAGGAATGCGAGGGCCCATTGTTCGCCTCAGTCGCTCTGCTATCCACCAACAAGAGCACTGATCGTTGTTTAATTGTCTTGCCCTCTGTTGCCAAGGGACCTTCTTCAGACAGATACCATCTGTGGAATCAGAATAGTTCTATTTTATTCGCTTTTATTTCCTCTCCTAGTCCTCCCTATGCATGTGGTTGGCATCACACCAATAGGTGGCATCACACCACCTATTCGTCCTAATTCGCCGGGCGATTCATTTCCCTTTCGTCAAATTCCAATCCGCAGGCGACGTCGTCGTCTACGGCGACGGCCTCGACGCGTACACCTGCGTGGAAGCCCTCCTCTCCATGAGGATCCCCGGTTCCGGCATCCACCTGGTCCGCCCGCCGTCCGAGGGCTCCTGCTTCGACGGCCCCGCCGTGGGGAAGGCCGTGGGGACGGCCCTGGAGAAGAGCCAGGTCCACGTCCACCATGGCTGCCTGCTGGCACAGATGAACGAGGGGCGGGACCCCGAGCCGCTCACCTCGGTGTCGTTTGCCCACGCCGCCGGTGACCCCCTGCTGCTGCGGTGCTCGGTGAGTCGGGGGGGGTTTACGAATGTTGACCTGCGTGTTCTTATCTTACCGTCCAAAGTTAAGCCTCAGTTGGGGGACAGATAAACGCTTGACATATGGTTGGGTAACAGCAATACATCTGGAACTAGGCTATTAGACGGCTTATCTTCTTTGTCGGGGCGGTATCCAGGAGCTCTGAATGTCAGACATGGAGCTCATCTGTCCCTGATCTGGCCTCTCTGCCGCTCGGTTAGGTGTTCCTGAACCTGTCCTCCAAAGGGGTGGATTACAGCGCCTTCAAGGCCATCAACGATGCCTGCCTGGTTTACGACGGCCACCTGGTCATCGACTCCACCTTCCACACCAACGACTGCAGCATCCGCGCCGCCGGGCCCCTCACCAAGTTTGCCCGGCGTTACCACGCCGACCAGTGGTCCCACTCCCACTTCAGCTCCAGGGAGGTGGGCCAGGAGCTGGCGGGCGCGCTGCTGCCCCTGTTCGACCCCACCCTGGAGCCTGCCACCAACCCTCCGGGCGACCTGGACCGCCTCACCCCCATGTACCAGCAGGCCAAGGTTCAAGGTCCGCTTCTCTCCCCATGTAGCGCTACTAGCATGAAGCTACATCCGTGTGTTTTCGGTGTGTCCGGGATCATTCCCAGGTTTTATTTCCAAGGTTTTCTGATCTAGGATGATTCCGAGGGGTTTATGTGTTCTGGTGCAGGATCATTCCTGAGATTCTGTGTTGTGGTCCAGGAGAATTCCAGAGCTTTCTCTTGTCACCTGGTAGATTTTATCAACCATCCACTTGTGGTACACATGAGGTTAGGATGCATGTGCCGGAAACCCTCTCTTCCAGCAGCTCATGGTCTTATCTAGGAGAATGTTTGTGCTGTATTGTGGAACGGTAGTGGAATCTGTGGACTGTTCACTTATTCCCTGCGTTATTGTGTTTGATAATCAAACCGCGATGAATCATCCCAAAGAGTTATTGTGTATTATTGTTAGTCACAGGGTACACATGGTCATGTCAGGCGAAGCGGGAACAATAAAACCACTTTGCTTTGTCTTTTTTTATGATAAAATAACCCTGACCTTTCCATAGATGCTCGTTGAGGGAAAGGAGAAATGCCATATTATCACGAGACATTTGGGTTCATTGCTCTCTTAAAAGGATTGAACAATGTTCAGCGGACCATTTTTATAGACGCGGCCAACACGTCAGTAGAACATTAAGTTTGAGTTTATCACCCACTCGCGGTGTTTAAGGCTAAGTTATAACATCGTTTTTATCCGGCAGATACAGTACGTTCAATGTCATCGTTGTTTTGCTTCTGTACACAACACATTAAGCTTTTTAAGGACATTTGTAATTAAGGTTTCGGTTTTTTATCTGTTGTTTACAAAGGTGGAAAACTCCCAGGAAGATACAATTACCTCCATGTTACCAAACCCCCTCTTCAGCTTCCTGCAACAGGGCCGTCGTCAGGCCAACAGGTAAGGACATTTTAAGACTCTTCCCGTAGGACCTTTTGTACTTCCAGTATATTCTTTCATTATAAACCAGTCCGCCTCGCCGTGTCCTCAGCAGGGCCGAGAAATCCTGACCGGCCGCACAGAGACGGGGAACTACTTCCTCCTGCGTCTGAACCGGTACGACGTGGTGGAGACCCTCACCTGCCTGTCGCAGAAGCCCATCCCCGTCTCCAACCTCCTGTGTCTCTACGGGAAACACCAGCTGCTGCTGAACCGGCTGTGCTCACGCTATGACGAGGGCCTGGTTCACGACCTCTACAGGTAGGAAGGCCAGAGTGCAGCGTCGCATGGAGACCTCAGAGAGGCTGGGAGGCTTCCAGTGATATATATGAATATATACATATACATATATATACATATATATACTGTTTATATACTGTTTATATACATCTAGTTGGTGACACGGGCCAGAACAGACAGTGACTGTGTAGGTTTCAGTATATTAGCATGGTTGCATTTTAATGAATGCAAAAAAATGTATTCCTACACATTCATCTCCTATTAAGGTCTGGAGTTGAGCGTGCGGATGACCTTGTTTCAACACGAGTCCCCCCCCCACACATAAGGCCCCTTTGTACCCGGGTATAATCTGTTTATGCAGGTCCCCAATCTGCTTTTCTGGTCTGTGAGAAGACAATGGCTTAGCCACCCTGTGGTGCTCATGAAGCTTTCTAACACTTCTTAAAGCTGGCTTCCTCACTGGGGCCATGTCACGGCTGGGGCCGAGGCCACTCGCAACGTTATTGTTGTCGCTGAGGTCGGCATCGGGAACCGTTCAAAGTAATCGATTGGGCGTGCTGCTACATGAGGGTGTTGGACGAGTGTTCAGTCAGCGCTGTGTGCGTACGAGTGGCTTCATATCAGTATCCTCCATGATAATGTTAGTCATGTCTCTGTAGCTATTTCAGGGAGAATTGGTGCTTGGCGATATATCACGATCGCTTTACAGACTTCGAACAGGAGATGCGTCAAATCATGGAATCCACCCAAGTGAAGGTTAGAATCCCGCTCTTTTCATCTGGACTTCTTAACTTCTAGAATCAATGAACTGAACAAATATAGCTTCATATTTGCTCCTGTCTCTCTTTGATGTCCTCCAGGATAACAACTCAGCTGCTGAGTCCATCCCTCACTTCATCCAGCGCTTGATGAATAAGACGCTGGATGATTCGGAGGACCCGATGCTGATCCTCAAGAAGGTGTTCGCTGAGAGCGGTGGGCTGGCTACGCTGAAGACGAGCACGCTCAACTTCCTGAGGTACAACACCAACCATCTGACCATGTACGCCCAGCCTGGATGTCTGTGATGGATCCAAATACACTCCTTTGTATTCAATAAAATGGAGACATGCTAGTCTCTCACTGTACAAACCTTTTCAAGGGCTTTGAAATTTCAATCCTTGGGATTTTCTTATCAATTTATATAGTTTTGGCTTGAGACTCCTCCAAACCTTCAAAATCGTTTTTAAAAAGATAGTTTTTTTACAGACAGTATAACCTAACTTTATTTCTCTGTTGAATTATACCCACCTGTATAATCAAAGTTACTTGTAGTAGTGACTGAAAGGCTTAGTCTTCTTGGCAGTGTGACTAATAGGACATGGGCTATGGGTCTATAGATGAAAGTGGATTTGGTGAGTATGAAGTATTCTACAGCTGTATGCTAATGAGGCGCAATATCTCCACTGGCCCTCTTTACTCAGCACACGCCATTGAACAAATATAGCCACACGCGTCTAAACGTATGTGATTGTTCAAACGGTAACCACGCAAGCTAAAGGTAAGAAAGGTTACTATACTTTACCCCAGTGACAAGCACGTGCATTCAAACGTCATACGAATCAATGAAATTGCATCTCGACACTCTTGAATAGTGCTACCCCCCGACTAAGTAGCCTATACCGATCTCGCGTTCTATTTTTCTTCGAACTATTGACCGGTTCACCCCATAATTACATATTAAAATGCAGGCTATTACTTCATATTTAGCACAACAGAGTTGTATAAACTTGTTTACCAAAGGTAATAAATAGCTACTTTAATGGTCAGGTGATTAATCAAAGTTTACTCTACACCCATAGCTTTATGATTATATAGCACCCTCACAGCTATATGCTAATTCGACCCATAATATAGGCCACCAGGCAGAATGAAGCGCATATTTGCGAGCCTTTAACATAGGCTACTTGTGGACAGCTCAACATACGTCAAACAAGCGTCAGGGTTTTAAGTGAGTTAAAACGCCTTAAACTGCTATCGTTTAAACAGTTTTAATATGTGACGGGTTTGACTATACAACTTAAATGGTTTTCTCTACCACACTTGGTTTGGAGGCTTTCATTTTTTGTGATTTGCGAAAGCAGTCCGCTGTTGAGCAACATCATTTTATTGAAAGTTGTATTCTAACTTTTTCTCTCAATACAAACAGGCATATTTGTCCATAGAAACTTGCTATAGACATCTGACATGTGGTTGGCATAACAGGCATTAAGTCTTGAAGTAGGCTATTAGACAGCTCATCTCATTCCTTATGGTAATATCCAAGAGAAGAGAGATGATTTGACCCGAAGAAATTGGGTTTGAATGTTTTAACTGAAAGATAATCATGGTTTGGCCCATTTGGAGATGGTCTGCTTTGTCCAAAGCCCACTGATTACGCACAGCACGCGCCGACAGTATCTCGTGTCCAGATTGCTTTTGGACCACATTTTACCGTGCAATTTCCTTTGCAATCACAAACCGTATACAGCCTGCAGAAGCCCCGCTATTGTTATGCAAAGCAGGAAGCCATTTTTTTATTATTAATTATGTATGCGTAAAATGACTGATTCGTATGTCCAGAGTTAACTGTCGTATATGTCACAATGGATGCCTACTTTGCCTAATTTGTGTTTTATTTCATGTGTGCTACTCTATTTCCTTAAATTAATTAAAATTAATTAAAAATAATAAAGTGGTCTGCTCTTATAATCTAACTTGTAATTTTTACTTAGACATTGTTATGGCATAGGCCTATTATAGGCATATGTTTGTCTACTCAATCAAAAAACAAACTAAGGACTCCAATGAAACATGCATTTCCTACCTGTTTATTGTACAACAACAAAAATAAAGGGAAAAAAACACATTAAAGTCTTTGTTGTCGTTTTCTCTTGAGCAGACACTCCCTTTCCAATTTTAATTTTAGATTCTTAAGGTTCTGAGTAGTGACGGACATTTCTTTGGCAGATCAGAGCCCCCCAAAGGAGACACACAAAGCCGGGGCACGTGTGCATTTCTATACAAACTCATTAGACCGTAAAAATAGGAGGGTCCCGGCGTGTGCCTTCGTCGAGACTGGAGCTGGAGGCGGGGTTAATGCGCGCATAGTAATAATACAAAATACTCAGGTACATCTGCTTTGCAATCTGCAAATCCTCCTACATTTTCACCAGAAACCAAGCCCCTCTTCACCCTCCCACAGCCACTGGTAAATCCATAGGGATCTTAGTTCCATCTGATTGGTTGGGGATGAGGCAACAAGGGGCGAGAACAATGTCATCATTTCTCTTTAAAAAGAGTGCTGCTATGTCGAGGTGAAAGCATTTCGGGAAGAGAACGATCAATAGCAGGGGGAACTTAAAAATCAAAGTATCAGATGTGGGTGATATTTTAAGCCTGGATTTGATTTCAGCTTCATCTGTTCATCCAAAGTGCCTTTTACACGTTTATCGCAAAGATGCCACGTGGATTTTTGGTCAAAAGAAACAAGAAGACCAACCCTGTGTCTTACAGGATTCGTTCTGACGAAGATGAGCAGGAACAAACAGCTTTACAGAACCAGAGAGATGCTTTTCCATTCCCGTCTCTCGCATCCTGCCCGGATCGCGCACCAGCATCATCACCGTTCTGTGGAGGAGTAGCCGCAGCCCCGGAGCAGGATTCTAAACCTGTTCAATTTGGGAACCCAGAGGCGGCGTACCAAGCGCTCTACAGCCCCACCCGACCCGTCAGTAAGGAACACGAGCGCTCAAATTTTGAGAGACGTCTCAATCTCGGTTCCCCGATATCAGCGGAATCTTTTCCCACGCCCGCAGCGCTTACCGCTTTAGATCATCTGTTTGCCCCAGTGGACTTAAAAATCGGCACTAGTAACAGCAATCGCACCGGGACCACGAGCACAGTCCCCACTGCTGTTACGGGAAACGGCACCAAACGGCCTTCAAGTGACATCGAACGCAAAAGCAAGCCCCCATCCAAAAAACCCAAAGCCATCAGGAAGCTGCATTTCGAGGACGATGTCACCACATCTCCCGTTCTTGGTCTCAAAATTAAGGAAGCGCTGGTCGACCAAAAACCCAGACAACAGTCAGCGGGAGACAAAGCCCTCGGCGAGTTTGTCTGTCAACTGTGCAGAGAAGCATATGCTGACCCCTTCGCACTGGCCCAGCACAAGTGTTCCAGAATAGTGAGAGTTGAATATAGATGCCCTGAATGTGATAAAGTGTTCAGCTGCCCGGCAAATCTAGCGTCTCACAGGCGCTGGCACAAGCCGAAGCCACAGAGTGGTACATCTGGTACAACGAGTGTCAAATCAGAGAGTGATAAATTGTCTGCCACTGAAAAGGCAGTGTCCGAGGAAGTGAAGGGCGCTAGCGACAGGGACACACCCAGCCCAAGCCTGTCTGAGTCTGGCTCAGAAGAAGGACTTTATGATTGTAATCACTGTGGCAAAAAGTTTAAACGCCAAGCATACCTGCGTAAGCACGTTTTATCTCAACATGCCTCACCAAACGGGCCCACCATCAGCGAAGAACACGACGCGTACCCATCACCCCAAATCGACGGGAAGCCGTGTGACCAAACTCAAGGCCATGCGCCATTGAATTTAAGTTCCTCCGGTTGCTACATGTGCCCGGTCTGCGGAGAGAACTTTCCCAACCGAGTGAACCAGGAGCGGCACATCCGTCTCCTCCACTCCTCGCAGGTGTATCCGTGCAAATATTGCCCGGCAGTCTTTTACAGTTCCCCGGGACTTACACGACACATCAACAAATGTCATCCGTCTGAAAACAGACAAGTTATCCTTCTCCAAATGCCTGTGCGCCCTGCCTGCTGAAGACGATACCGTGCCTTGAGACAGAGCGTCACAGGCGCAGGGGAAGACCCAGTCACCAGAGGTGACTCCCAGTCGTCCACAGCATCGAATGGGGGAATGTAAAATCCTGTTTGGATCTCGAATTCTATATTTTCAGATTCATCTTAGTTACAGAAAGTAAAGCTAGACTGTTAATTTATTTTTCTAGGATCTCTGCACAAGTGCTATTTAGCTTCTAGACCTAAGACCGGGAAATCCTAGCTGTACTGTCGTCATGAATTGCCTTCTAATTCACAGGCTGAAAATGTATCTCTCACTTAATTAGCTTTATAGCTTGTGAATCTGTGGACTTTGTCTAGCTTTGTCTCTTAAACATAAAACAAGGTTTTCCTTAGTGTAGCCAACAATGCCTGGGACTAGTGCCCCTGTAGACTTCTGCTGTAAAACTGCCTTAATTGAAATGTTGAATATGATTGTTTTAATGAAATATCATTGGTCAAATGTTGTGTTATTATTTTTACATCACGTACCAATATATTTAAATTCTTATGATTATTTCTATTTATTTAATTTGCTTATTTATTGAAACTATAAATTATTGTTTCGTGTGACTGTTTTGTGGCTTATTCTTGTATTTTTATTTTCAAACCATAGCCAAATTGTCAGTTTGTCTTATTTATATTGAATTTACACAGATTCTGCGGATGGTGTAAAAAAAAAGTGAAGTAGCAATCAATGAACTTGAGCTTGAGAAAAACTGTCTCTTCATACATAAATGCAATCATTCTTTTTGCTCTGATTGTTTTGTAACTATTAGCTCTTACCGCATTTGTATGTCTCTGCAGTATTTGCTAAATGTCCAAATAATAAAAAACAAAGCAAAAAAAACACATAACCCTGCCAAATTGTTTGCTTTTTATTACTTAAATCTACAGGCATAAATATAGCCTCAACCATCATTAACCTTGACGTAGAGTACAGAATTGCGTATTGTGAGTGATGGTAAGAGCACTGTGGTCAGTGATTAGGCATGGCTTAGTCTAGGTCATTCCATTCAACTCAGTCCCTGCTCATACTCACTGGGGCCCAGAGGCAAACTCCATTAAAAGCACCACAGAGGCTAGCATTGGGCATAGCAACAGGACAGAGGTCACTTAAGGACCAGGAGAGACGACGACTGCTGTCTCCTCACTGCATCCCATCACACACGGGGCCAATGGGAATCCGTCACCCTAGCCTCTCTAGCAGTCATATTTACATTTGTCATCTGCACTTGTAGTCTCTCCAATTTGGAGAGGTATGGTCAGGGGCTTAGGGAAAGGAATTGAAGGTAAAACACTTGTGTGATAAGATTTATGATCCTCCCTGTGGATGGAATACCTTCAAAGTGAAAGTGGCCATAACTTTGCTTTACTTAAAGTAGCACTCTACCGATGGCAAATATTTACATATATTCTTATCACATTCCATCAGTTGCTCATCGCCCTAAACCAGGCCCATTCCATACTTGCCATGCCCAGCTTTGAGCCCCAAGCATCGAGCCCTGTGGCTGTCCCCCAGCCCTAGCACTAACCTCCACCTCTTGCTTTGTCCTAGCCCCAGCCTTAGCCAATGCCCTGTCCCCAGCCTCAGCCCCTTCCCCAACCCCAGCCCTCCCTTCCCAGTGGGGCTGGCAGGTGTTCGGCAGCTGGGGAGCGGGTCAGAGATAAGAGCTGTAGATAAAGCCAGGCTTACACACAAAACACAACTGCAGCCCCATAATGGAGCTGCAGTCTACCCGGTGTAAGGCGCTGAATGAGAGACGGGGGCGAGTGGAGACGGTGAAAGAAATGGCGTTGCAAAAATCAACATAAAACTCTGGAATAGTGTGTCACTTCAACTTGAACCTGTGTGACGGGGTGGCAGGGGAGACTGTCCCTTTAATCAATGATCTGCCACAGACAGTGTCAGTGTCAAACCTAACTTCGCCATTGTGTGTGTGTGTGTTTGAATGTGTTTGTGTGTGTGTGCATGTGACAGAGATGCCTGGTTATACTTAAGGGCTGATCCGCTTCCCATTGGTCCTGTTCAAAGCAACAGGCATCTTATGTGAGACTGCTTGATATCTGACATGAAAGCAACACAGAATTATTCAATTTACCTGATTTAATCTATCTCTGTCTAATGCAGTTAGCCAGACCTGGGGAGTTGTGTTACACGAGAAGTGTGTGTGTGTGTGTGTGTGCATGTGCGTGCTGTGTACACCGTGTGTGTGTGTGTGTTTAGCTAACGGTTGATTATAACTATGCAGATGATGTTGGCATTGCTGCCTATGACATTATAACATTGACAGCAGCTACTTCATGTCCTCGACAATAACCATCAACACACGTTAACGAGGCTTCGACGTTCCGACCGACGGCTTCCCGATCGTACCCCACTTTGTTGTGACATACGTGGGCTTGTTGTCGTTTGGGTTTTAATGAATCCGAAAACAAGGCAGCCTGTTTCAGTCAAACACAGATGGTGAAAGTTACACCTGCCCTGTCACACCCACACCCACAATTTCCTGCCTCCTCGCTTTTTATATTTACACCCGTCCCCTAAATCCACTCATCCACCATCACTCAGCGTGAAAAAAAAGAGAGAAAGAGAGAGAGAAAAAAGTGAACAGGCTGTCTTTCAGCCTAATCCACAGTAGAGTGCTGCCCAGCACGAGCCGCCTCTTATCTTTACTGCCCTGAGACAAAGAAAAGACCAGAAAGTAAACAAGCTCTACGCTCACTGACGGCCTGTGGCAAGTCAAACAAACCTCCAGGCATTTTCCAGGATGGCAGGTGTTGGTGTCAGGGGCCAGGCAGGCATGGGGAGTCAACAAGGAGTGGATTCGAGTCAAAGCATTGACACACACACACACACACACACACACAGGGAAGCAGTGCTGTGAGTGGCCTGTGGCTAAGCTATTTGAGATGCCTTTGATAATTAGCCTTACAGCCTGCAGTCATTCCACTAATATGGGCTGCAACTGTATTGGGGCTCGATGTGGACACACGGGCGTGTCTTAACGTGCTGCTGGTTTATCTGGATTCAGTGTGCGTTTTCGTCGTCGGTGTTTATTGTCAGAAGAAGGGAAAATGGTGCTGAGGGATTTATCCCCGCGCCTCCACCTCTCCTCCTGCCCGTGCCAGTGGCTCCTCTCCTGCTCCTATAGCGACAGAGCCCCCGACTCGTCTCCAGGGCGCCGTCCCTGCAGATGGGTGGCGACCCTCTTTACAGCACAGGAGGATACAGGTGGCTTCAATAGCACTGCATCTCGCTGTGATTAGCACAGCTCAAACAAAGCTCTAATCACTTTGTTGGCATGACACGCTCGGGGAAATGAAAAGCTAATTATCGGGAAAACCCCAGAGACCAGAGATACTTACAGATGTATTTATTTTTAACGAGAAAAATAAAATAAGAATAGATTGGAAAATCATTCGGGGAATATCTGCAGGTTGACTAGCGTGACACTATTTCCAAATATATATCGGAATGTCTGTCGTTGTGAATTAACGGTTCGGACGTCTATGGTTGTCGCATCCTCGCCAACGTGCCTATTCTGCGATTCTTGAAAACCCAGTGAAACGCTGGAGTGTTCTCCCCAAGCAGGCAGCTTTTGTTGAAGGACAGCTGATTCCAACCACAGGACACACAAAAGCACAGGACCTCCTCCACACATGGCCCACACAATGCCCCGGCCCTAATGCTTGTAAATCTATTCACAGATCCAGAGGCCAAGATAATAACAAGCTGTTCAGAATGAATCCCCAATGAGGCCAGGGAGGCCTCTCACATTATCGGCTGATTATGTCGCAGATATGTTCTGCTTTATGGTTAGACGTGGAACAAATCCTCTGTTTAGCACCAACTCCGAGAAAAAATGTTGATTTTAGGACTAGCCCCGATCCATGGAAGTCAGGCTGTTGTTCAGAGATGCTCGTAGCTCCTAACCTGCCTACAAAGGAACCCTACCTGGAGGGGAGGCATTGAAATCCATAAACATGTTGATAGTGCTTTCAGGGCTCGCGCTCGCACGACGGACAAGCGAGCGCCGGTGTTTTCTAGGTGCTCTCTGTTTCCATGCCCTGTTTTCCCCCAGCGGTCCCTAGGCTGCTCAGTATTCCAGTTGATGAAAGGTCGATGGAGGTTAGAGCAGGGCCTCTCAATGCCTCTCCAGGAAGCAGGGGCATAATTATGCAAATGGCCTGGCTCCCCTCTGCTCCTGCCAGTCTGTTGGTCTGGCCTACCCTCTGTGAGCCTGTGTGCAGAGGATCTGCTGACATGCACGCACGCACACACGCTCATACACACAAACAAACGCATGCACACACACACACACATACTCTTACAAACATTTCTGTGATATTGAATGACATAGTACCTGATGCCCCCCACCCCTCCCTCCAGAAAGGAGATTTTATTCGTAGATGATTGAATCAGGCAAATCAGATAACTCCAAAACAAATTCAATCACTTTTATGGCTTTGATGCCTTTGTTTTTTGGTGTGTGTGATGAGTGGCTATGCAGTGGATAAAAATGTGTTTCTTTCGTGTTCATCATTTGGATGTTAAAGTTGTTTCGCATGATCTTTTTCAATAGAGGGAATATTTGTGTCGATTTTGTGGCTACTGACAAATTATTCGAATCAATCAGTCCTAGTTTTATTTTCACGTTTGCATGAATAAAAGTGAATATATAAAACCCGCTAAATATACCCATTATAGGTATTGAAATTCTCCACCTGGGTTGCAATCACTTCATACAGTCCAGAAACTAGTTTTCTCCTTGACATTTGACCACTTTAACAGTGAACACAAAACATCTATCCAAGACAACATGCTGAAAGGACACAGAAGGAGAAAAGAAAACAGGGAAATTGGAAAGAATGTCAAATTATTCAGGAATTTTTTTTTCAAACATTTACTTCAAGAGGTTAGGGTTTAATTGGAACACAGAGACTTGGAGCCAGACGGACAGGCGGACGAATGTGGGACAGACATGGGGACAAGCATGGGCTCGCTCATGGGGCCAGCTGGGCCCCCCATGTCACAGACTGACACCAGGCCCAGTTCAGCCAAGAGTCACACATCTCCCCAAATGTATGGAAATGTTTTACATAAAACTTGAATTCAATCATTTTCAATAGTTTGATTACATCCAAACAGGGCTCATGGGGCATTATGAGAGTAATGTAGGGATTGGTTTTGCTGTTGTAAACATTTGAGAACCTCCCCTTGTGCCACATATTTGATTGGTTACTGTACAAAAACTAATGTCTTAGACAAATCCTGAAAACTTTGGGATATTACACAACAAAATGGTTAATAATTTATTATAATAATTTAGGCCCTGTGTCTGTAGTGTGGTCTACTCGTAAAAATGTACTTTGTGTAATCTTAAATCTGGAAAATATGTTTACAATACAGTAGTTCGAACTCAAATATCCTGTGTACGTCCAGTATATTTTTGAGGGCATTTCTGCTTTATCGGGGCAGAGAAGAAGAAGGTGTAGAGTGACAGGAAGTGTAAGCAGAGGACCTGCAGGAAATGTCTTCGGCTGGATTCAGACCTGGTCCCCTGTGGTAAGGCCTTAGCCTACATGGTACGCACACTTATCCGGTGAGCCACCCCATAATTCACAGATTAAAGACTTCAGATTGCCCTGGTAATAATCTCAGACTAACCTGTGAGCGATGCACTGACCTCTCCGACGGGGCTGAACATTAACTACCCGATGACCTTGGCTTAACACTCCCTCTTCCATAGCAGTGAGACAAATAGCCCCTGTGGAAGTGTGTGGGTGTGTTTGTATGTGCATGTGTGTGTTCTGTCTGGTTTATATGCATATGTGTGTGTGTGTGTGTGTGTTCGATCCGGTGTGTGTGTGTTCAGTCTCGCGTGTCTGTGTGTGTGTGCGAGTCCCTCCACTTGTCCTTGTCTCCTTCAGGCCTGAACTCCTGATGACTCGGGCTAATGAATAGCCCGCAGAGCTGCTGGAGAGAATGGAGAGGGTCCTCCTCCTCCTCCTCCAGAGGGGACCCTCCATGCCCTTCGGGGGCCCGGCCTATTCTTGTCCTGGGCGGGGGGGGGTGGTGGTGGTGGGGGGGCGGTGCTGCCGGGCCGTTGCCAGAGCCCGGCGACTCCTCCTCCTCCGCCCCTGGGTGACAGCAGCAGGCTGTCAGGCCCGAGTGGACGTCTGGCAGCCAGGCCCCGGCCACGCTAAGCTGGCACGTGCCGGCGCAGCAGGCCGGGACCAAGGCATGACCAATCGCTGAAAGAGGTTCCTACAAGT
The DNA here is from genome assembly GCA_903064625.1 of Mallotus villosus. Taxonomy (NCBI): domain Eukaryota; kingdom Metazoa; phylum Chordata; class Actinopteri; order Osmeriformes; family Salangidae; genus Mallotus; species Mallotus villosus. The sequence continues at coordinate 177,500 of CAEFZP010005770.1, read as the reverse complement.
CCAGGCTGACGAGCACCTGAGCCCAGGGGTCCTACGGCCTGTCACACCAAACGGGTCCGCCCCAGAACGGCCCCTTCACACCAACCCTCCCTCCGTCTCCTCATGCTGCCGTTTGAGAGAAGCCCGTCGTCAAAGGCGGAGCAGTGAGGCCCAGGCAGCGCGCCGCATTAGAAACATGGATTTTGTGCACGGTCAAAGTGCCACAAACGTTTTTTGTATTATTCGTAAATCGAATATGAAGGGGGAAAAAAACGACAAAGAATTTCAGGGAGTGAACTGAGGGACTTTGAGACAGGTTCAAGTACGGAATAGTGTGGTTGGACTCCAACAAAGACTGTGGCACCTCCAGAGTGGTTCCTCCTCCTCATGGGACCGTCCAGCGCGGGGTGCAGCGCGGGGTGCAGCCCTCCTCAGCGGCTTCCCAATCTTGTCTATTTCAAAGGGGTATGTTTGAACACCAAAAGAGCACTGCAAATTTCGCTGCCATGGTAACCAAGACCACATCACCACAGCAATGTTCGGCATCGCGGCACCCCCACAAAGTACAGCCGGCAAGGCTACGGTGACACCACAATGACGCGCGCAATGCAGAAGGTTCCAAGACAACACGCGAGACACAAGTGTCTCATACTGAGGTCGCGTTCGAGGCCAGGACTCCTTTTCGGGGTTCTTTCCGTCACCAATTCATCTCATGTTCTGTATCTTACACACAACTTTGAGCGGATAGCAAAAAGGTACACTGGCCAATTAGGGATGGGTCTCCTGTCCTGTCACGCCCAGACAATAAGACGGGTCGGTAATTGAAACATTATGGTGGCCCCCATGCTGCAGCCTGAGGGCTGGGTCTCCCGGTGAAGGCAGGGGGCTGTTTGGTGCAGACCACGATCAATACAGGCCAGCAGGAGGGGGGGGGCGTCTTGAATCTCCATATACTGACAGCCGTGGTCAAAGACTAGCAGGACGGCAGCTGAGTCTCACTCAGGAGCCGCTGACAGCTCAAGCCACCTTGGGGAGGAGGGGGGGAGAGAGAGAGCGCTCCCTTAACGCCGAGCCTTGGGGTTCTGAGGAACAATGAGAAAGCACTTTGCCCGTCGCCAGGTAGCAGGCGAGACGCAACGTTATCTCTACTTTTCTTCTTATTTCTTCCAATCGCGGGTTGTTTTACACAGTAGTCGTCGTGGTATTCATGGATGAGATTCAGTGTTTTTTTGTTGTTTTTTGCTTTGATCTCAGTTCCAAACCTGACACACAGGGTATAATACATTTGAGGCAAGCTCAAAACACACCAGACATTTTTTCAAGTTTACACACACAAAAAAAAAGGCTAACATCCTTTAAAAAAGCAACAACCTCTATTTCTTTGCGGAGGAAGCAGATCTGTCCTTGAATGCCTGAGATGAGAAATTCCCCCGACCGAGGGGAGGGCGCCTGCTCACACTCCACCGCCTCTTGAGCCACGGTTGGTTAATTAACCCCCGTCAATTGCATTGACCTTCGGGTAACACGCTCAAGAGGCCCACGGTCACACAGGCCCTCGCCGGGAAGGATAATTGGCCTGTAAAAGTGCAGCCAATCGCAGGGGCAGGAGAAGGTAGCTACCGGCAGCGCAACGCCACTGTCAGGCATTGCGCACATACCCCCGTCTTACTGTGCACATGCCTCCAGAATGTCATTACGTGGAGGCTGAAAGCATCCAATTAACCTCATCAGCATCCAAGTCTTAACGAGGTGCTAAAAGCGACTTAGTCGACGCGCAGCCTGCGTCAGCCGCCTCGCAGACAGCACGGCGCACACAGGAAGCATAATCCAATTTCAGCGCCATTACCCAAATAAGTGAGCTGATTAAATTTTCATATGCATCTTGGTTTGGGGGGAAATTGAGAATGTGCTGTAACAGAGATGAGCAGTGATTATCGTTAAGGATGGTTTGGGGGGTTGATGGGTGGTGTTGATGGGTGGTGGGGGGGGGGTTGATGGGTGGTGGGGGGGAGTTGAAGACCTCAGCACACCTATCAGTTCTCTAAAATCCTATTTCAAACCGTTTGGAACCTACTGAACCATAAATCTAAGAAAGCAGATCCGTCGTGGACATGGTCCGCCAGGGACGAGGACAAGACTAGACGTCAGCGAAATGACACCTTTATTCACACGCCAACCCCTTTCTGTTTGGGCTACCTCAAGCTAGGCGTCGAATTGCGGCTGCGTTCTCGCGATCAAACGAGCCAACGCTCTTAGTTGCTATAATTGGGCTGATCACCGGCGCCCCTGTCTGTACATGCCGCGGCCCAGGTGTCTCGTTAGCCTGCCTGTTCCCCGGGTGGGGCCGAGAGACGCCACATGCCGAGCAAGCAGGAAAAAGGAGGGGCTCCCGGCTGTACAATTAAGCAAATAACAGCACAGAACAACACCTCAGCTCTGGGAAAGGTGTCTCCTTCGCGTCACGAGGGATTCGGAGTGCAAGCCACGGCTTCGCTTCTCGGGTGGGTTGGACTGTGGGCTCTGTCGCTGTACGCCCAGCGGATAATGAACACGAGGATTACCTGTGGAGAATCGTTTAATTGAGCCTCAGGGACATTCTCTCACTCCACCTCAGACTCCTTCCGTCCTCGCTCACTAACGCTCATTTATTTCATTTATAGGCATGCGGTGGGGTTTCGGGTCGGCTATCTGGACGACGGACATTGATTCGCTCCTAAACGGATTTAATATTGATGTGTTTTACCTCGAAGGGAACGAGTCTGGTCACGGGTGTGTGTTTCACATGGTGTGCTTTCGCAGAGCTGTGCTGGGATCAGGAGCCAGGGACCCCCGCTAATGCTCACGTCCTCTCTCTGGGGCGCTGGGTATGATGCCATCTCAGCCTGGCATATAGAGGGGTGACCGTGGGGAGTCGACCGTGTCTGCCACACAGATGCCCCCCCCTGCCTCCCCCCCCCGCAGTCCGGTGGCCAGGCCAGCCTTTGCCCAGGTCTCTGCTTGACGCGAGGCCACGCCCACCAGTGCCCAACGTGCCCCCTGGGGCTTCCTGGCACAGGGGGGGGGCGCCCGCCTCCTCTTGCTCATCTCCTCGGACCGCTTTTCCTAAATAAATAACAACAACAAACTGCGACGAGAGAGCCGACGCCCAGCGGAACCCTCGGCGCCATATGGGACCCGTTCGTGTTCCCCGGCCGTGCCACGATGCCGGCGGGACAGATGGCGGGTGGTCCACGCACGGGTTCCTCTCTGCGAGCCTATCAGAGGGAGCCTGTGCTGGGCTGTGTATTTAAATGAGCCCGCTCCTCACAATGCCTCTCTTTCAAGCCTCCGTTCAATTGTTGACTGCTGACGTGGGCTCAGATGTGTTAAAACACAATGGGCAACAATTAACGGAGCGGCCGAGGCAAGAGGCTGCATTAAGGATGAAGTTATTATAAGACGGCCGTGATAGATGAGTCACTTCCCATTAGGCTTTGTAGAAGTCCCTCGTGGCGAGAGGCAGGGGCTTGGCTTAACATTTAAAAGGCTGCACATCTTGGCATCTCGGTTTGATCTCTCCTGCATTAGCGCAAAGCCTTTGTTCTCCTGAGGACTCTCAAATGAGTAGTCTGTTTTTCCTGAGACGGTTTACAGATACTGCCACCTGACAGGCAGCTGGGGGGGACCTGAAGAAGGGCAGAGATTTAGACCTACTGTACACACCCCAGTAACACCCTTCCGGAAAAAAACACCCAAATCAAACCTCCCTTGCCGGCTCTTGTGTCTCCTCACATCAACCCACTGTACTGTTCAGTGTTATCGTCCAATCACATGTTGTTTTTCCACCTTCATATTTCCGCCACGTCTTCACATTTGGAACTGGCTCTGGTTCCAGCAGCTTTCTCCTGGAATTAGATCACCAGGATACCTCTGCTTCTTTGATTGCCTCTGGAGAAGGCTGTGTCTGATCTCACCGGCTCTGTGGACTGGTAACCACAACACTCAGCCACAAGGGGAAAGGCTGGGAGGGGAGGTGGTGCTGAGAGGACAGCTCCCTCAAACACAAACACACATGCCATCTCACTTTCCTTTTTTATCACCCTGCATCACACACCTGAAGTCAGGAAAGTCCCTGTCCTATATGGCAAACTTGCTGAAAATCAACTAAGGAGAGAGAGAGAGAGAGAGAGGGAGGGAGAGAGAGAGAGAGAGAGAGAGAGAGAGAGAGAGGGAGGGAGAGAGAGAGAGAGAGAGACTTTGTAGTGGCGACTTAAATTTGTATCTCTCTTTTCTTGTTCTTTTTTTCTTGGGAGTTTTTCCTTGTCCTTCTTCAGGGTTAAGATTGGCTGAGGGGCAGTTCTATGGGCGTATATGAAGCCCTCTGTGACGTTGCTTTAAAAAAGGCCTATGCAAATCCACTTTAATTAGATGTATAATGCATACACAAACAGTGCAATGAGGACACACACAATGAAACTCACACTGGATGCTTGCCTCTTGGGACAAATTCATTAGAGTTACCAACAAGTACGCAAATATGGTTTAGCTAGGCTTTTCTAATTGGGTTTGCATTTTTTGAGAGCGGGAATTACTCTAGATCTCATCTTAATCCTCTCTTTAGTGTTTACGTGCGTATGTGTGCAACAACTGTTGTCAACAAACATGTAGTGCTATTTACTACCACAAAGTGGAGTGCCCCTGTTGCTGTGCCTATTGTGAAGGAGAAAGGTAGCTCGGGGGCTAATTGGACAGACAGAGAGAGGGGGGGGATGTTGTTGAGGCAGACCCCTGAGCTTTGTGGTATCTGCAGCAGATGGAGAGAGATCTTCCACACACCGGAGTGGCCATTCACCTAAGATTAGCACCTCCACCCAAAAAAAAGAAAGAAAAAAAAGAAGAAAAACTCTACTTCCAGTCCTCTTTTATTCGCTCATTTTCCCGTCCCACTCCTTTCACAGGGCTCTGGATGAAGGGAGGCTTGGGGGGGTGAGGGGGTGAGGGGGGAGACGGGGTGGGGCGGGGGCGGGGGGAGACGAGGGGGGGGGAAATAAAATGGACTTCTGCACTAGCTAGCAACAGCTTTTCTTTTACTTCTTTTTTTTCATTATTAATCCTAGCCCCCAAGCCGTACTGTGCAGTCAAGCGAGCTATTACATGGCAACAATTAAGAGGCCGGAGCCCGGCACCTGGTCCTCCCCATTCGTGGCCTTCAGAGGCAGCTGACTGTACAGTTTCCCTGCCAGGTGGTTCCACTTCAATCACATTAGCTAGTCACTCTAGGGTTAATAAAGAGCCAGGCTCGGCCCAATCTGCCCTCGCCAGGCCTGCTAGCCCACACCGCACACTGTCTCTCCTTTATGGCTCTGGAGACAACGCATTTTAAAACTCATTAAAATTAAGATCCCCTCTGGATAATTAAACCAGGGGGTTGACAGGGCTCCTTGGAATTTCGGGGTTAATGTTTTTGTTTTTTTTTGGGGGGGGGGCCCTATCCGCTTAGCCGTCCATTTGTTCAGAGAGCAAAAGGGGGGATCATAATAGACCTTTTCACAGACACACAAAACAGATGGAGGCCAATTGAAATGAGACAGCGAGGCACTGTACATATCTGCCCGGTTACTGACAAACGTATTAGATGCACAAAAACACAAGTGGGAGTCGTGAGGGCAGGCCGCATGTGCCCATGTGTGTTTTTTCTGTTTGTGTCCCCTCCCGGTCCTTTATTACCGGCAGGGATGGTAGCTTGAATGACAAAGACGATACATAGAGAAGGATGGACGGAACTGTCAGGGCTCTAATCAATAGTCATTTGGGCCCACAATTACATGACTAATTTAGACATACGTCGACAGCGAGACAATGCGTTTTGTTTAGTTTTCCACACAGCCGACACAGCACTCGGTGTGCAACCTGTCACACACAGCCTGTTGCATTGGCATTTGAAACGTGCTTCTCGATTTCAATTGTGTGGTTGAATGTCGTCTTTATTGTTATTTTGATGCAAGATCTGAAAGGTTACCAATAATGGGGTTGCATTGCATTGTAAAAACAAACTGTCGATTAAACCGATCAATCTGACAAAAATAAAATACATGATATAAAAAACGATTTTCCGAACTGGTGATGATAAACCCTTCCCGTTTCATCACGTCGTGATTTATATTTCCACAGGACTCCATCCTTGTCACTTCCAACAGGTGAAGCACCTTAACTCACATGCCCCTTCTTCAGAGGCATCCGCAGATACATCAAAGCCGTGTTCAGGATCGAAGGGAGAAGAGATTCAAAGGAAGGCAAAGAGAAGGAAGACAAGATACCTTACCTGATAGCTACTTTAATCTTCTCGGGGGGTGCTGAAATGAGGAGGGCGAGAGAGACGCCTAAAATTCCGTTTGGAACAAAAACGGAGGCCGTAAAAGGAGAGGTGTAAAGACACAGCCAGGGACGCCGAGAGCCAAAGCCTTTGAACTGTGTGAAATGGCATAATGGGAAAGCCCATCAATTATGAATCAACCTCGGCTCAGGAAAAACACAGCAGAACGATGACATCACCAGCGCAGCCACTTTGACATGAAGTCATTCTGTTGTTCTGGAAGGATGAGATGGGGGAGGAGGAGAGAGGTCCCTACAGATAAGAATCCTACACAACGTGATAGATTTGATTTGATGAGTTTTTCCTGACGGACTCTGGGGATCTGGGTACCTTGTGTATTGAATCCATTCCGCGGCTCTCTATGGTATTTGTGGAGGCTTGTCTCATGTCACGGTCAATAAACTGTGACATCGTTTTTCAGAGTTTCTGTTGTGTATATAATCGCGGATTATTGATGTCTGCTGCTTCCTATAGGGGAGAAAAGATTGTGTTCACTGAGCTGAGTAATGTCTCTGTTCAATATGTTTATAGGGCCAGAAGACCTACATCAACATACAGCTTACCTACTAAACGTCATAAATACTGTTGGGTATAACATATGTGCAAGACAATAGTTCTTAATTCAGGTCGCAGTTGTAAATGAGAACTTGTTCTCAACTAGCCTACCTGGCTAAATAAAGGTGAAATAAAAAATGTGTCAAATGTGGAAATGTGTGGAAATATCCAAGCCTTCACACAACACTCAATTCATTTACAAGAGTTGCCATTTTAGCCCACAATTACCCTTTTGTGGCATCTTAAAGTCACATCTTTTTTCCTAACCATGTAGTTGGCCCCTCTGTGACCAATACAGTACCTGCTGTCAGAAGAGTGTTGCAGACGTAGGACCGTCCCTAGGGAAGGGGGTTCAGGGGGGTTCAGGGGTCAGGGTAACAGTCCCTTTGTTTGGAAGAGGCTCTGAGTGACTCTACGTTCTTGTCAGGGCCGTTGTGGAACTCGGAGGCTGTTTGCACGCGAGGAGAGAGCAGAGGAAACCAGGCGTCACAGAGGGACTAGGATGCAGAGGCAGAAAAGAGGGAAGGAAAAAGGAGCAGAAAAAGAGAAAGAGAAAAGAGAGAGAGAGAGGAGAGAGCGAGAGAGAGAGCAGAGAGAGAGAGAGAGAGCAGAGAGAGAGAGGAGACGGAGAGAGAGAGAGAGAGAGCGAAAAAGAGGAGCAAGAGGGAGAAAGAGAGAGAAAAAGAGAGCGTAGAGAGATAGAGAGAGAGAGCTAGCGAGAGTAGAGCTCGCTAGCTATAGAGAGACGCTCTATCATCTCTCTAACCTAAATCTCCTACTCCTCTCATCTCTCTATCTCTCTCTCTCTCTCTCTCTCTCTCTCTCTCTCTGAAGGTACAGTATCTGCCCTCGCCAGACTCGGGAGCAGCTGGTCAGTTAGCAGGCCACATCAGCGTCAGGTCGCTTGAGTGCTAATGGGATTAGTTTAAGCCATGCAGTGGGGAAAGCAAAGAGGGGCGGGGGGCGGGGGTTGGGGGATTGGAGGGAGGGATGGAGTGGGGGGGGGTTCTTCATCCCTTCTCAAAATCCATACCATAACTATGCATTGTCATAGACACACTGCCGGCATGTCAAGTTGTCACTGCTAGACTGCAGGGGTTTGTGGAAGGGTTCCGATGTTTCTATCGGTGTTGAAATATGCGAAAGGAACTGGTCACACGAGATCAGCCTAAACAGATTTTATTTCCGTCTCAACATCTCCAAGCGCAGGATACGTGTCGGCCTTTACAGCCTCCTCAGCGTGGGCCTCCTCTCACCATGACTTGTGGATTGTCCAGGTTCGCATCAGGGTGAGGGGTCAGAGCCATCGAGGACAAAAGGGTCAGAATAGAGACCCTCTCGTACCCTCCCCCCACCCCAGCCCGCCCCCGGGACCCTCTGCCAACACACACACCACAGCCCCCACCTGTGAATCCCTCCCTATACTGCAACACACTGGACCTCCCAGCGAACAGCAGACAGAACACAACCCCTCTGGTGCTATTATCACAACCACTCTCTCTCTAACCGTGCCCACCCCACAGCAGCCCCGGCCGCTCACACGGGGCTTTGATGGTGAAAGCCTCGCGGGAGGAGCGCCGGGCGGCACATCGATATCCACAACATTTCAGCACTGCGGCCTTAAGAGCTCTGAAGTGTGCCCGTTACGTCTCTCTCTGGCAGGGGAGAGAGAGTACGTGCACTCCTTCACCATCACCATCACCACCAGCAGCACTACCAGCACCTCACTACCCCTCGGTACTTTCGCAGCCCACTGCAATTCCAGCTAAAAGCCCCCCCCCCGGCCAGCACTCCCAGGCTGGGCTCCTGGGGATGATTGTTGGGGATTGATCTCGGCCAGGAGACTATTGTGCTGGTGGAGGCTGCATAAAGACCCTGTAGAGATATCGATCCTCGCAGCCACGAATGCTGAACCCCACCTACCACAAAGGTCACGTCGGAAACCCTCTCCTCCATCAGGACGAGTGGACGCATACGGACCTACGCACACACACACACACACACACACACACGCACGGCGACTAACTCCAAACTAGAAACGTCACAATAGACAACTCTCCCAGATGAAGTCACGGAGAACCTCTCCCTGTTTGGAGGAATCCGCAGCTCTCCAACGGCTCTCGCGTCGGAAGAGAGAGCGCCCCTCTCAGGACCAGATGTAAACGCTCTGTGCCCATTATGCTTGCTGTGGTGGAAGCCAGACCAGAGGGGATTGTGTGGAGCCAGTCATCCGGAGGGGGGGGTGGGGGGGGGTGGGGGGGGGGATGGATTCTGGCAGAGGGTCCCGGCGCGGAGGCAACGCCTTCGCTATCAGCTCTGAACACAGAGGGGTCTGAGGAGCCTGTTTTTTGTTCAGGCTGGTGTGACACGGCCTCGTTCAGGGGGCCCACAGCCGGGGCCTCTGGGGAGAGGCGGGTCCGGGGCAGGGCTGGCTGGTTGGCTGGCTGGTTGGCTGGTTGGCTGGTTTTCTGGGCTGGCTGGGCTGGCTGGGCGCGGCGCTCACCCACTGATAAATCACTTTGGCTTCCTGTGAGCGGCAGCTGCCTGCACTCCAACCCTCGGGGGTGGGGAGGGGGGGGGTGGGGGTGTGGGGCGGGGATAACGGACAGGGTGGGGTGGAGGTGGGGGGGGGGAGGGAGGGAGGGATATCGCAGACAAATGAAACAAGCAGCGCTCAGATCCACAGGAGAGAGCCGGGGCGAGGCCCGCCCCTCCCTCTCGCTCCCCCAGCGGTCTCTCCTGTCGTACGGTTCAGTCACCCCCGCTCGCTGTCGTCGCTGTAAACTTTTCATGAAGCAGCGGCGCCGTCTCATCCCAGTGTGCACGCTCTGAGGGATCTGTCACCGGGCCGGTTCATTCTGTTCTTGGGGAGCTTGTTCGGTCTGGGCCGCGGTTAGCTCTGCGTGGCGTGAGAGACTGCTTCCTCCCCTGCGCTGGCAAAGTGCCACCGTCTGTTACTTCATTAGGATGCAAATAAATCTCCATTGACTGCTAATATTCTCCCTCTCAATTCTCTGATTTGTCCTGCGGTAATTAGAAATAATCAACGACATGCCATATTGGTGAGAGAGGTTTATTACAGTCATTAAGGTCACGGGGGGAAAACACAAAACACACGAGAAAAAAAACAAAGCCCTCCAAAACAAGCAGATGATTAATATAGTAATATCTACACAAACATACTGGATCCATCATCTTCTTGTTGGAAGATTGCCTGCCAAATGAAAAATGGCAGGGTGGATGTGCGCGAGCCCCTAGAGAGAGGCATATCAGTGGTGGTATTCAAGCATATAAATGATTAAACAGCACTGGGGGAGAGAAAGGCATGTTCACTCAGGTGCAACACCCCTTGACATCCAAACCAAATAGATTCCAACCAAAGTTGTAATCGAATCGAAAGTTCAAACGGAATACGTTATTTGGTGTTACTCTTGTCGCTAACTTACCGGGCATGAGATCGGATAGAAGAAGGAAAAAAAGAAACGTTTTTATTAAATATTTCGACCCCACCCTCAGCGTCTCGTAGTATGGCACGCTCGGAGATGGGCTGCCCAGTGAGGACAAAGCAGGGTTTCAGGGTTCTGATTTTTCATTATGGTGCTGGCCTCCGCAGAGGAAGGAGAGGGTGGGAGGGGAGGAGAGGGGTGGTGGAGGGGAGAGAGGGGGTGGTGGAGAGGGAGAGGGGGGGTGGGGAGGAGAGGGGTGGTGGAGGGGAGAGGGGGGTGGGGTGGAGAGGGATGGTGGAGGGGAGAGGGGTGGTGGGGGGAGGAGAGGGGGTGGTGGAGGGGAGAGGGGGTGGTGGAGAGGGGATGGGTGGAGGGGGAGAGGGGGGTGGGGGGGAGGAGAGGGGGTGGGTGGAGGCGAGAGAGGGGTGGTGGAGAGGGGTGGTGGAGGCGAGAGGGGGTGGTGGAGAGGGATGGTGGAGGGATGGTGGAGGGGGAGAGGGGGTGGTGGGGAGGGATGGTGTAGGGGGAGAGGGGTGGTGGGGGAGGACAGGACTGGAGGAGAGGGGTGGGTGGGGAGGAGAGGGGTGGTGGGGGAGGACAGGACTGGAGGAGAGGGGTGGTGGGGAGGACAGGACTGGAGGAGAGGGGTGGTGGGGAGGACAGGACTGGAGGAGAGGGGTGGGTGGGGAGGAGAGGGGTGGTGGAGGCGAGAGGGGTGGTGGTGGCGAGGGATGGTGGAGGGGAGAGGGGGTGGTAGAGAGGAGAGGGGTGGTGGAGGGGAGAGAGGGGGTGGTAGGGAGGACAGGACTGGAGGAGAGGAGAGGGGTAATGGAGAGGAAAGGGGTGGTGGGGAGGACATGAGTGGAGGAGAGGGGTGATGGAGAGGAGAGGGGTGGAAGAGAGGAGAGGGGTGATGGAGAGGGGTGGAAGAGAGGAGAGGGGTGATGGAGAGGAGAGGGGTGGAAGAGAGGAGAGGGGGTGAGGAGGGAGAGGGGTGGAAGAGAGGAGAGGGGGGTGGAAGAGAGGAGAGGGGGGGTGATGGAGAGGAGAGGGGTGGAACAGAGGAGAGGGCTGATAGAGAGGAGAGGGTCCAGGGGCTGAGCGGAGCTCCCCTGGGATGAGTCTCCTCTCCTGGCACGGCCGGGCCCTGGCATCCTCCTGGTGCCGCCACAGAGCCAGGGGGCGGGGAGGGAGGACAAAAGGGTATAATGAGAACGCCATGCATCAGGGGATTCCTCTTATTAAACACAGTGTAGAGAGACACACTCACACACCCACACAACTGTACACACACACACACACAGACAGAGACAGACACAGACAGACACAAACACGTACGTTCACAACGGGATAACCCGACAGTTGGGTTCTCATCAAGCACCTGACGGATGCAGCTGCCTTTGACAGTGGCATGTTCATACACGTCATTCCAACGTGCTGCTGACTGTGGCAGGTAGAACAAAGCACAAACACATTCTCCCACAACAAACAATTCAACCTCAAGCGCTTGGGTGGAAAGAATCTGTGTCTTGGTCGTTTTCAACAGGCAGAAGCAGAGTTTCATAGTATTTTCTGAATCATATTTAATCAAGGCCTATACAGCTGCATCTTAACTTATTTTGGACAACCTTCAACAAGGCCTTTAGGCAGTTGGCATCAAATCTGCCCCATGCTGTGCACTATTAATTGAATCTGTTGGCAGAGATGTATTAACCTCATTCAATACCCATTTGATTAAAATGTGAAATCGATAAATAGAAAATGAATTCTTTTTTTTAACCTACCCATCCTGAGAAATATACTGTGTATCTTGTATACAAAACTCATGACATTTAGACTCTGACATTGTGTCCCTTATCACCCGCTAACCCTTCTGTGATTCAACAGTGTTCGAAGGCCCTCATCCACAACCCCAATCTGGCCCTGCTGTCATGCTTCCCTCCAGGGTGTGGATGTGACCTCACCAGTGCTTCTGGGGGCCAGAGTTGGGCATCCATCAGCAGGGCTGGGGCCTGGCTCTGGGGCCTGGCTCTGGGGCTGGCTCTGGGGCCTGGCTCTGGGGCCTGGCTCTGGGGCCTTGACAGGTCCGTGTGGGAGCATGAGAGAGGGGCCTGCAGGGGGGCTGCTGGAGCCCCTCTGGTGCGGTGGATCTGGGCCCGACCAGCCAGCAGCACTCCTCCGTGCCTGTGTCGGACACAAGCTGCTGGTCTCCCCCCCCCTCCCCTCCCCCCCGCCACTTCACCCCACCAACCCCTCTTCCCCAACTGCCCCCCGCCGCATTCGGGCACCCACTCGACCAGCCGTGCCATTGTCTGGGGTGTCCACATGCATCTGTCATGCATGGGCAACATTGGCACTGACAGACATCCTATTGTCTCTCTGTCTCTGCCAAGACGCAGCCACAGTTTGGGGTAATCGCTGGCCCTAATTAGTCCGCAAACACACACACACGCACGCACTCTCTCCGTCTCTCTCTCTTTATCTCCCCCCCACACACACACACACTCACACACACACAGAGGTAAAGGCACAGAAAACACACACCCGAAAACAACAAACAAGCTCGAGGATGCCTGCTCACCAGTTTGACTGGGAAGACAGCGCTCACTCAAAGACGTCCATAACCTAAAAACAAGAGAGCGTGCGACCCCCGCGAACAGTCGGGAGCTCTGCGCCTTCGAGCCCGAGCCAGAGGGACCCTGCGTTGCCATGGATTCTGTAACCTGATAGTAAGCGGGCTTGCAGCGTCGCCGTGGGAATCCACGGGAGCACCTCCACCTGACTTAATCACCAGAGCGCGGCCTTGTGTCCCTCTCCCAGGGGCCACAGCGCTATCACAGCCTCCGACGCCTCCCCGGTAATCTGCTCGTAATGAGATGGGGAAAAAGAAACACCACATGTTGGTGAGGGAGCGACAGAAGGAAGTCCAGGGTCCAGTCTGTCTTCGTGTCGGCGTCCCATCCTGTCTTTCACAGGGGGGCCGGCATGTCGAGTGGATGCGTGGTCAGGTGGTAGAGACGGTCGTCGTGTTTTGACCGCTTTCCTGCCCGATAAAGAGAGAGAGAGAGAGAGAGAGAGAGAGAGACAGAGACAGAGACAGAGACAGAGACAGAGACAGAGACAGAGAGAGAGAGCAGAGAGAGAGAGAGAGAGAGAGAGAGAGAGAGAGAGAGAGAGAGAGAGGAGAAAGAAATATGTGAGAGGCTGTCCGACATGGGGGACATCAGTCCCACTCCCAGTCAGCCGGGGGGGAACACGGCGGACCCATCTGGGGGGGCAGCACTCAGAGGGAGCGCTGACACAGGGTGGACGGAGGAGCAAGTCCTGCCCCTAAGTCCACCAGCAGCACGGAAGAAACAACAGCGGCACAACAACATTGCAAGGAAAAGCTTTGTAGCGTAGACATCACAGGCGGGTCAAAGGCAGGTTGAGAAGCCCATCTGCCGGAGAGTATAGGCTCGCAAAGATCAGAGATTGGGTTTGTGAGCGTGTGTGTGTGCGGCGTGTGCAGAGCATCCTCCAGAATAACCCAGATGAAAGAAAAAAGATGGACTAAAAGCAGCAAGGGGTGAGTGCGGGAGGGTGGGGGTAGGGGGGTGAGTGGGGTGACGGGGGGGTGGTTAAAGGTTCAGAACAAGCAGAGGAAGAATGCTTTTAAAAGCCTGGCTCACAGTAAAACACAGTTTCTCAGGCGAATGAAGAAAAAAATACCTACCAAATAGACAAGGCTTGACTGAACAACCGCCCCCCCCAGATATCCTACAAATCTAATAACTTAACACTGTTATGTGAGCAAAACAATTCATACAGTCGAGAGAGAAAAACACAGCACACATATCAGTGCAAGAATCAGTGGGGCCACATATGTCACACGCATCACGTTCACTAGCTCACCAATCCCATTTGGATTTCCCACCACCCTTCTCACCTGCAGCAGACTCGTTGTCAGCATCATTGTCACCACGATGTAGACAAGACTCAAGCAGTCACGTATCTCATGTTACCGGGACTTGCCAATCCCCAGGAGCAGAGAGGACTGTGGGAAAGGTGTTCCTCCAAGGCCCACAGTGATTAGCAGCTCTCTGGGCCTCTGCGTGGAGCAGCACCAACATGTGGAGCTGGGTGTGGACCAGGTGAGACCAGCTGAGCACGCCTGCGTGGGAGAACTCCCCTCAGAGGGCGTTTTTCAGTCGTCGCTCGGAGGCATCATTCGATTAAAACCCAATTATCGGCCTGTTTTGGTTCCAGCTGCCCTGTGTGGCTATTCGCCGCGGGAATGAAGCATTACGTAGATGGCCGTCAGGTTTGTTTGTTTCTGTGTTTTCGTAGCCATGTGGTTTCGGTTGTTCCATCTTTGTCCTTGTCCCCCCAGGTTCAAACTTGCTGACGATGTCATGACTTATGTGCCATTACTGGAGGTACTGCCCCCAGATACCAAACTGCATTCACACTGCATTCTCGGCTCCCTTCTTTCAAATAGCTTCAAGCGATGCCCTGGGTAGACAAGCGAGGGTCCTCAATCCAATTGCATTTGTCTCAAGAGGAGAGGGAAGAGAGGGGACTAGGGAAGGAAGAGAGGAGACTAGGGAAGGAAGAGAGGAGACTAGGGAAGGAGGAGACTAGGGAAGGAGGAGAGGGGACTAGGGAAGGAGGAGAGGAGACTAGGGAAGGAGGAGACTAGGGAAGGAGGAGAGGGGACTAGGAAAGGAGGAGAGGGGACTAGGGAAGGAGGAGAGGAGACTAGGGAAGGAGGAGAGGGGACTAGGGAAGGAGGAGACTAGGGACGGAGGAGAGGGGACTTGGATGGAGGAGAGGGGACTAGGAAGGAGGAGAGGGGACTAGGAAGGAGGAGAGGGGACTAGGGAAGGAGGAGAGAGGACTAGGCAAGGAGGAGAGGAGACAGGGAGAGTGGACGTGGTAGCATTGAGGTGTTGGCAGGCCTGGCAAGGAGCCATAAAGCTCCCAACTGACCCCAGCTCTTATCTCCGCCTGCTGTGTGCTGTGCTCCAGCCTCCAGCCTCCAGCCTCAGGACCCATCTGCCTCTACCTCCACCCGTCTGCACAAATCAGGCTGTTTAAACATGGGCCCGCTTTACTGCTCTCCTCTGTAAATACCTGCCACGTTCTGCCGCGGCCCACCTGGAAAATCAATCAATCCCACAAGCACTCTTTGTAAACAGCAGCTTGGAGCAGAAATCACTTTGTCTCGTTTTTTTTTACAGGCCGTTTTTCAGAGAAGAAGTGAATAAGCAGGATTTTCAGTTAAGTGAGGGAAGACAACTGTTTAGCTCCACGCTTCCCTGCTCTGCGTTAAACATTTGCGTGCCAATTCTACCTGAACTCTGGGGCTAAAAGATCCCCATGCCTAGGTTATTTCTTTCTCCTTTTCATCAAAAAGGCTAACCTCTTCTGCGAGAGCATGATGTTATGTGGAGCGGATGGGTCCCATTTGATTTCAATGAGAATCTTTTTTTCAATTAGGCATTTTTTTGCTGCTGGGTGTTTAGTAGCATTGAGTTAGGAGAAGCAGCTTAAGTGGCCTTGGGGGAGAGTGAGTGGCACACAGTCTTTTTGTACCATTTGTTGTCTGTCAACCACTCCTATGAGCACTGCTCTCCCAGCTCATAAATGGAATGATTCACCTGGCCTCACAAAACAATTTCTCTGACTGAAAATATCGCATAGCACTCTCTCCGTATGTTTGTTGACAGAATATCAAGAACCCTCCACCCTGTTATTTAAAATAAAACACCATAGAAACCCTTTCTTCTTATGTTACAATTTATTCATGTGGCAGAGATATTTACAATTGATACAAAGACTCTGCACAGTCAGCTTCCAGAACATGCTGTGGCACCTCAGGTCTTGAATTATTAAAAAATGACCTGTTAGAAGCTTTTAACAGTAGATCGTTATTGGCAAACGTTCCACAACAAATACTGTTTGCTGTGATAACTAAAAAGTAATCTCACAATAATAGCCAAGATGTTTGTTTTGGTTTTGTGTACCATTGAGTAGTCATTTATTGCGAAAGCCTTTGGCTTGTTTTGATTAGCATTGAGCCAGACAAGAGTGAGAGTCAGATCTCTGTTTCCAATCCTTATTACACCGTTAGCTACTTCCTGTTTCAGACAGTTAAGGTCACCTCAGGATACAGCCGCAGGCCAGGTCTCGGCAAGCCAGACTTTTCTTTTGTCATGAAAATGTAGATCATGAGAAAAATATATGTGTGTCTGTCTTCAGGGTAAAATTATGTTTCAGTTTTATAATAGGTCTAACTCACATTTGACTAAACATCACTGTACAAGTGCTTTTTACTTCCTTCATTTCTTTAATCAGAGCGCCATCTAGGGCCTATAAGGTGTGTTACATGACAGAACCATAGAACCATAGGGGTTAAGGTGTTCTCATTATCAATGAATACCAAGCTGATTACACAAATCCACTCTAAAAGCTTTTACTTTTACATTTAGTCATTTAGCAGACGCTCTTGTCCAGAGCGACTTACAGTTTATACAGGGACATTCCCCCGAGGCAAGTAGGGTGAACTGCCTTGCCCAAGAACACAACGTCAAAAGCACGGCCAGGAATCGAACCGGCAACTTTCTGATTAATCATTTAGACATTTACATTACATTTAGTCATTTAGCAGACGCTCTTGTCCAGAGTGACTTACAGTAAGTACAGGGACATTCCCCCTAGGCAAGTAGGGTGAACTGCCTTGCCCAAGAACACAACGTCAAAAGCACGGCCAGGAATCGAACCGGCAACCTTCTGATTAATCATTTAGACATTTACATTACATTTAGTCATTTAGCAGACGCTCTTATCCAGAGCGACTTACAGTAAGTACAGGGACATTCCCCCTAGGCAAGTAGGGTGAACTGCCTTGCCCAAGAACACAACGTCAAAAGCACGGCCAGGAATCGAACCGGCAACCTTCTGATTAATAATTTAGACATTTACATTACATTTAGTCATTTAGCAGACGCTCTTATCCAGAGCGACTTACAGTAAGTACAGGGAGATTCTCCGTTGAGCCATCGGACCCCCCATCTGACCCATTCTTGCACTGGTATGTGTGCTGTATTTGTCTCTCAACTGTATCCATTGTTTTGCTCACATAACAGTCTTTTCAGTTCAAAGTTATTAGATTTGTAGGATATCTGGGGGGTTGTTCAGTCAAGCCCTGTCAATATGGTGATCTTTTTTTCTTCATTCGTATGGTAAACTGTATTTTACCCACATTCACCTCAATTCCTTTACTTTAGCCAAATCAAGGATGAATATATATTCTTGAATATTTAGATAGGCCTACATTCTTACCAGCATTTATATGAAGAGAAACTTCTATTTCAAATGCATTTTATTCTGTATAGCATTGAGGATGAACATACGACTTTATTCTTAACATCAGGAAAAGGTCAGCCCTTCTAAATTGATGTTTAAACAGTTAAATAGTCTAAAAATAGCCTAGTTGGTTTGATTTTTTAAATTATTATTATTAGTCTGTCAATAAACATAATTTCCAACATGACATGAGGTCAACTAAGAGCTTGCAGACTACTATTTTATTTTATTAGAACATTGTTTTCATATTCAGATGTTTTTCTGGAAAATCAGCATAGAAGATGACTATGAAACCTTCAGTTTCAATGAAATGAAAGAAGTCGATGGGAGGTGAAAGTTTGTTCAATTATTAATAACTTGTGAAATATTTATTTTGCTGCCAAATTGGAATATAAGCTTTTCAACAGGAGGTGGCAGTATAGGCCAGTTCGAAGTCAGACCCGACATTCGGGTCAATTTTGTCTTTGCTGTCTGCTCTATTGAGCTTTATGGTTCACATTTGTCCCCTGAATTGTGAATACTTTCATAATCAGAGTTCTAGTCATTAGGTCTACTCGTTGTACCCTACTATTTGGCTTTGAAAATAAAATCTAGTGTGTAACTGTTCAAAGACACGTGTCACTCGTCGTGGCACTCGTCCTCAAAGCAAACATACCGTCATCTCGATATGGTAAGTTTTCCGATGTATTGAGTTTATAAAACGTTTTGCATCAGTTTGATTCCGTGCATATGTATGCAATTTGTATAATACTGGATATACTTTTCGGAGGTGCCTATTTTTTCCATATGAAAGTTAGACTGACTGTTTACCAATAACACTTTTGCAGTTGACACCCCATAGCTTGCCCTAGTGAACACGTAGGCCATCGTCTTCATGTAAATTTAGTTGGAAAATATTTACATATATTAGAATTACCATTGTTTTACCAGGAGCTGTAAAAGCCTATGACGTGAGATAATGAAGGAGAGCTTGTGTTTACCACACGATAGGTGTTGAATTCGGGGCGGGCAAATGCAGGAACTTAGGTGGATGGTTGCTGGTCGATTGTTACAGACAGATAGGCGAGTCTTTATGAATCATTCCCCCCCAAAATACCCCATGACGTTGCAACGGAAGCGGAGTAATCTGTTTTTATGTTCTTTCTTTAGAAGTTGTTTTTGTTCCATGGAAATGTAACTATGATGAATGTGTGTAGTCTTTACATAATCAAGCACACTACAACCACTCGCTGACATTTGTTCACATGAAATATTTGGATTGTCGCGATCACCCGTTTACACAAGTGTTTATTTGTGGTGAAACACGAGAGAGAATTTGGGGTAGATGAGCAAGAGACGCACCAGAGAGGTGCTTCACAGAGAGGGGCGATAATTATGTGCTTTCACTGCCTGCAGTCATCAGGGGCCTCTCTCCTCAACACTGTTCTGTGATAAGGCAGAAAGACAGTTCAGAGCCAGGTTACAATCACTGTTGTTGTTTCAACAAAAGCACCCTTCCCATGTGTTTGAAGCCGTTTATGTCAAACCAAGAACGTGTCAAATAAAAAGGCAGACCTGTGAACCATGGTCTGTTTTTTTTTAAAATCTCATCCACAACATCTCTCTGACAATGGTCCTGTTTTGAATGCGTCAGGTTGCATTGCTCCAACAATCAGACTCTGCCGACATCTATCAGGATCTTTTTTTTTCTTCCAGAAAGAGAGTTATGGATTCGGGAGGTCTTCTCGGTGGTTAGCTAGATTTGCGTGTGTCAGGGGACCACGTCTTCACTGCGGGTTACGGGGTCAGACTCGTATTTAGTTAGCCGTAATGATCCTGTTAAGGCTATGAATGGACCACCATCTAAGCGAGTGTGTCTTTCTCAGCCCACGCCTCCTCCCCTCCTCCCCTGCCTCTCTTCTCTACCTCTCTTCCTTTTTGCCCAGGATGTGAACTGTGATTAATTGACTTACAGAGGGGGCTCAATGACTCCCCCCAATGACATGTCCACAGCCAGCCAGGCCTACACCCATAGAGTCTGGGGTCCAGAGGGAGAGGGAGAGAGAGATGAAGGGATTGGATGACGTTTTGGGGCTTACAATGCTACAGCTGGCTCCCGGGGCAGGACCCAGGGCTGAAAAGCCAAGCCTCCAGGTGGCTCATGGGGCTTTGGTCTGTTCAGTGTTGGATAACCTCCCATTTGCGAGATGAGCAGCGACGAGCGTGCTGAAGTGATGTGGGATGAACTGGGGAGCCGTTCAAGGAGTACGCTTTCCAGACCCTGGCCTGGGTTTTGCTGGAGTGATGGTTGGCTTGTCTCATTTGCACATACTAAACATGCTGTCACCCCTCCTTTTTGTTTTTGGCTGTCTCTGTCCAATAGAATCGGGCCTTGACTGTGCGAGTGTCATGTACCTGTAATGTACCACCAACTCTCTGTTTCTCTCTCCCTACTTCCCTCCCCTTTGTTTCCTATCCCTTCTCTCTATCTCTCTCTCTCTCTCTCTCTCTCTCTCTCTCCCACCCTCTCTCTGCCTCTCTCCCTTTCCCTTGTTCTCTCCCTCCATCTCCACCTCCCTCTCTCTACCTCCCTCTCTTTTTCACTTTCCACTCCCTCCCTCCCTACCTCTCTCCTCTACCTCCCCCTCTCTTTCTCCCAGGCGTCCTCAGGTTCCTCCCTCAGGGTCCATGCCCTGCGTCTGGGCCCGGGTCAGGAGCTGCTGAGCAGCCTGCTGGCATTGGTGGAGGAGAAAGGCCTCAGAGCGCCGTTCATCATCACCTGCGTGGGCAGCGTAACCAAGGCAACGCTCCGGCTGGCAAATGCCACCACGGAGAATACCAATGAGGTATTGGCCGGGCCCAACCGTTGGTTTTTTCAGGCATGCCTGTGCTGACGCTGCGGTTAGCTGCTCTGAACAAAAAAAGGAGGGTCGTCACTTACTCCATGTTTAGTACTCACAGGGGGTTTTTGGCCGGGAAGGGATGTCTACTGTATCATTGAGGCAATAGATTTGAAAACTCGACTTTAAATCCTTTCATAGAATATATTGGCGTTTGTGTGTGGTGCCTTGTGTGTCAATGATTTAAAAAAACGTGGAAAATGCCGGAATGAAAGATTTACACGGTTGACCCCTTATTTGTTTTTTTTAGAAGTCGTATTAAACACATGAGGTACATGGTCAGTTTTTCCATGGTATCCCCAGTGCCGTACAGCAATGTGTGATCCCCAATCCCGCCGTCCCTCTCTCCTTCTGTCAGGTGATCCACCTCCGGGAGCGTTTCGAGATTGTGTCCCTGGTCGGTACGCTGAACAAGGAAGCCCACTTGCACATCTGCCTGGCTGACAAGGACGGGAGGACAGTGGGGGGCCACGTGCTCGGCGACCTGGAGGTGTTCACCACGGCTGAGGTGCTCGTCGGCGAAGCTTCCGAGCTGCACTTTGACAGAGAAATGGACGACCGCACGGGCTACCCAGAGCTGGTCATCAAGCCACGCTCTTAGAAGCACTGGAGGTAGTAGTAGTAGTAGTAGTAGTAGTAGTAGGATTTCAAGGCAATCGTAGTGTATCACAAGAGAGAGAGAGATGAAAGTATCCCGCTGTGCTTGACAACTCAATAAATGGAAACCGTTTTTTTTCCTCATAGTATTTTTAATGGTATTTGGGATGTAGTCTTTTGTAGCCCACATGCTTCCCTACTATCATGCTCTTTGTACACTTCACCTGTACACACACACACACACACACACACTCAAGACCGACAGACTGGACACTGACACACTTCACTAAAAACAGGACCCTGGAGAGAGCTGACAATCTCATCCAACATGTTTACGTGCATGACAACAGTAGGCAGAAGAGCCAACCAGACAAGCCCTCTGTTGTGTTGCGGCGTCTCTGTTTCCACATGTAGACTTCACTATGGTTCTTTGTCTCACAGTGAAAAGGAAAGGAAAACGCACCCATTTCACAGTAATTAAATAGATATTCTACCACCTATTGTTCCCCATCCTCAGCTAATGTGAACAGACGCCCCCCCAAACTCTGGACTGCGGAGCGCCTTTTGTACCTTAACACCTTCCGCAGAACAGATGACTAACGATGTAACACCCAACAGCTGTGGGGGAAACTGTTTCCCTAAAAAAAAAGAAGCTTGTCCCTTTTGCGGAGTAACCAATGAGAGCGTCTCTCCCGGTCTGCAAGTGTTCCGCTAATAGATGTTTAACTAAACCCCGTCTTTTCAAACGCTCTGACCCCCTGGTTGCTGGGAAACAATGGGAGAACTCCCGAAGGATTACCAGTGACCTCCACGCCGCCCGGAAGAAAGGAGCCTGTGCTCCGCTGTCTTGCAAACAGAGGGAGGGAGGTATATGGTGATGGGAGGGGCCGGGGGAGTGGTAACAACCTTTTGATGGAGCAGAGTTCGCATAGACGGCC
Organism: Mallotus villosus; assembly: GCA_903064625.1. Taxonomy (NCBI): domain Eukaryota; kingdom Metazoa; phylum Chordata; class Actinopteri; order Osmeriformes; family Salangidae; genus Mallotus; species Mallotus villosus. The sequence continues at coordinate 155,404 of CAEFZP010005770.1, read as the reverse complement.
TCTAATTGGGCCCCATGCCTTGCTCCGACCGAGGACGAGCCAGTTAGAGACGACTTTCATCACTCGTTCAAGCTGGGTGCACGCACACACGCGGGTGTGTGTGTGTGCGCGCGGGAGTCTGCGAATGTTTGGATTCGAGAAAGAGAAAAAAGAGTGAGAAAGTAAGGGAAGGGAAGAAGACAAGGCCACCTTGTTAAAATGCGTGCCTTCAACTCTGTTTCATGCACTGTGAGAGCTCTCTCTGTCTCTCTCTCTCTCTCCTCTCTCTCTCTCTCTCTCTCTCTCTCTCTCTCTCTCTGTTGTCCTTGCTCTCCTCCTTGCCTTCATGCCTGTGGTGCTGAAAGCATACCTGTATATGAAGTGTTTGGCTACTCAGTGAGGGGTGCATTAAATTGTTTAACAGTTTAGAGTTGTCGATGACTCATGGAGTCAACTGCATGTAAAGCTCAGTACTACGATACATGTAGCAACAAACTGCTGCTTTAGCTCCCTGATGCACTCACACACAGGACACATTTAGATTTGTTTAGAAAATCTGCACGTTCTTCTTTCATCAAGGTAAAATGACAAGTCCAATGTCAAAATGTTAAACGTGAACTATGGTCCATTTTCAGGATGTGGAAATGGCCATTACTTTGCCCTGCATGGTTTATAAAAACAAGTGAGACAGATAGCGAACTTTAAGACATAACACATGAAAGTGCCATGGAGACATGATTCTGACACTGACTACACTTCAGCCAGAAGGAAAATTAATAATTATAACGTTATTCATGACCAGTTGACGAGGGACATAATCAATGTGATTCAATTTGAATTTATAATTCACTACCATTTTCGAGGATGGTGCAATGCTTTCTATCTGTAAAACCGTTTTAATTTCATATAGACTTCATATAAAATATATACCTGTTGACTCAAACATTTTGCGAATAAGGGATTTAAGACTTGACTTGGACTCTACCTCAAATACTTGCTACATGAAGGGAATATGTAAAGCAGAAAAAAAGACCTGTGAACAGCTGTTTAACTCAAGTTTCCTATTATGGGATGCTGTGCATCGCCGACGGCACCTCCTGGGCTCCCGGTGCCTCTGTGACTTGGCGTTAGGAGATACCCATGCTGACATGCAGCACTGCACGTCGAGCGGAAAGGTGGAGTTTGTGTGACATCTGCTAATGTAGAGCGTGCCTTACTTTACCAGCCAACGAACGGCCACACATCTTTTTGACATCGACACACACACACACACACACATACACACACACTCGCAAACTCCTAGGGCATCATGCAGATCCATTTTTGCTGTATACGCAGGAGAGGCTAAGCTTGGAGTGGCCATTGAAACGAGGCAGAGCATCACTTACCTCCCGGCTCCTGGTGCTTTCAGCTCTGAGGGGGCACGGTGGAGTGGCCGTGCCCCCCTCTCCTCCCCTCTCCTACCCTCAACTCTCCCTCGCTCTGGGTCCAAATGCTAATCCTGTCCTCGTATCCCTTATATCTATACACCTGACATGCCGTCGGTGGATAAACAAAGGTGGGCTTCCGTTGTGTGCGTTATTTGGAGGAGTGTGAATGATTTCAGGCCTCAAAGGGATTCTTCAGAGTTGATTTTCCAAACGTGTGTCGCCTATATGCAAAAAGTCTCGTCCAAAGCTAGATTCAGCCCATTCGAAACCTCAATCCACGAAAGCATCTTAAAAGGGAAAAGATCAGTTTTGGGTATATAGTAATAAAGGATTGTGTTTTCTGAAGGTGACACCCATGATTATGATTGCTCTTTGTGGTATTAATGCATGGAGGCCATCCGCCCACATACCGCCGGGCAGTAGCCCGATCCAGAGAGGACAGAAAGGATTCCCGCGGCATCTTTGTGCTTTTGTTTTGATCTGTTTACACAGCGTGGTGGCCGAGCGCGTTGGTGGTCCACCCCGTAGCCCCCCGGGGGGGGATGGGGGGGGGGTTTGGTTTTTACACATACTGCTAAGCAGCTCAAAGTCTTCTTTTGTAGCAAATGAGAAGGCATGCGCCGTTTTTGATTTCTATTGTCTATGTTGGGGTTTGTGCGCCTTGTTCTGCCTAAGGTGTGGTCTCGCATCCGCCTCATGGTCTTCCACCGGCTCTTTGGTCATGGCAGAACGCCGTCCTTTTGGTTTGATCTCACTCTGTATTGTTGTCTGAGGCTTTTTGTCGTGTTATTCGACGTGTTTTTCTACATCAGGGAGATGTAGGCATGTTTGTCATCAAATGCTGCTGCGCCTCCTCTGCTAACAGACACGCCGCAATTACGCGTCTCTCTTTACATCTCTCTCCCATCAGAGGGAGAGAGAGGTGGGAGGAAGAGATGAGATGAGATGCGTGCGAGTGAGCGTGCGCGTGCATACATGATTGGTTGTGTCTGCGTGTGCGTGTGTGTGTGTTGGCAGTACATTTGTGTGTTTGACTTTTCAATGTAAATTCCCTGATTTAGGTGGCTTGGGGTGGACCTCCTCTTTACTCTGCCCATTAGTGAGGATTACATGCTGCTCTGTGTGCTGGCATTTCACTGTGTTGTCCAGCAACATACCAACCATTCACCAGCACAACACTTCCCCCTCTTTTCCCAGTAAAGGTGACATGAGGAGGCCTGATGCTAGTTGAGGCTGATAGATAAGGGTACAGTGATAAGTACAATACAATGGATCGACCTGCCGCAACCAGCATCGATGAACCACCTTGTCTGCTATGTTAAATGGACAACGGTCACCTTACCTTTGGTAAGATAATGTTGTGAGCTTTCGCAAGCGGAATGGAGTAAATCAAATTGAAATATGTTAATTAAATGAGAGCTTAATACTTTGACTTGTTTTTGTCGAAACCATTTGAAGTTTACTTAAAGTGGAATGATTTTGTATTTTCCGTTTTTTTTAAATTATATAATACTTATTGACGACTTTAATATATGTAACTATGTTTGTACTTATACTTTGTAAGTGTACTTCTTTAAGTATCATTTTTTGTCAAATGGCTTATCTGCTTTGAAAGGTGGAACCGTCTCTCTCACACGCAACATCGCTAGTACTAGAAGGTGAGGACTAGAGAGGGGAGAGAGAGAGTGAGAGAGAGAGAGAGAGAGAGAGAGCGAGAGAGAGAGAGAGAGAGAGAGAGAGCGAGAGAGAGAGAGAGAGAGAGAGAGAGAGAGAGAGAGAGAGAGAGATAGAGCGAGAGAGAGAGGAGAGAGAGAGGAGAGAGAGAGAGAGAGAGAGAGAGCGAGAGAGAGAGAGAGAGTAGAGAGAGAGAGAGCGATAGAGAGAGAGAGAGAGCAGAGAGCATAGAGCTCTATATCTATCTCGATATCAGATCGAGCTATCTCTCTCTCTCTCTCACGCTCTCTCTCTCTCTCTCTATCTCTCTCTCTCTCCCGCTCTCTCTCTCTCTCTCTCTCTGTCTCTCTCTCTCTCCCGCTCTCTCTCTCTCTCCCGCTCTCCCGCTCTCTCTCTCTCCCGCTCTCTCTCTTTCTCTCCCGCTCTCTCTCTCTCCCTCTCTCTTAAACATACAGGCACGGAATGGCATTTTGCAGAGGAGTCCATTGTTCTACTACAATAAGAGATAAACTTGACCTAGGAGGCAGAAAACAGGGCGGATAGAGCACTACACACTAAACGCTTTTGAGAGTCTCCTGAAAATCGCCCTGTCTGTTTCTGAGCTTCCACTGATGACCCAATGTACCTGTTAAATATAGCATTTCGCTTCACATATCATTTGTGTGTTGGCATAGATTAGATGTCAGTTGTACCATCTATATTGGTAATAACTCTAAGTGTTGAGTTCAATAGGATCCAGACGCCGAGGAGCACGGCCCTGACCTTGTTAAACTCATCAACTGCTGATGTATCAAATGTGTGTTCTTTCCGGAAACGTTGTGTGGCCTGTTCCCCCAGACAACGATCTTTATCCATGGGACAAAGAATAGCTTTGTTGCTTTTCGAACTGAATAATTGCATTCATTCCGTTTTTATTGAGGACGGGGAGAGTAAGTCATTTGTGGACAATCTTCATTTGTGTTGCTGCGCCATCATTTATCCAAACTGACACCCTTCCACTAAGGGTGTATTATTTAGTTCCGTCATTCACTACGCTAAAAACAAATGACCATCCGCAACTCGGCCCGCCATCCGCCCCCCCCACCCATCCGTCTCGTTTGGGAACAGATTGATTAAGAAGGGAGTACATGCTCCCCTCCTGACTACACAGTTGTGGTAATGAGTCATTTAAGAGTGTCATTACATTTGAAGGATCTCTCACAGATCCATGGCAGGGACGCCAAAATCTCTGCAATAAACCCCCTTTTCCAGTTCCTTGTTTTAAGAGGCAGCAGTGTCTGTCACATCAGTGTGGGCTGATGATTAGAGTGGATGGTTCTGAGTGAGGGGAGCTGGAATAATTTGGCTGGAGGGTGCATACTGTATGAAAAGCTTTTGGTGTGTCAAATGCACAAAGTGTCCTTTTTCCTAAAATGTTCTCAGGCGGGATTGGCATTGTGTCCATATTGTAGTGTAACCATTTCCGTTCATCGGAAATCGGTTGTGACTGTAGTTTTATTGTTTTGTGTACAGAACATAACAGAACATCGTGTTAAAGTGCGAGTATGCATTTTTCTCGTATGTAAGTTGTTTGTTACATTTGATGTGCGTTACCTGTACGTGTACACGTGTGTGTGTGTATATGTGCGTGTGGGTGCGCATCATTGTGTGTAGGTGTAGATTCACGTGCACGTGTGTTCCAGAAGCAGATCAGTTCAGAGCTCTCCCATTTGCCTGGCGTTTTCTCATTAGTGACTTTCTCCCATTTGAAAGCTTTTGTCCCCGAAGCCACATTAGCGCGTAATGAGCCTTTTTCGACAGCGTGGGGTTAGGCTCGCTAGCTCTGCTCGGCTAACCCACCGCCACAGGAGCCCTGACGGGGCCAGCCCATATCATTACGAGGCGCGTGCTAAACAGCCTCTGATTTGACTGGGAAGCCCACAATGAGAGAGGATGTCGCACCGAACTGCCGGTCCTCCAGCGGGGACATGGAAGGCCACCCGGGGAGCTGTACGGTGACAAGCCACAGCGAACGCACTGATGTGACAACTTTCATGTTCAAGCCAAAGTTTCCCAAAGGCTAATGAAGGGGAGCTCTGTTTGAAAATCACAGTGTGAGACATGGTGGAATTGGATAACGGCATTGCTATTAGAAGGACCAGTAAATGTGGCTGTGGGTGTCTGAGGCAAAGGAGGCAAGCGAAGAAGTTTAAGCTGATATGTTGTGCATCGCAAAGTTGCCATCATACGCATGCCGTAGCTTCACTGGAATATGTGGCTACGGAGGTGATACACAGTGTAATCCACACACCGACTCAAAATAGGTTTTCACCAACAGCACAGAAGATATTGTCATCCATCAATGGCATCTATATGCCGACAGTCAGAATGTTGACTTATTGTTTGAACTAGGAAAGATTCTTATTAAGTGTTGCCAAAAATCTTCCTGTATTAGATTGGATATGATTGACATGTGGCCTTGTCTGTCAATGCCAGTAGATAGAGGCTGAAACAAAGGAAGAATGAGCCCATTGTAGCAGTTGGATAACTGCATTGTCTCCGAGAGAACATCAGAAGATGTTGCCGGAAACAATCCTGGCTTCCGCTGCTAAACAAGGAAAAGTGAAACATTGTTAATAAAGATTCTATACATAACGTGTCAAGATCATCATTGAACAGAACAAATGCTTAAGCCTGGCAGGCAACCAAGGGCTGGACCTGGACGCACAACTATGTACGAATGTCAACCTCTGCATATTGTCTTGTATATATACAGTATTTATATGGCAGGAGGACTACTTACATTTATCAGGGTTTCTACCTTTGAGACGTAATTTTTTTGACTGCATCATTATTTGACCGTATAGCTTGTTTTTGCTTCCTCGTCTCCGCGGAGTGGTTAGGACAAGACCTATCACACCCCTATCCACTTAGAAGTGTGTCCCCACTCAAGTGGGGCTATTGGTTTTAATCCACCTCTATGTGATTCCCAGTTTGGCCTGGATTTTAAGCTCCTCCACAAACACCCGTCGAAGAGGAGGGAGAGGCGACAGCTGTAGGGCTGGAGGGTTGTTGACACTGGGACGTGTATCGACTGCTTCATTATGATACTGTTTTAACAGGACTCAACACTATATCCTCCTATTTCCAGTGGGGGCTTTAAATGTGTGACCTTTGACAATAACGGGATGATCTCCCCATCCTCAGAACACCTCAGGGGAGAGGCTGTGTGCTGGGGAGAGGCTGTGTGCTGGGGAGAGGCTGTGTGCTGGGGATAGGCTGTGTGCTGGGGAGAGGCTGTGTGCTGGGGAGAGGCTGTGTGGTGGGGAGAGGCAGTATGGAGGGGAGAGCCTATGTGATGGGGAGAGGCTGTGTAAAGGCTTTTCGCCAGCTGGGGGCAGTATTTACCAATCATTGTTCAACCACTTTCCTATCGTTCCATCACTAAGTGAAGTTTTTCGAATGTAATTTCCCCTTGCAAAAATAATCGGCAAAGATTCTGTGTGCAAATGATCACACCGTTTTATTTGGTCAAATGTATATGATATATTTAGCTGTAAAATGTTTGACAACTTCTTCCTTGTGAAATTGCATTTTACCAGTTCTCCAAAACATAAATATTTGTCAAATGTTTTACAATTAGCTCATAGCTTTTAGCTATGTTTTAGCAATTTAGCTTACATGTTTGTGTAATTTGTTATCTCATAATTACAACAACAACATAGATATAAACCATGTGTGAAAAGCATGTGCAATAAAACATTTTTTAAACATTCACAAGCACCTTTCAAGCTTTGTTTTTCTTAATTTTTTTAAATTAATTTTTAGGGTAACGTGGAAAACCACAGTTCATTGTGTTCATGGACAGCTTGGAGGTGTTTTATGTGAATTATCGCCCACTCCATCCTACATCTCCTCATATGTTATTTTTGTCACTCACCCTTTTGCAACACCCTTTCCTGACAAAAACTGGGGGGGAAAAATGAAATTAAAGCCATTTTCCGTCAAGGGCCTTCAAGGTCAGTGTTTTTATGAAGGAGAGTCTCTGAGCAGGCCCTCTGGGAGAACACAAGAATGGTTGGCAAGCGTTTCTCTAGGTCAGCAGTTAGCTGAAATGAGAGGGCCTCAGGAGCAGCTGTGCCTTCACTGTGCTCTAGTGTGGTCATGTAATACACCCTCATGTCTATGGGAAGCATTCCCATAGAAAAGGGTCTCTCTACGCTCCAGGGTGGTATACTCATTTGTTTTACCGCAATTAGTCAGAAGTAGACCTAAGTCATCAGTAGGTCCACTTGGCTCCGAGTCTTGTTTGTTGAGATCAAAGGACACTTAGTTTGGTTTTGTCATTAGCCATGCACAGCGCTGTTGTATATTCTAACTTTCAGGGCACGGGTTAATATGTCTCTCACAATTTGGCCTGGATGAATGATGCAAAATGTATCTGAGACTATCATGCGACTGAAAGAAATGGAGAGACTATTTTGAATGATCCGCGAGATAAAACGACGGTGTATTATGAACAAATGTGTGGCGTTCAGGGTTATGCCCGATGGCTAAAGAGAAAGGACCAATGTGCAAATTCATGGCAAACCTCTTTTGAAAATTAATTGAATCACACTCCAGTTAAAGGCTAACCGGGGGGAAACATGTTTGTTATTAAAACGCTTTATACTTGAAGCTCATCCTCTGCATTTCCATGCTAATGGGCAGGTAAGGGCTCTCACGCTCGGGTAATACTGGGCACACTAGGCTCCCTGCCAGTGGCATCCCTGTTTTTAACAGAGTGCTTTCAATTCACATCAATTTAGCCCAATTAAACTGCTTTACGTCCACTGAGAGTGTTTTAGAGCAGCATTACAAACCATCCTTTTCAATTAGCTATGATGAAAAGATCCATAACAGATCCCTTTGTTTCCTGTCCTCACATCGGGCCGCCCAATACATCGCATATGAAACCTTGTTTACCACTTGGTTACCAAACTGAATCTACTGGACGCTCACACATGGTCGTCTCTGCCAGTCTGCAAGCCAAATCATTTGAAATATGTGATGAATGTACAGTGGGAAAACATGTATGTATCGATACCGTTATATGGTTTTCTTATTAAAACATGTATGTACAGATACTATTATACAGTATTCTTATTTGACAGTTATGGATTAATATGCAGTAAATCCATTCAAAGAGAGAGAGAGACACACTTGACGTAATTATTCCAGTTGGATTAGAAGAGACATTTTCTAAATTGTAGCCATTATTGGCCCTGAATTGAACCTACAGACAAAGCAGATTATGATCCTGCATGTGTCTCACATGCAATCAAAAATCTCTACTGGTTCTTTATTCTCACAGACTGAGCAGAAATGGATTCAAAGAGGCTCCGCCGTGAAGACATCCTCAAAGAAGCACAGAGCTCAAGGCCCCATCAGGACCTTGGAGGCATAAATTGATCTATTATACTATGTGAATTCACACTGAGCTTTTCATGTGCCGGTATCCCAGCCAGCAGATCAGCGAATCAAAAGAGGCTAAAATAAATAGTTGGATGGAAAATTGGACGAAGACGTGTGGCTGATGTCTGTAGTTAGAATTTTAATGTGTTATATGGCACAGTGTATTTTTCTGTGCCATATACATTCTTGATGGAATGTTCTTTACTTTTAGATGAAGTGTAGACATTCTAAAGCAGGATAGTTTGCGTGGGCACAAGTTAAAGGACCCTGTAACATGTGTTTAAAGAATTTTAGAGACCACTGTTGAGTTCAGATGAAAACAGCAGATGAGCACTAGGATGACAACAGCAATCCAGGATCTTGAGACCAATCACTATACTGCTGATTACATTTTCAGTAGTCTTTGTTTACCAGTTTGGGGTACAATGTTTATCCCTAAGTATATGGATCATCAGTTGCAGAATTGTTGGTAAAAAAAGTCAGTTGTGTTAGTGCCAGATACACAAGCCTACTCATACTCAGTTTTGTGAGAAAGCTCATCTGTTCCAGGACGATTCATTAAGTAATTGGTTTCCAGTTGTTTACATGAGTATTAAGCCTATTCAGGAGCCTTTGAGAGTTGCATTGTCCAATGGCTCATGTTATGAATGCGAAATGAGATGGGCTGTGTGTGTTTGTGTGGAGGGGTTCTTATTGGCAAAACATTGAACTGAAATGAATGCAGGCTTTGGCTACTGCACTGAAATGCATCGAGTGTCACAAGACATTATTTCAATAGATTTTAATGGTTAATTCAGTGACTTCTCTGTACCACGTATTTGATTATTCCTTAGAAAAATAAGAGTTTTCCCACCATGCAATGGTGGTGCAATCACAGTGTTCATCATACTTAAAATCATCCCCAAAGATGTTTTATTTTTTTTACTCATTGTAATAGCCTGTTTAAAGTTTTGCTATAAACATGAGAGGGACAACAATGACTGTGACTTGCCGGTGGAGGGCCCTCTCTCTCTGTGTGGTGGACATGGCCTCTGGCAGAGATTAGTAGTTGGGTCACTGCAGGAGCTCTACAGCGATTTATTGATTTATTAATGTATCTATTAGAGTTGTATCACATATTGAGAGTAAGACATTTATATATGTCTTTGTCCATAGCACCATTTTTTCATAGGCTAAAGTATTTTCGAACTTTGTTTTCATGCTAAATGTTTTTTTTTCTCCATCATAAAATATTCATATTGCAAATTAAATATATCTGCTATAGACTGGGGCTTTCTGAAAATACTGTCAGAGATGCCTTTTTAGTTCAATAATTTTGCACTGACGCCTGCGTGTCACCCTAGTTACTCTGACACTCAGATCATTGGCTACTTGAGCTATCGTACTGTTGACATTGACTAGCTTTGCTAGGTGAAATTCCCTACAAAATGAGCTAGTGTCAATGTTTATGGAAATGGACCAATGAAGTAGGCAAGTGTTTCCATCAAAGCTCTCTGGGTATTTATTCTGTCTTGAAATCAGCTCCTTCCTTTCTGAAGTATAACCGCTGATGGACGTTTTGTCCATAAGGGGACAATGCATAAAGGAACATCTCAAATGAACCTAAAATATCTTACTATGCAAGCTATTACTACTAACAACATGCAGTATCACAAATATCGCAGAGTAGGCTAGTATTTTTCAATTGCGTAATTAAATAATATTGTATGACAGGGTAGTCTTACATAGTAGATTAGCTGAAAACACCTATTATACCCATTCTGTAGTTGAAGATCTTACTGAATATACAACTTTTGCTATTTAGTTTAATACTCTCGGTTTTCTCAGGATGCGGTAAAACTCATAGAATAGTCCACTTTTGTACCACAATGCAAAGTGGCGCTCTATGAAAAATGTATAACGCATAGACAGCAACCGGAAGGTTTTGTTAAACAACCCGGAAACAAAAGAAGGCCCGGAACGTTTGTTAGGAGCCCGCATTACAGCAGTTGTTTTAACCAAGTGTTTTGAAACATTTTTTTATAATTACTGGTGTTTATTGTTTGTATATAAACAACGGGAGATGGGAGTCCCCGCATTTTTCCGTTGGTTGAGTCGGAAGTATGCATCAATTGTTGTGCATAGTGTTGAGGAGAGGGTAAGTGTTTGTAGCCAACATGCTATTACCAACGAACGTGTTAGCTTGCTAGCTAATGGGTTTTATGAAGGCCATGTGTAATATAGTAATTGTTATTGAATATAGCTTGAACTGATGCGTCTTACGTCAATGTTTGACTTAACCAATTTATGGCAGTAGTGTAAATAGAAATGAAACGAATTAGCGATCGGTCTTTCTACACTAGGAATCGACGCAAGGAAAGTAGCTACGCCACACATTAGCTAATGCGCGCGCGCGTGCAGCGCATCGCACTTACTCACAGGAGCCGGTACTTGTATTGCCCAAAACACTTTGACAGTGTTGCGGTTGCACTATATTTATTTGGCCAAAATGTAATTTTTCCACAGTCGAAGGAATGCAATGGTGTGCGTATTCCCGTGGACACCAGCAAGCCAAATCCGAATGAAGTGGAATTTGACAATTTGTACTTGGACATGAATGGGATCATTCACCCGTGTACACATCCTGAAGACAAGTTGGTCATACTTTTCGCCTGTTTTGATTCATGATATTGTATTATGATCGATATACAACCGCTAAAGTAAACATTTACCTCTACAGGCCTGCCCCCAAAAATGAAGATGAAATGATGGTACTCATTTTTGAGTACATGGATCGTCTTTTCAATATTGTTCGACCAAGAAGGGTCCTCTACATGGCTATAGATGGAGTGGTAATTTTTTTATTTTCTTACAACCAATTACAAAAGGTCATAGTGGTAGCTAAATAATTGTGGAATATAAGTATAGTCACAGTTTTAGCTTACATAACTGCTTGTCTTTAAACAGGCCCCCCGGGCCAAAATGAACCAGCAGAGGTCAAGGAGATTCCGGGCGTCCAAGGAAGGGACAGAGTTGGTTGACGAGAAAAACAAAATGAGAGAGGAGGTCATCAAGAGAGGTGCCTATATTGGGAACATTTACTCTAACCACTACAAAACATCTTAAGCACTTGAAACAAGGCCATCTGTGGAATTGTGGAATTAATGTTGTCTTGTTTTTTGTTTGCCTGTTTGAATCCTCAATCAAACCTGCTTTTCTGTCAAAAATTGTCTAGGAGGGTATCTTCCCCCTGATGAGATAAAGGAGAGGTTCGACAGTAACTGCATCACCCCAGTAAGTCAAACAGTTTGACCCATATTCAAATGTATTTAAAAGCCTCTATGAAATGCATAACACCACCAACATTTGTGTCCTAGGGAACAGAATTTATGGACAACCTTGCAAAGTGTCTCAGATACTATGTGGCAGACAGACTCAGTAACGATCCTGGTTGGCGTAACATTACGGTCAGTATTGGCACTTTGGTGGTAGGAAAATGTCTAGCCACTTCATTGGTTTGGTCCTTATACACTTTAGTCACATGATTCATCATTACTATGCATGGTTTACTGGAGTGCGTTATAATGTATTATGCATGGAATCAGACATTTTAATTTCTCGACCTAGGTTGTTTTGTCTGATGCCAGTGTTCCAGGTGAGGGGGAGCACAAGATCATGGACTACATCAGGAAGCAGAGAGGTACCATAACTTAAGTGACACAAGGCCATACTGTGACCATCGTGTTGGCCTTTCTTCCACCCAAATACTCAGAGCAGCCAGAATGTCATTTAACTTTCCTAAACTGTATTCCCTTTTTTTCTTTTCTTTTTAGCTCAGCCTCACCATGACCCGAACACCCATCACTGTCTCTGTGGGGCTGACGGTAAGCTGGTCTCTCTTCAACTCAATAATATTGGCGAGCTTGAGCCTCTGTGACAACAATGTACTATGTGTAAGTGGATTGAGACAGTATGGTACTGCATGTCCCCCTCGTGTTGACACCTTGTTAATCATGACATGTCTCATGACTGTTGCTTACTGTTGGCCCATTAGAGGAAACAAGCTGGACCCAGTCAAACTCTGAGCTAGTCCTTTCTCTCTCTATGATGTCATATGTCTTGGCAGGTTTAGATGCAATCTGGTTCTTTCTTTAGAAAATGATCAATGTTTGCTATAGTGGTCTTATTTGAGATATTGTTTTGATTCATTAACTAAGTATGTAGTTGTTAGTTACTGGTTTAAATTTGGTTCCTGCAGTGGAAATGCTCTGGGGTAGTTCTGGGGTATTAGTTCAGAGTTTTGGGGTATCGTGCCTGAGGTGCAAACACAGCTAATCACAGTTTTGGATCGTACGGCTGCCATCTTTATCTTTCACTCAGGCCATGGGGCTTGTCTGACTTCCGCATGGACCTGTAAGGTTCAGCCCTCCCACACACTACACCCGTGTCTGGGCTTTCTGGGATCCTGAGGAAAAAAAATACTGTGTTTGGTGACAGGTCGTTAAAAATGCACATTGATTCGTCATCTGTTTTTAAGAATATTAGGGTAGTGGGGAAAAAATGACAACTATTATATTGGAAACGGTGTTCTGATAATATTTTATAAATGATCAAATTCTAATTGAAATCCAAATCTAATCAATGTGTCCAGTCCACATTAATTTTTGAATAAAACAACCAATCTATCTGTAATTAAGCTTAGTAATGAGCAGATGGTTAAAATGGAGAGTGCTTTGTAGATGAAGGAAGATGACTGGGGCTAGAGCGAGCCAGCCTTTCGCTGTTAAGGATGGTTAGGCTGTAGCCTGAAAAACCTTTGGTTACATTAAATGTGCTAGTATACAAACTCAAGTTTTCTTGAAAGGCTGTATTTATAGCTAGTAAATTGAACAGCTTGTAATTTATTAAAACAAATATATATATTACTCCTAGGTAAAGCAGAAACGTGACTTTTGATTGTAGACATTCAAATGTTTGAGTTTTTCACCAAAACATTTTTTTTAAGAATGCAAAATTGCTTGTCTATTCAAACAACATAAAGATAAATGAAGCTTAGATTATCTTAATCGACAGTGGCTGTTGCAACCAAATTTGGATAATAATACAAAACACCATTTTTATTCTACAGTTCAACATCAGTCAAAGAAAAAGGTGTCCACTCGAATGTGATTGATATTTTTGTTGTGAAACAGTTTTGCCAGTTGCAACTCTTCAGGTCTGAATGTGAATGAAGATGGGGATCAGTCTTTCCTAATTGTTCTTGCTTATTAATGCTTGGTTAAAGCATTTAGATTGGCAGCAATTATGTCGCACACTGAACAAAACGATGCTGCATTCAGTGGTTTACGCTGCATTCGGTGGACAAAGGAGGACAAATATTCGGCGTAATTAGATTGAAGAGGAGCTTGATACATTTGCCCCCTAAATGGATGAATTATGCCATTGTACATTTGTATTACCAATGCATGTGCATAATAATGTATGTCCGGCCCACGTATGATTGGTAATGTGAATAGATGGAGCCTGCGAAGCCTTCTCATTGTCTGATCACAATGCACGCGGCGTCCCTGGCAACGGGGCTCCTTTGGAAAGTTTTACGTCATGAAATGAGTTGAGATCGATTTTTGATGTTGCTTTGTTTGCTCAGCCGATTTGATCATGCTGGGGCTGGCCACACATGAGCCTAACTTCACCATCATCCGGGAGGAGTTCAAGCCCAACAAGCCCAGGCCATGCGCTCTGTGCAACCAGATGGGTCATGAGATCAAAGACTGCCAGGGAGTGGCCAGAGAGAAGCAGGGAGAGGTAAGTGAATGTGTTCAACCCCACTCCTCCCCGCTAATGGATTCGTATGGCATTCTACAATTGGACAATAACACAATTGTGTGTTCTGTTTCTCCAGCATGATCAGTTTGCAGACACTATGCCGGCTTCAGAACAAGAGTTCATATTCATAAGACTCGCTGTGTTGCGTGAGGTATGTGAAGACTTTAACAATAATAAATCCAATACAAATGTTTTCAAGCGAATGTACTTTATTGAATGGGGACTTTTTCTATCTGATAACTGTGGCATTGACAGAAATGCGAATCCTCCTTCTCAATCTTCAGTTGATGTATTAGATGTTTGTGGGTTTGATCATCATCAAGGCCTCCTTGCTTGTCTGTAGTATCTGGAAAGGGAGCTGACCATGGCGAGTCTCCCCTTCCCCTTTGACTTTGAGAGGACTGTTGACGATTGGGTCTTCATGTGTTTCTTCGTGGGAAATGATTTCCTGCCTCATTTGCCGTCGTTAGAAATAAGGTGAGGCTGACAGCCGACAAATCCATGACGGCAAAGAGTTCATCCGCTTCCGTGACATTTCAACGGTCTCAACTTTATTTTTTGTTTGTTTTTAGAGAGGGCGCCATAGATCGGCTGGTGGGCATCTACAAGGACGTTGTCCACAAGACCGGAGTGAGTACGATCAATAGTGCTTGTCTATTTCTAAGCCAGGCTAGAGGTGTACCCCCTTGTCTGACTGCGTCCTGCTTTTTCTCCCGTCTCGCCACGCGTCACCTGTGGTTTCCTCGCAGGGCTACCTGACGGAGAACGGCTTCGTCGACCTGGAGCGAGTGGAACTGATCATGCAGGCAGTGGGTGTGGCCGAGGACAACATCTTTAAGAAACGCAAAGATGACGATGTACGTTTGCAGGATGAACAGTGGCTTTAGCGGCCAATTTAGTCTCTCTTCAATAGGTCATGTTTTGCTGTGGCTGCACAGGAAGATGGGAGATTGCCCATTTGGGTTGCATGAACAGCTGCAATGTAGGCATCTGATTAAAATTGCTCTCTGGGCGAGGTATTTGCCATTGATACTCAACTATAATTTGGTCTAGTTTAGGGGACGGCAATTTTAGGAATTCAACGCCAGTGAATAGCAATTTTCTGTTGCTCTTGTTGTCAGTTGCACTGTTTGTTCACATAATTGGGTTTGTCTTGTAGGAGGGCTTCAAAAGAAGAATGAAGGAGAAGAAAAAGAGAATGAAAGTAAGTGATACAGATGTGTCCATTTGAATTGAAGTCCTCTCTTTCTTGTCATGTGATACCAAATTTAAGTTGGATTTGTTTTGACAAAATGCTTTGAAATGACCACCTTAAAAAATAAACAAATAAAAATGCTGCTTATGGTTTCCGCGGGTTTCTGGAGTCACAGCGTCTGTCTTTGTGTTTCCTAGGCCCAGCAGGCCCCGTCCTTCCTGACCTCTGGTCAGTTTGCCCCTCACGCCCCCGGGAGAGGCAGACCCCAGCCCGTGGAGAACGCTCGGCAGCAGGCCTCCGACATGAGGCAGCACAACAAGGTACGCAGCCTGGAGCCTGGAAATGGTGCTCTGAGTTCATATTGAACCTAGTTCCCTTATCAGAACCCAGAACTGGACCCATTGGGTTCCAGAACATGAGAATGAGGAGTGTAACAACACGTCAAGGTTCTGATATTATTTTATTCAGGATGCCGCTCAATCCCTGAAGGCCATGATGAAGAATGGGGGGAAGGTAGGTGTTCTGAACTTAACTGACCTAGCATCTAGACCTCTTTACTGCTTGTGTGCAAACATTACAGCCCAACCTCGTTGAACCATAAAGCATGGTTAAAGGTATTCTGTAAAAATGTTCTGTTGATGTATTTCATTGATTTAAAATCCTTCATGTCAAGGGTCAGGGTGTGTCGTAAGAAACTGTTACAGTGCTTATATTCACCCGCGCTTTGCTTCATAAATGCATAAATGAACAATGTCCCAAGTAGCTATTTTGCACATGAATAAGAACTTCACAAAAGAAGCATGTTTTCAGGGAAGGTCTCCCATTGCGCAGAACATCTTGTTGTATTTCCTTATGCTCAGGTAATTTGTTTTTTTGCCATTAAATGAAATGTCCTTCCCTTACTAGTAATGTCCTCTATAATACTGTGCGATATTCAAATACAAAAGCTAGCTTGCGTCCCAAGGTTTCACATAAGAAGAGTGTGAACAAATGGAATAAATGTAAACGGATCAATGCAATGTCACATAAAAACGAGAAATGCTCTCTTCAAAAGGCGCCCCGGGTACCGACATTCATTGAAGTTTTGTAATCTCTCCCTCCTGTCGTCCAGAGCTCCGCAGGGCCCAGCGACGCGGCGGACGGCCGAGGCCAGAAGAGGAAAGCCGAGGACAGCGACAGCGAGCCCGATCCCGAAGACAACGTCAGGTAAACCCGGGGGCACGAGCGCTCCAGCCAGAACTGCATCCAATCCGGGACGAGGCTCTGATTTATGCCTCAGCACTTGCAGCGTAGGCTCTTCGGGTGCTCCTCTGTGGCTTCCCTATTCTCATCAATAACCCCCCCGTCTCCCTCCCCTTCATCACACACACACCTTCCTGCAAGTCATTAATATGGAAAGGAGGAATATTCTCATAAATTCCTCTGTGATGTGCCTGCCAAAGCTGTTAAATCCATTGGGCTAAATTGGTATTCATGGAGGCTTTCCGGTTACAAGTCGTCGCTCCCAGTGGGCCAGAGTGGAGGATCGGCTAGACAGATGCTGTTCATCCTTGATTATGTGCAGAATGGCATACCAATCTACTTGTATGTCGGAACCATTAAACTACTCCAAAAGGTGCAAAGTTTCTCTGCATGTCTACACGGCCGCGACTACGGTGGTCGAAGCACGCTGATGGAATTCAATGCTACATGGAAGACGGGAGTGGAGCGCATTGTTTGCATAGAGCCCGAATAACTGCAGTTGCTGCAACTACGGTTGAATTGTTACCTGAGAATGTTACCCGAGTCGATCGCGTTTGATGAAAAACCTTTAGACGGGGGCGATAATGGAACCCCGCTGGTATAGCCAGAGTGTTGCGTCGCATTCTTCTCACGATGTGCTCTGGCAGGTTGTGGGAGGATGGCTGGAAGCAGAGATACTACAAGACCAAGTTTGACGTCGACGCCAACGACGAGGACTTCAAGCGCAAGGTGGTCCGGTCCTATGTGGAGGGCCTGTGCTGGGTCCTGAGGTACTACTACCAGGTACAGAACTCGCCCAAGACCTTTACACACACGCGCGCTCACCCACGAGACGAACCAGCGCTTCTGAAATCATTTTGCGCGGCACACCGTTTTTTTTTAAGGGAGAACCAGACAACAGTGTCACGGTGTGGGAATATACCATGGAGCTGTTTATTTAGGACGGGGGTCGAGCTGCCCTCCTCTAGTTTGTTTGCTTTGCCACCGGGAGCCCCAAACGCACCATGTATTACTTTGTACGTCGGTTGATAATGCAGATCTTGATCTTTAACTTAAAATTCAATAATTAGGCGTGGGTTCTCTTCAGAAGATCCTTGTCTGATTAGGCAGGAGCTGGGGGGATTTGTCAGAGGTAATTGTGCGCTCTGTGGATGCGGGGCTCTCGTGTTGACACCACATGCTCAGCAATCGAGGGCCGTCCCCAGGGGGGGGATTCTGAGTGTGTTCATTACCAAGCATCCCCCCCCCCTTCCCCCCCATGGATGTGGACGTGTCTGTTCTTTTCTGCCACACATTCAGGGGCTTGCCAATGGTCGGACCTGTGCTGTGAACGTGCACACGCATCGCCAAATGTTCAGAGACCAAGGCAGCTCGTTTTGGCTGGTGCCAAATTAGGAAGCCAAAACTAATCGAACCATTTGTTTATTTATTTAGTACTTTCCTTTTTTTCTTTTTCTTTTTGCATGTCATAGAAGTACCCTGCTTTTTTGTCAGTACCACAAGAAAGCACTAGACATATTTATTATGAATTCATAGGCATTCGATTGTGGTATGGCTGTGGTGAATGTTGGTCTAATATTTGTGATTTTGTGGTTCACACTTAATCATCCTGGAAAGCCACAACTTGTTATTTGAATTATTGTCTTTTTGTCATAGAAATGTTGGCATTGAAATAGGAGTACCCAATGTGTGCAGGGATTGTGGAATAGATTGGAGACCTCATTTTCAGAGAGAAATTCCTGCTAGCAAGGCAGTGAAGGTCATCCATGGGTATGCCTTTGAAAATCTAATTCTGTAGCAGAGGAGAAGTTTATCTTATCTTCCAAGGCTGGATTTGCAGGGTTTATATTATTTTCAACGTGAGTATACTTTGGGGATGGGGTGAAATTAATTTCTGTATCCATTTTGTTAGTGTTAGAAGGGTGAAGAGGTACTAAGCAGGTTGGCCCTTTGCGGGTGTTTTGGAAATGACTGAAATCTCATGAATCCAGCTCAACCTGTTGCTAAATAAACTTCAGTAGCGATATAAATCCCTTACCACTTCAAAAAAAGAATTCCCAGTGTTTTTTTTTCGTTCTGCTCACTTTTTCAGGCAAATCAGCAACGAGTTGGGGGTTGGTTTTTTGTGTCATTGCTGTGAGAAACTCATGTTTGTTTTCTGATTGACAGGGGTGTGCCTCCTGGAAGTGGTACTTTCCTTTCCACTATGCTCCGTTTGCATCCGACTTCAAAGACATCAAAGGCCTGTTCACCGATTTCGAGGTTGGGACCAAGCCGGTAAGAATGGACAGAAGGCTACTACTTCCACTTGTCTTGTTCACGTTCTTTCCCGCTCTCGTGGACTTCTTCAGCCCAGTCCTTTCCTCGCACGACTAAGCCTGTTTTCCCGCTGTGTGTGGTTACGTCTGGGTAGTTCAAGCCCCTGGAGCAGCTGATGGGTGTGTTTCCTGCCGCCAGTGGGAACTTCCTGCCAGAGACCTGGCGTACGCTCATGAGCAACCCGGTAAGTTACAGTGAGAACATCAGTCACAATTAGTACAGTTAGTCTCACAAATAAGTGCAGCTAGTTCAGGCAGGGCAATCGGGCAGCACGCATCATCAAGGGACGTAAGGCGTCTTACTCCACCTTTCTTGCTCCGCCCACTACACCCATATTAGCAGCGCATATTCATTGGGCGCGTCCGATAAGGCGGCTTTAAAAGACGCGCGGATACGCACACACTCACCCCGGTCGTTTATGATCACTGATGCTGCCACCCTCCACCATCCCCTTCTCCCCCATGCTGTCTATGTTCTATCCATCTAGGGGATTATATTCTATTGCTCCCTGCCTCATATGTCATGTATGTATGTGTTGCATCGAGGAGGCAGGGAGTACTTCCCTTAGATCATCCACTCCGCCAAAGTTAAATCTACATGTCCATGTCATGTAACAATAAATGCTCAAATCTAATACGTGATTGTCTTGACTGAACTAGTACAGTTTCTTCAATACACACATTAGGCTACTTTGGCCTTGTGAAATTTCCAGTTTAATTTAAACAAAACAATCTCACACACTAACGTTCTGCCCGTTTCAACAGGACTCTTCCATCATTGATTTCTATCCTGACGACTTTGCGATCGATCTGAATGGAAAGAAGTACGCCTGGCAGGGTGAGTCGTCACTTACTTGATTGGACTTTGTGCACACACAAAAAAAGCTAAGTTTCAGTTTGATTAGAAATACTACTGAGCATCCACATATATTGTCAATAAATGTAATTTACCAAATTTGCTGATCTATACTGAAAATCCACTTTACACTACATTGAGTATCCACTTCATATTGTCTTGCTATTAGTTAGCTAGCTGGCATGTTGCGGCACTGTACGTCCTTAGGTCTTGATCAAGACGGTGGCCAATTTTCTACTTCATACCTTCAGAGAACTTCCGGGGTTTGAAGCTAATCGAGCTACAAACACTTGGAACACACACAGATTCCCCTGTAACTACAGTTGGATAACCTCAGGTGTTCTGTCTTTGAAGGTGTGGCTCTGTTGCCTTTTGTGGACGAGCGCAGGCTGAGGGCGGCTTTGGGTGACGTGTACCCTGACCTCTCCTCTGAGGAAGGTGAGTGTAACTCACGGCTCCCACTGAGCCTTTCCACAAAGACACTTATACTCTGTCCATTTCATCTATAGGTGGAATAGGAATTACACATGACCTTGGCATTCAGAACACTTATTATATTCAGTTTGTGAACAATAGAGCTACGTATCACGTCTGTTAAATGAATAAGAATGTGAAATGATCAATAATCTTGGGGATTCAGATGGCTGAGCGGTTAGGGAATCGGGCTAGTAATCAGAAGGTTGCTGTTTCGATTCCCGGCCTTGCGAAAGGACGTTGTGTCCTTGGGCAAGGCACTTCACCCTTCTTGCCTTGGGGGGAATGTCCCTGTACTTCCTGTAAGTCGCTCTGGATAAGAGTGTCTGCTAAATGACTATA
Organism: Mallotus villosus; assembly: GCA_903064625.1. Taxonomy (NCBI): domain Eukaryota; kingdom Metazoa; phylum Chordata; class Actinopteri; order Osmeriformes; family Salangidae; genus Mallotus; species Mallotus villosus. The sequence continues at coordinate 134,656 of CAEFZP010005770.1, read as the reverse complement.
TGTAATTTAATGGGGCTTTTGGGGTTTTCTTCAGAAAAAAGGAACAGTCTGGGAAGCGACATGCTGTTTGTGGCTAAGTCCCACGCTCTCTGCAGCTTCATCCAGGAGCTGTATCTCACCAAATGTCAGCAGGTAGGCAGAGCTTCTCGCTACTTGAATGGGATTGGCCCACCTTGCATTGGAATGGGATTGGCCCCACCTTACAGTCTGAATGTTCCAGACGGCTCAGACTCTATCTCTGCGTTCTAGGGAACTGAGATGCCTGCAGAGCTATGCCATGGAATCCAAGGGACACTAACTCTTGACGAAGAGCCTATTCTACCAGATGAGTAAGCAACATCCGCTTCAGTACCACATTTGAGGATTTCAGAGTACATTCTTATTTTGCTAGTACTCCATCCCTGGAGAAAGTAACACATTTTCTTCCTTTTCTCTCATAGGCCAGTGGAGTCTCCAATCCCTACGCTCCGAGACATTGCACAGAACAGTGCGATAGGGTACGGATTCTCTTTATTTATTCTTATTGGGTGTGCGCTCCTGAGCCAGGAGCGCCAACCTTTGTTATCTCACATATATATTATTATTATTATTATTGTTTATTTTCCCACCCCTAAAACTCGGTCAATATTTGGACTACATAGAGAACGACCCGGTCAAACGTTCCGTCTTGGTAGCGATTGAGTTGCTTGTATCAGAATTTACGTTCCGATGCATGGTTTAAGCTTAAAGTACATTTTTGTGGCGAAAGGTGAAGCTAATGTGGCTAACTTGCTAGCCACAGTCATTGACGTTACTAACGTCACGAAAACACGCGTGACTGCCAGGCTGTAGTAACCTAGAACATTTGTTTAGCAGCTCATTAACTTCTGGGAGATAGCTAGGCTAACTTGAAACGCCACAAACAAAGACGCCAGGGTGATAACTATTTACTCATTTATTTAACATTGTAATAGAAAACAACATTCTGAAATGTTATGTACAATATCATATATGCTGATATTATTAAGTACATATATTTTCGGAAACAGTAGGCTAGTCTGCTGCTGAGGCGTAAGCATCATGACATTAGCCTCTGTTGCCCGGGCGACATGCGACACATACGACAGCGGCTGTGATACATCTGTTTTCAATCGTTAAAATAACCATTACTCACAAATAAATGTTTGTTTAGGGATTTATTTGACATGACATTGCAAGTAAACGATTTGTAATGCCACAAGCAAAGAGGCCATGGTGATAGCTTAACTATTTACACATTTACCTTTGTGATATGAAACACGTTTCCTGTTAAATTTAGCTAAAATATGATAGCTCTACGCTGATATTAGAGCTAAGCTAGTAGATCTACTTTCGGAAACAGTAGTCTGCTATTTCATAGAGGAGTTAGCTCTAGCTGCTACCCCGGCACATCTCTACTATCTGTTACCAAAAGTGTTAAACCTAGCTACAGCTAATTTGCTACCTTGTAGTCTTCCGTTCCAGACCGCTTCTGGGAGGTAGCTTAGGCCTACTGTACAAATCGTCCAGCCACCAGCTCGTCCAGCCACCAGCTAGTGTCGTTGTGGTATGGGTATACCATAGCTGTAGCCAGTGAGTTGGCTAAAACAAAATCTAGCTAGTCTAGTCAGCTTGTTGTCTTTGCGCTGTTGGTCAGCTACAATACAGTGTAATATAGTGTTAAACTATCAGGGGTGGGAAATAGGCTTGTATTTGCTAAAGTAGGCAAATGGCTACGACACAGTAAATAATTCCTCTTTCACGTAATAAGCCCCCGTTGAACTGAAGCATTACATTAGCTATAGCTGCACGGTCTGTAGAGATCCTGGGACGAAGACACTTTTGTGTTTTCCTAATGCAGAATTTGGTAAAATACTATCGATAGACGTAATGAGTGGCACATAACGTCAAGTAACATGGCATTTTATTTTCGTTGAGTTTGAACTTGTCCAGTGGGGCAAGTAGCCTACATTTCTCTTCCAGACTTGCCGTACAAAAATACACCAGACAAGCCTTCATGTCGAGCACTGGACATGGCTACTATTGATACAGATCAGAATCCATGTATCTTGGACACCCAAAATCAGCGAATCTCACAGTCAAATCAATTAGGCCATTATCTATAGCTAGATATGTCTTTGTTAGCTACACACGTCTGCTCGGGGTCTAGCTGGCTACTTGTTACTAAGTAACAACTTTGTTGCAGGAGCATTCTTTGTACATTGCGAGCTAACAGTGTCCGGTAGGCTACTTCGCTACAATGTCGCTATAAATAGGCCTAATGATGTTCAACCGAGACCACTAAACCCTAAAAGAAACAAAAGAAAGTTTAAGTTACTCTGAAAATTATATCTAAAATAGTCTCATGTAGGCTATAATAAACTGCTACAGCTAAATCCAAGGCTCCTCTATCTTGCATAATGATGTTTTTTAAGTAGGCTAATCAAAAAGCCTGCGCTTGCCCTCATTAGCCTACCCAAATGATGCCGATCAGGGCGGTACAATTAGCCTACTAAATAGGACGCGACTGTCTCCCAAATAATATAGAGCTAGGCTTGTCTAAAAGGCCAAACAATGAGAAAAATAAAACACTGACACAGGCGGCAAATAAACAGGCAGATGTTAGCCTTGCATTGTTTGAAAAATAAGAAGCGGGAAGCCTTAGTATATAAGAAGCAGAGGTTGGATGTTGAATCATATCGAACCATGGAAAACCAAAGTCGTCCCCACGTCTGGATCGTTGGCAGCTCGTTGGTTTACTGGCTTGCGCGGCACGCGGAGGAGGTCGGACTGTACCCCGACCTTGCACTGGAGTGCCATATTGAATGGGTACAATAATTTTACATTCAAATATCCACTTTAGATAGACATGTTGCTGGAAATCGTAACCTGGAAAATTGGACAAAAGTTTTGATGGAATTTTATTTTGAGACATTTAACAGAAATGTCATGTAATAAAGTAAAACATGTTCTTTAAACATTCACATATCCTTTTGGTTACTCAAGGCTATCTTTTTGTCGATTTAAATGAGTCATTTGTATATATATGTGGCCTATCAACTGGAAGCAATGTTGGTTGTATGGTTTATTACAAGTTTACTATATTACATCAAATCAAAATGTATTTGTATAGCCCTTTTTACACGCAAGCATGTCACAGAGGGCTTCACATACGCCCATAGACCTGCCCCTCAACCAACCTAAATCCTCAAGGAAGACAAGGAAAAACTCCCACAAAAACTCAATTAATAACCAGATAATGGGACGAGTTGACCAACAACCTACACAAATGTTATTTGCTGTCTAAAACCAATGTAAAACACTGAGTGGTTGATATCAGTAAACACAGTGAGACTATGGGCAGCTGGGGCAGCTGCAAGCACACCCTCACAATTTCCCCAGAAATTGTATGCTCTCTAGTTATTCTTATTATATAATTTTTGATCTCCTTTGATTCTGCCGCCGAACTCGGGAGGACACGCGAGCAGCTGCTATGACATTGAGCTTTATGTGCCGGCGAATATTTGTTTACCCGTTCCCGCTAACAACATAATGAACGTTTGAAGGTGCACTTGAACCCCTAACCTCATACCGCCGCTCAGACAACTGAGCTTCCTGGAAGTCGCTACCTGAGGGCCCCAGTCAGCAGCTGTTGGAGTGCTCACTCTCCAACTTCACATTTCACCTTTTTTCCATGCGATGGATCTTCTCCATAGGATGAATTTATTGTGGAGTAGGTGAATGACATTGGAATTCTTGGCCTCAATGGAAGCTATGTTTTGAGGCGGTGCACCTGTCACTCTGGAGTCCGTGTGGTGTGTCTATGGCTCTTTAGGCCCACTTTCTATGGGGGGTTGATTAATTGATATAATTTGTATGGTTTGCTATGACTTGTCCAATCAGAAAGTGCTCCTGTCATCCTTGTTGCTAAATAGTATCAGTGTGTCATATTTGTGCATATTTTGGTCAATATAAAATGAGTCATGGTGTTACGAAAGTAATGTTAATCATTTGTTTTCTTTACAGAATAAAGTATGTGGATCCCCATTATGCAGAGGGCTTTGTGTTCAAGGCAGTCGTTCTTCCTGGGGCTAAGTAAGCTAACATCATTTTTATTTTTAGTGTGAGTTTTGCACATTTGTTTTACATTGTGTAAACTACTGCACCTATGCTTTAAAAATGTTTGCCATACCATCAGAAAAGTAGGTTTAGTGTAAAACATGCATCTTTTTAAATGCTATGGTAATTAATTCATTGGTAACACCTTTTATCCTTGATGTATAGAACATGCTTATCCACAGAATATAATAGGTTTAATACAGGGAGGCCACAGTCCTTATTTTGACCATTGTTGTGACCATTCTTCTCAGGCACCCTAACAAGGTGCTTAAGCCTGGGGACTGGGAGAGGGGCAACCGGGGCCCCTGGAGGCCCCAGCTGGGGTTCAACCCTAACCGACAGCAGACCCACCTGGACCAATCAGCCTTCCGTGCTCTGGGGTACGTGCTCTCTGTCTACCTCAGGACCAGCTACTACTGTGTTATCTGCCCCCCCCCCGGTGACCATTAAATACCCACGTTTGATTATGATCTAAGCTCTTTACTCCGTACATTCGTGCAAGGCTGACATTGTCATTAAGGAACCTGAATAATTGAACATCTGGCTGATGCCAACTATAGCATGTTTAGGGATGAATTATGCATGGCGTTGAAGAAACGTGATGTATTCCGAATCCTTTTCTTTTTTTGGTCCACCAAATCCTTAATTTTGTAATTCAAGCAGTTATTTGCCTTGATGGGGCCAAACGGGCAGGTGCTCCCAGGCTGGTAATGAGGAAAACCTGGTATGAATCAGTTGGTTATAGAAGTAGGATTTTTCTTGTGTGGCTTTGAAAAACGTGTCACCGGTGTGCCAACACTAAGGCGTGTAGCTACTATAACATAAATGACATTTGAACAGATAGTTTGATTTTTGCTAACCAACTGTAAACTGCAGTTTGGCATGCTTGTAATACTTCATTGGTTTGTTTTTCCAGTCACAGCATGAACAGAGGTGGACAGTACAGCAACGCCCCGCCCCCTGGCAACTACAACCGGGGGAACTTCCGCCCCCAACAAAGTGGCGGGCATGCCCCATCTTTCCCACGTAAGACTCGCGAGCATGTGCATCAGCCATACCTCAAGACATCCACCATCGCACCAAGTCTTTTCCCATCAGTTTACACACAGCCTTTAGATAGTGATACAGCGCACGTCCCAAAGCCAAATATCCACTTGTGTGTCTCCTGATTACATACTAGGAAGGCCAGCGGGCTCCACCCTTCTTGCATGTTTTTTTTTGGCACAATCAGAACTCGAGGCTGACAAATGGTGCTTTAAAAAAAAAGAAGGTGGTTTGAAACCAAAAAAAACTTTTTTAAATACGATTAAATGTCCCTTTGTTCAGTGGACTGGGTGCTGGAATAACTCTATCTGGAGGGACAAATTCTCTTCCCCAGCACCTAATCATGGGCTCCTGCGTGCCCCTGGCCTTAGCCCTTGTGCTCCTCTGACAGCAGTTCTCCAATTTGACTTTGATGTGCCAATTTGCAAGTTGATGAATAATCTCATCTGGCGGCTGATGGCCTGTGGGGGAGTCGAGACTATTCTGGTGGCACTTGATGCAAATAAGGGTTTTTGGCTCCTCTGGATTGCGGCAGCGCCTCCCTTTTGCCTCCACTGTTCATTCGTGATGGTAAACTTGGCAATTAGCAGTGAGGGACTTCTTTTCCTTTTTATTATTATTATTCTTTTTCTTAAGGAGGAGTTATTTTGATTAAGGTAATCAAGGTTAATATCTATGGCCCGTCCGTGATTGTGGACTTGTTCCTCTTTGCAGTGTTACTCTGCGTTTTATCATGGAGATGAATTGTCTTAAGGCGATGGATGACTACAGGACTGTCTGCTATTGACTGCTATTGTTTACGTGACATATCCTAATAATTGAGTTGAAAGCCTTGGACATATTACACCTAAAGTGGCAGTGAAGGCTCCTTGTTTATTCAGTGCATGAATATGTTTCAGAGGTGTTTTTTTTAAGGTGGTTATTAGCAATACTACCTGTGGATTGACTGAACACAACATGTTCTAACCGCAGCAATGCATGTTAGATGTAGGATGTACCATGTTGGGCTCATGAGCAGTCAGTGACTCATCAGACTTCAGAGAATTGGCCATACGTTAAAAAACAGTCAGGCGTTTGCAAGTCAATAGTCTTACCAATAAAACAAACCAGGTAAACCAGAGAAGTAACTCTTAGATTCTCTAGAAATCTGCCATTTTGGGGCGAACGAGAGCTCAAAGGCATGTCTTTTGTTCAGATAAACCTTTTTCCTCGAGGAGGATCCACTAGGTGGGCAGTAATCACCCCAGCCTGGGCTAGGATGGGTCTTTGTGGTGGGGGTCCTGGGTCCCTGTTTGCTGATTAGGTGTTGGGAGACCAGGGTGGTAATGAGGCTGTCGAGTGGGTCTGCTGGACACACTGGCCCCCTGATAAAAGCCTCGGGGAGGATCCCATTTGATTGGATGTGTGCTGTAGTCTGGAGAGGGTTGAAACCAAAGTTAACTTCCCCTTTGACTGTGCCACTACCTCCTGTGGTGATGCGTCAACACACCGTCTCTGAAACATGCAGCGAGGTTTTGTTCGCCCTAATCAAAACAGCTGGTGTGTAATAACCAACTGGGGGGACTCTGTTGGTGGCCATTATTGTGCTGACATCTAGTGACATTGTATTGTCAACTTTGTTGTGCTGTTGAAGTTTCGGCTCCCGTCCATTTTTAATTGAGCCATGCGTACTCAAACGAGTCGTCTACGAAAACCAGACTGAAAAGACAAGATAATTGAAAATGAATGTGAGGAAATGTAATTTGTTTGGGCTTGTTGTAATCCTGGTGGTACTACAGCGAATGCAGCGTGTTTAGAGGATTTAGAAGCGTAATCCTTTATTGTCGTTTGTATCACATGGGCCAGAGCTCCATAGAGTTTCAGATCATTGTTAATTAAGGAGATTGACAGGTGTCTACTTGTAATTCTCTCTTTGGAGTGACTATACTGACCCATCAGCAGAAGAGAGATGAGACGTTACAGGGTTCTAAATGAGACCAGAGTGGGTGGTCCTAAGTTGTTGGTCGAGAAGATTAATAAACAACGTTTGTCGAAAAACAGTCTGAAATGACTTGGTTCTGGCGAACTTGCTATTCCTCCGATGGTATTTTTTAGTACGTCTGTTGATATTGAGGCTGGTCTGGTACTAAGTTGCTACTTATTGTAGGACTAAGCTTTTCTACAAGCGGTAAATATAAATGTTTGTCATGCAGGGGTTTCTACACAGCCTGGTCATATTTTACTTTTACCGTCCTCCAAAGTCCTCGTTCTATTCTCTCTTTCCCAAATTCAGCTGGGGGCCAAAGTTTCGGTGAACCTCCAGGCCAAACATACTATTTCCAACATCATTACCATCAAAGATTTTTTTACACCAGCTCAAATCCCGGTTTTGTAAATGACAGCCTTTTCTTCACTGAAATTCTTTTCATCCCACCCTTCACCCGCCCCTCACCCTCTTCTCCATCTGAAACACTCACCAGGCCTGCCCCTATAAACAAACAAGTCTGAGGCTTGCAGCTGGTCATTGCCTTGGCAACTGTGAATCTGGAAGCTGCTCGCTACTTTTTTGTAAAAAGTGTGGCTTTGTGAAGGGCTCGCGGCGATGGAACCAGGGTACTTGAGTCATCCACAATGCCGCCCGCTGAATGCTTATTTCATTTTCAGGAGAAGAAATGCAAATGCTGCATTTTTTTTCTTTCCGCCCTTCCCTCCAACCCTATTGTGATCTGATGCTTGAATAGGCGTAATTTTATCATGGCAATTGTTTTCTCAGTATCGGAACATTAAAAATGCTTTGTTTTGATATTGGGGTTATGGCAGAATTGAATTGGGTTAATTAATTTCCCAATTTAGCGCACACTGTAGTTCTAGTTAAACTGAACATTCAACCTGTTGGAAGTACTCCATTTACAGAGTCATGATAAGGCTTAAACATTAATTCTGGATTCTTTTTTTGTGCATCATAAATGTGTTAGCAAATATGGGACTTACTGCAGTTTACAATCCAAGTACGACTTAAGCAGAATTCCCTCCCCACTACCACCAAAACCAGAAAAGTTGAGGGGAAAGTTTCATCAATAGGCCAACTGCAACTCACAATGGATCGTCCACCAAGTTCCACAATATCAAGTTATGAATTGTTCACATTCTTGATTTCAAAGAGACAATTCCCCCTGCCAATATTGTTGAATGTAGTATACTGTGTACATGACAGGAACTTGGATTAAAATAAACACTTTTTCAAAAATGTATCTTTTGTTCTGCTCAGAATCCAGGCAGCAGGGTATCCTAGGAGCCCCTCCCCCGTACAACCCTCAGCAGTACCCAAGGTGAGTCTTCTTTGTCTGCTTCTGTAGCGTGTCGGGAGGAAAGCTTCTGTCTTTACTCAGCCGGGGAAGTTCCCACTAACTTTTCTTTCGGACGGAGTAGTGTGTATTGCATAAATACTTGGTGGTGCTCATGAACGTAGAACTTTTTTGGGGGGGGGATTGAGTTTTTAGCAAGTTTTTGTAGTTTTTTGGGGTCTTTTTCCTGTGGAAGCACACCTACCAACTGTACATGCTGATAACTCCCTCCCTCTCATTTCTTATTTGAGGCCACCAGCCCCCGCACCATGGGGGGCTTGGAGCTGAATTGAAATTATGGCCGAGCTAAAACAAATTTCTCTCGAGGAGGTTTGTGGAACTTAATGAGGCATAACTAATGCTGCCGGAGCGCTATCATTTCCGTGCCGCAGCCACAGTGTCCGCACAGACCAGCTATTGATTCTGGCTCCAGACCTCTTGAAGGACTAATCAGGTTCTTTGGTTCAACTTTTCAGGCCTCCCATCCCCATTGTGCCTCCCTGTCACCTTAGGTCAGTAGTTATTAGCGGCGACTGAAAACAGTTTCTTTAACTACTTACGACCGGACCAAATGAAAATGCATAAGAAGGGAACCTGGAGGAGGGATTATGGATTCCACTGCTCTGCTAAGTCGGGCATTGGGAAAGAATGTGACATGGTTTGATAATGAGGGATGGGTCCACCTCCACTCTTTCCTGCTCCATTGTCGGCAATAAGACGAGACTTAATACGTTGGGGTTTGCTCCCAGATCGACACATTGTCGAGCTGTTGTTCATGGAGAGCTGCAGTGTGGTCGATGTGTGTTCATCGCCCGAGAGCAATGTGGTGCCCTCATTTCAGGGATGAGTGCAATTCATGTAAATATGGTTTATTTCATACTCTTACGGGGTTTATACACAGAATGGCGTAAACTGGGTCGCCATCTTATCCTTTTATGAATTCAGCCTTGCGGTCTACCAATTAGCAGGGATGTTGCTAGGTCACCATGGTCAATTGAAGGCTGCATCAATAGAACTTGAAAAGGTTTTTTTTGTTGTTTTTTTTGTAGCCATATCAGGCCTTCTGACATAATTCAACAAATGGTGGGTGGGACGAAATGATGGAGGGCCCAACACTCAGAATCCCCAAAACCCAGAATTGCATCGTCCTGTAGTCTTACAATACGAATTCTGTTTTAATTGACGTTGCTAGCTCGAAGCCAAGCTGCACAACATTGACCGATGCTAATCCAAACTCGCCTTCAGGCTAGCGATTCTTGTCAGCTGACAACCATGTTTTTGACTGTGCAGGCAGCAGTATGGTGGACAGGGCTGGGACCGGTCGATGCAGTCCCAAGGAGCAGCCTACCAACAAAACATGGCCCGGGGCCGTGGTGGGGGTGGGGGTGGGGGTGCGGGTGGGGGTGCTGGGAACTACCAGCAGCGCTACGACAACCGCCGAGATGACCGCAGAGACAACAGACCACCACCACCACCACAGGTAACTATTTGGCAACCCAAGTCAAGTTTAATCTCCAGCTGCTTAATGAAACCCAGCAGTACGCATGGGGGTCATTGGAACTAGAACGGTCGATCAGTTACACATTCTTTTGTGGGGCTTGTTTTTGTAAATTGCGTGCAAAGAATGTGCAACTGTATTCTAGCATATTTATACGGGGTATAGGTGGGAACGGTTGGTTGTGTTCACGGTTCACATCTGTGCAAATAATTGAACTCTTGGCCTCTTTTTCCACTTTTTTGTAGGGTTACAACTCTGGACAGGGTTACCCACCACCACCACCTGCCAGGCGCTACGAATGGAATTAATTTCAGATATTAGACGAGCTGAAGATTTTCGGTTTGCTATACTTGTCTTTTTCAGGCTGTTAACTTGTGAAATGATTATTTTTTTCTTATTTTAATTGTACTGAACCTGTTTTATGTACTGAATTTTTAAGAACTATGCCTGTAAAACTTGTATTAAACAAGTGAGTCAAAAGACAATTGCCATTGTGTATCGTTTTCTTTCTTTAAAGATGCTGTACTTTTCCACATTAATACTGTTTGTTTATCCACACTGAGGTATAATTACTGACATTGGCCATAGCTTCCATTAAGGATTTTTTATTATTCGTCAGTATGTGAAACAATAATAGTATTCTACAAAATAATTTACTTCTGAAATACAAACATTTTGTGAATAGGTGGAATCTATTTTAGTTTTGAAGAAATCTGAAATCCTTTTTACTTGTGCTGGGCTCTTGAATATTTCCATCATCAGGTCACCATCAGGTCTTTGTTCTCGGTTAAGAACAATTCCCAATTATACAGAGATTAACAGTTACGTTTTTTATTTATTTAAACAATGTGTACCTATAGGACATTAACTCGATTGAATTGATAAATCCCTTTCACCGAAGCTCAGACATTGGTGTTTGGCCAAGTCACCAGTGGCCCAAAACAGCTCATGTATAAATCCCCCCGTCAAAAATAAAAAGATGTAACTTTTGATCATCTGAAACTATATACTTTTCTGTCCGATTTTGCATTAATTATTTAGTACATTTACTTATTTTTACATTTTGAAACCAACTATCTTTATTATTGCAATTCGTTATTATAAACGAACAAATCTCAGATGCTTTCAGTCAAGATTTGTCTCCTCGCCGTCAGGAACTTGGCATAGGCTATTTATTCATTTGCATGTGCACATTTCTGTCAGTTTCGATAAAGAGCCGTTTATTGACGCAGTTGAAATTAAATTGGTAATGAAAACATCAAATTACGGATAACGAATAATTTTACAAAGTATAGAACAAATATAAACAGTGTAATTTGTTGTTTTACCTTCAGTCAATATGGCCTAAACTACCTGACACAGTCAAGTCTTCAAGCAGAAATGCTCCAATGTCAATGATTTATTGTAATGGATCCACTGGATTGTGATTCATATATTTGTATATGTGCAGCAGCAATCACATTGTGTATTTTACAAATTATTCTAACAAATATTTCGTTAAACAATACAGGTGACATTAAATTTGTTAGCTATATACAGTTATGATTCGTTAATCTAAATAGTTTACAGTGTGATTTAATAAAATGGATACCGTTGGGTCATTTTAAGAGATTGATTTAAAACGACCAAAGATCTCATCACCCGTAAGCCCCCAAACATCCGAGTTTCATAATGGTATTCGAGCGACAAGAAGTTAACATGCATGGTTCATTATTTTTTCTCGAAGGGGTTCAAACTACCCAAAAATGAAAAATTATAGTAGCGCTTTGTCCGAGATGAACAAAAAACACCATCCTTGAGTGTTTGCTCGTCACTGGCATCCAGGTGGTTGGGTTCCCCATAGCAAATATATAAAACATAGGAAATGTGTCCTACCAAGTTCTGCCGTAAAGCAGGTTTGAATTAATCATGTTATTGGTGTATTCGATGAGGGCCGCGTCTGTCTGGGCCATGTTTATCTGGCTGTGTAGAATAGGCGGACTTGGAGACATTTCTTCGAGTTCTTCGGCCGAAGATAACGGATTCACCTGCTGATTTTGATGAAGATTGACCGCACTTCCAGATGCTCCCATCGGCTCACCTGAGCTATTTTGCTGTTGAACTTGCTGATGACTAGGTGTTGGTGTACTGGATCCGTTCTGACAGGGCTTCCCATCCTTAACGAGAACTGGCACGGCCACCCGCCTTGGCGACTGTTGCTGTGGGCACGCGTTACCGTTCTCTTGTTGCAGTTGCTGTGTAGTTTTGTCCTTCGCCTGTCGTTTCATTTTGTACCTGTGGTTCTGGAACCAGATCTTGACTTGGGTCGGCGTGAGGTGTATCATGCTCGCCAGATGTTCCCTCTCGGGCGCTGAGAGGTATTTCTGCTGCTTGAACCGCCTCTCAAGCTCGTACACTTGGGCCTGGGAGAAGAGCACCCGTCGTTTTCTCCTGGGCGCAGAGTGTAAGGTCACCATAGACTTAGTGGCGTCCATACCTGCCAACGCTCCCATGCCGGCCATATTCATCCCAGTAGAAGCCCCCATGAATCTAGAAACTGAAATAAAATAACATAAGTACAGTTCGGTAAGTTGTGAGCGATTGGTGATTCGTGCGTAAACCGTGCGTAAACGCAAAGTTTTGTGGGAATTATTTTGGATATTTTGCAGTTGGTATTAATCGGCTGTATAAGTCTAGTAATTTGCAATCAATTACATCTAAGAAAAGGGGTTTGAACTTACTTGTTGGGTATCGGGGTTCGGTGTTGGCGCTATACCAAGCCGTTGCTGCTGCACCGTTTCTTACAGTGTCTTGGTACGACGGTAGGTCTCCCATATTACCGATACCCCCGTTGCAGTATCCTCCCATGGCACTGGAAAACTGAGACACACTGTGTGGCATGTGATAGGTAGCCGCCACTGCGGTGTTGTGGCCCAAAGAGTGCTGTTGCATCCCCGATTGAGACACCTGAGTTTGTCGGTATGCGCCAAGCGGAGACGTGAGGTTCCCTGTGTTGTCCATGCCGCCAAACTTTCTGTACGTCTCTTCGATAGGGCTCAAAATATCTGTTACTGAGAAAGGAGTTGAGTGCTTTGGGCTCAAGGACATGGTTTAGCCCGCAGGTGAATTTTCTGAACGCGGAACAAGCCCGTGGTGCTGTTCCTCTCACTGTTACAGGACAGCTACGTAAGAGTACTTGTGCTCCGTCTGAGGTACCCAATTGATCGCCTTGGAGAAAGAGGCGAGCCTTGGGCGCTCTTATCCTGGGTTTCTCTGCCAGGCGCCAGGTTTACGACAAACATAGGGGTGGAGCCATAACGAGCCAAACGAGCCAACAATGGCCATTGACATTTTACTAGGTAATTGAGCAAAAATGTTACTTTTGGAGCTAAGGTTGAAAAATGCTATTTCGATTATTTACATGGTAAATTAATACATTATTGGTGATATCAGTATAAGCGATTGTTTAATTAGTTACTTCTATGCTCTGTAATTAGACTATAGGCTATCGTACAACCTAATTCTATTTACATAACTTCCGTGAACTGTGAAATACCTCTGTATAGATATAGCCTAACACTAGTCTGTTGTTAAGGTTGTTGTCTCCAAATCTACCTGGACTGCAGGCAACGGAATTTGGGGGGTTTAGCCTGTAGGTCAACCTTCCAATAATTCCCTAAAAATCACCACAAATATCAATCATCCATAAATGAAAATGTTAAGATTAGTCAAACAGGCCTATTAGTTCTAATCATAATATGCATTTGTGCCTGTATTCATACATATTCTATATTTATGCAGCGACTGCCAGAATATAGATTTTAGTGACCTCAGTAATAGAAAATGCAATTTCAGCCCCAACTTTGTTATGGTGGAAATACTTAAATTATATCGGCAGGTTGCAAACATATAGTTGTCACATGCATGAACAGTATGTTTTGCAGGTATATGTGAAATAGACTTTTTGGATAGGCTAGTCAATTCAATGTCCATAATGCATTTTAGATGCAGGTTAACTTTACTGTGCCACATAGCATAAGTTTGTCACCGTGGAATGTATTTCTGTAGACCATATGCAAATCACTCAACCTCTCAACCTCGTGGTCGTTTCCGACAGTGTCTGGAATGGGGACTCAAACCACGTTGATGCTGCTTCTGCCTGCTCTGGGACCATGGGCAGACTCCTTTTGCGTGGTGAGCATTCAATAACGAGAGGAATCGTTATTGTATTGAAAATCTGGATTAATGAGGCAATCAATTCTTTAGGTAAACTTTTCAAATTTACTCAAGACATTTTTGTCATAGCAGTAAAACCTAATCGTGGTATAGGCCTACGAAAAACTACGAGGCATTGGCTAACCTACACCTGAAATACTTTTTGAACCCCAAATCTAGTCTGTATTTGATTACATGACCTTTTCAGCGTTTTGTGTATTGTAGCCTAACCCATTAATAATATGTCTGACTTGAAATGTTTATCGTTAAATTAACCTCAAATGTAACGGTTTAAGCAAATGGAAATAGTTATTGCACCACGTTGAAATTAATATATAGGCCTGGCCTACCATAAACTGTAAAAAACTCAATGGGAAGAAGTCACATTAATCTTGAACTAATAGCATGCTAGGTATTATATGACTACTGTGCTACTGTAGCTAATTTTGAGCGATTAAAAAAGGCCATAATTACCAATTCAACGCCAAATTTGAGACACTAAGGCTATACACCAAATGCACTTATTGCATTTTCTAGAAATATTGTCTTTATATTGTATTCAAAATGGAGTAGGCTACTCGCTTTCAATTTAATGTAGGCTTACCGTTAGTGGCACCATTCAATAAAACGTACAGTAACATTTGTATATAATAATAAAAATAGCTACAAACTCGGAAGTCTTTAAAGGGATGACTTTTCTTTATCAATGGGGCACTTGATGCATTCCGCCATCACCGACTCAATAACGAGAGACGTTTGGAGAGGTCAGTTAAAGGGTTTGCGTGCGTAGAGTAAGAGCCTGGGTCCTGAACCGTTCCTGTTAATGCAGAAAAGATGTAAGTGAAGCAAATGAGCTTGTGTGGAATCCGGGCTGCTCGTTCTACAACACGCATGGAAGTTATTAAACTTCCATTACAACGTAGAGATTTGCCAATAAAAGAAAAATTAAGAATACAAAATCTATATCTTAATTTCTAGTCCAAAAGGACCACTAACAGTTGTGCGTGAACAGGAAACTAAATTGAATGCAGTTGGAACAAAACAAAGAAACAGTTGGGTCAAAATGTTTTGGGGAATTGGAAAACTAGAGAACTATGCTTATCTTTGTTAATAGGCCTACCATTAATAGCCTATAGCCTATGTTATCATTTGTATTTAGTCCAACCGTATGCACTTTTGTTAAAGGAATGTCTGACGTTTCATAACACAAATAGCTTGGGAAATATAACACAAATAACTTGGTAAATATAAAGAACTTACAACGACAATATTCTCTCTATCAGTATGTCAAAGTGTTTGTGTCCAGTACATCGTAATTACGTATTATGAAAGACGTAGCCTATTGTAGGCCCTATTCATTTTAAAAGCCTATCGTTTTGCATTAGTCTTTCTTTCGATTAGGATTAGTCTACCTTTCTTTTGAAGGCTACAGTAGAAAATGTTTTACTGAAGCCTAATGTGTTATATAGTCTACATTAAAAAAATAATATTTGAACTTTATGGCACAGCACAGATAGGCTCTTAGCTCTAACTGTCAGTCTTTTGTCATTAAAGGTAACTAAAGGTTACCTTAAAGGTATACGGTAAATGATGAATTAAAGGTAAATGATGAATTAGTAATTGTAAAAGGAAATATTAAAAAGTAATAATGTAAAAGATGCAATCGTGTTTCTGTAAATTTGAAGAACGAAAAATGTAAACGTGAGGACTTTAGCACGTACAGTTTTTATTCCTTAAATATATATGTTTTAATCTTCACACGTAGAGCACCTTGCATTACACATGTACATCGCACAAAGTTTTTGTTGAAAATGGTCTCATATTATTTTTGAAATCCATCTAGGTATCAGTATACTGCACAACTGACAGTCAACTGAATTGTGTCGATAGAGGGGTCCACGTCTTAATAATGGGAAGCCACCTCAAGATCCTGTCATCCACTCAATATTCTGTATTCAATTACTGTCGTTGGTTTTTGGATTTGTGGGTAAGAAATGGAGCGTAATACGTTTGTTGGCAAGGTCTGTTAATAGAAATGAATGATGTTATGTATGTTTGGAAGGTTTACAATGTGATGTATTGGTCATGGCTAACACATGTTGACATGACCTATCTCTATGAGATTCCTGCATAAATTGTCGATTACCTCATACTTTGGTTTAATTTTACTTTATGATTATCTCTTTGTTGTTGTGTTTTTTTCACATCAAAAGGCAATAATGAGTGCATCAGAGAGCTTCTGGTCATTCACTGTACATTGTATTGTCTGTATGAATCCCTTGTATTATGAGAGCAGCTAAGTGCAGCCTATACCTTGTTGTGATCCTATATGCTCTATATGTCTTACAAGACTGTTAATTCTGGGTCACAATCCAAATAGATATTGGCTCATATTGCAGCACACGGACATTTGTGCAGACAGTGGATTCATGAATATTAAGATGTGATCTATGGATCTTCTGAGGGCCACTTGGTAAAATGAATATGCAGACATCCATCAAGAACAAGACAGACCTTAAAGGAAAACCCACTTGTGTGGACATGGCTGAGCTCTACCTATGATACACTGTGCATACTTGAACGCTGGGATTGTTGCTTTGATGTGAACCAGCGTATCAACTGTCTTAAATTAGAGTTTGCGGATGCTGTGTGTAACAAGACAGCAGTTGTCTTCACATTCATCCTGCTCCGCCTATTCACCTGCGAGGGTTCATTCCAAGAAACGTATACAAACATTTCACATATCGGAAGGTTTCAGAATTCTGCTATGTCATTTTACTGTGTAATCCATTGGAAAGTGGTCATATTTTAATCTTGTTTTTCATCTGTAATACGATTTTCCTACAGCCACATTCTGCTGACAAAGAGGACAAAGTATCCACTACCCAGTAAATAGGCACTTGACAGTGTTTAAGTCTCAATTAAATGCATTTTTTCCAGGTCTATTTTTTCAAGCGTATATGTCACAATTAATTTAGGAAACCAGACACACCCTTGGGCCTGATTACATTTTTCATCTAAATTCCCTCATATCTCTGTCTAGGACATCTTGAGAAAATTGCCCTCAGCTTATCAGCAACATTTGAGAAGGGAAGTAAAATGTTGTATCTGAAATGAGAAAGACATGGTGATTATGGGACTCATCACGCCGGTGTCCTCCTCTGTGTAAAGACCACTACAAAGCCATTATGGTGTGAAAAGACATGTTTTTACGCCCACAGGCCCATCATTTTCTCCGCAGTCTAGGTCCATCATTAACACTTGGTCTCTGTAGCGGGTGACTTTATTGACTGGTCCCCTCCGTTGTAAACAGAAGAGCGATCTTCTGACGAACAGCCTTTTCTGGATCATTTCTGACCTCTTCATTGCATATTGCTTTGGGAAATTGGTTGTGTCGTGGCCACTTTTTAATGGCCCTTTTGTGCACCCTTAAATGACCATCATTAGCGTACAATGCAGGTCTATATTAGAACAGAGGGGTACAGTAGCTTTCTTTGCTTCTGTGGTTTATAAGGGTTGAGATTAGCATCTACCTTGTAATCTCTTTATAAATCGTATGACATGTGGTTGGGAGCCATGTGCTATACTATCTCACAGATGTGCCTCGAACAATATATGGAATTTTTAATAAACAACAAATATTCTAGATTTACCCCCGCTTCCTGTCAGGTTTCACATTCACAGGGATATATTGCAAAAACAGAAAGTATAATTGTTTGGGTGTACTATTCCTGCGCGTGCGTGCGTATGTGTGCGCGCCTGTGAACGTATGACATTTTGCCTGTAGACTCACCTCTTTCCAAAGGTTTTTTTTCCCTCCTCCCTCCCCCAGTTTTTTTCAATTTCTCTCCTCTACTCTCTCTCCCTTGCCCCTCATTCTCTCCCTTCTTCGTTTAATCCCCTGCTCTTGTGAGGAGCAATAGGACAAGCAGCTGTGCTCCCGCGGCTCTTGGAAAGGCAGCCACTCGAGTCCGTCACAGGAGGGGTCCAGACCACCTGGCTCCTGGGCACCCAGGCTCTCAGCGGTGGGAGGAAGCCGGGGCCAGGACTCACACTAAAGCCAGAGAGTGGATGGGGGGAGGGGGAGCTACAGTGACCTCTGACCCACAGCATCCACTGCCCCAGCGGTGTGTCAGCACACACGTCAACACACAGAGATTCGTAAAGGGCTTGCGTTATGTAGTGCACTGTAAGGGGAAAATCAATCTGTTATATTATTCGGTTGCATCCTGCTCTTTGAAATAACATGTTTTCCTACACAAACCTAACCAAGAAGGGTTCGAGCACACTTGCATGAAGGCTATTCGCAGGTCTGAGCCCTCTCCATGGTACAAAAAGCAATGTTCATGCACCATCTCTATCTATAAGCCACACAAAGCTTGGCAAGAAGAACAACAAAGAGAGATGGAGGTCAACTGCTACGTACTCTGCTGAACTCAACCTGTATTCTACCTCAAGCCTTAAGGTCAAGGCAGAAACCACATACAATGGTACACTTTGGTTTATTTAGTATGTTAACCACAAAAGAAGAAAAAACATATGTCTGCCATTTCAGCCAGGCCTTGTAAGAGATTTGAAACATTCACTTTGGAAAATGACTAAAGAACATTTGGACAATGCATACAGTGAACAATGATTTGGCACATTCTAAAATGTATATTTTTCTAAACTTGCATTGGCAACTTATAGCCACATGCACTGGTTTTCTGTTGAGTCTTTATTTTGCTGAGGTGCTCTTGAGAGAGTGTGGGGTGTCAGGCAGGCAAGCCCCCACTCAAAGACCTCTAGAAGATCTCCAGAGCGCCACACTGGGATTATCATGCAATGCTGACAAACCTGCGATTCACCAAGCATGTCTGCGAGTTTGAAAGAGTTAGAGAGGGCACTGTGAAAACACACGACTGCTTGTGCTAGCCAGGCTAGCCCGTCAAAGGCCAAAGCAAACTCTTAAGGCTCCACACAATATGTGACCTGAATGTCTGGCTTTTAAATGGCTGTTCACTTCCAGTTCTACTACATAACCACCTCCTGTCTGCCATGTATCTGTGGAAAAAAACTAGTTATGTTGTCTGTAGCACACAGTGTCAACGGAGACATGAATTCTGCCCCTCCGTCCCATGTCCTCAAGGTAAATATCCTCCTCAATAATACCATGCCACTGCATTGCTAGCTTTTTCCACTGGCTAGTGGCGGTCATCAGTAGTAGTCAAGAGTGAAGGGACAAGTGACACCATGACATCAGTAACCGTGGTGCCATGACTTAGATACACAGTTGGGTCCAGCTCAACAATTTGGGCTCCCTGTGTTATGTATGAATGACTTTGAGGAGAGTGTAAGCAAGATGAATTTGATAGACTCATTCCTGTGTATAAATATCAGCCGTGGCATTAGATTTTTGTTGCAGCTAAAGCAGTGGTTGAAAGTGGTCAGTGGCGTGCATGATCAAACCCCTGGCACGGGTAAGTGAGAGAGGACTGGATGAGCCATGCAGTGACACCTGTGATGCCCACACACACTTGACCCGTAATGAGGGACCTGGACTGAAAGTGTCCTCGCTATGTATAAATATTACACTGTAATGACTAAGATTATTATTAAAACAAGTTTTGGGATGTTACACCTATTTCATGTTGATGTCAAATGATTATGCCTAATGAATTTAAATGTGAATTCAAATGTGTATGGTTTGTGTGAGTTTATGGGATTGATCCTTGATCATGAAAACACATCATAATTGATACTGCACCAGAGGTTGTTCATCATTGAGTCTTTGTATTCCCTTTTCATTATGGATATATGCTGTGAGTTTGCTTTGTTGAGATCAGGCCTTATATAAGGAAACGACTGAGCCTAACACTTCATCTAACCTGAATGAGACTGGAGTGGAGTTACATTGTTAACGGTGACTTTAGTAAGATGCACAATCGATCATTGAGATCCAATTACTATTAACAAAGATTGTTATTGAATAGCAAAAAGGGGAAGCAGTTCATAATCAGAATCGTCACACACAAAGCCACTTTCACTTACCGTGATAATTCTTCGGTGTTCATGGAAGATACGTGTTTAGTTGCCCAACTGCTCCCCTCTGTGGACAAACCAACCATGCCACGTCTCTGCCCCTTATCTTTCAAACTCAGTGGATTTATTATGAAGCAAACTTTGTGCACATCGAATTTACACATATTGTCTAAACAACTGATTCAGAGTCACTGATTCCACTGATTTTACAGTATTCTTGTGAAATATCGCTCAAGATAAATTCTTATCCATTAGGCAATATTTTAGATCATCATATATGATTGTACAATCATGTTTCTACGATTGCATGTTTTAATAGTGTTTCTCGGCAGTGACAACTTACAACACAGGGAAACTGAATAGGTATTGAATTAGGTTATGTCCTGTTATCAACGACGCCCGTGTAGACGTAATTTTCATCAAATCATTTGCTGCCATCTTGTGGCTAAACATTTGCCGCTCCGCTGATAGGTCTAATGAGAGAAAAAAAACGGTACATTTCTTCATTTAGAAAACCTAATTATAGATGAAAAAATACACATATAAACCAAAAATGTGTGTTTATCAGATACAAATTTACCAGTAATTGTTAAGTAACATCCGCTGAATTTCGTAAGTATATGGAATGAACAGATCTTTTACAATGACAAAAGAAAGAAGGGGCTCCCTGTTTTACATGAATGGGGTTCCATGGCTAAGAATAAGACACTGCATGAATTTGTACCCAGTCTTCCCCCTTAGTCGGCAACAATGCCATGTTTGAAAGCAGAACACAAGTTGTGTGTTCATTAAAGTTCCTCCCCATGCCCTTCACTAGGCCAGCTGTCCATATTGGATGCAACGTGTCCAACATGGGTCACAAAGGAACCAAGTGACAGCATTGACAAAAACGCTGAGATACTTTACTCCTCATCTCTTGCTTGGAAATGAGCTGACCCAACTGACACTGCTGAAAAGCAACACCGCCTCCATAGCTCTCTGCTTCGCCACAACAGCCCCTCTCTTTTCCGTTTTGTGTGAACTCTGCACAGCTGCACTCATCTATATTTGGTGTCGTCTTTTGTGAATGAACACAGGCGACACAGTTACAGAATTTCGAGTGTGTCTTAGGTTTACTCTCACCTCCTGCAATTTTGCCTGTGGGTATAAGGTTTAGTAAAGCTGTCACTACTGGAAAAACAATTCCGAGCCGTCTATCATTATTTGTTTCATGACTTGTTGGAAGTGTAGGCCTATACGCTATAGAGTTCAACATGTCCATCACAATATTCTCATGAAACATTAGCGTTATGAGATCGCAATGGAAATCAAGCAGAAACGCTTGTACGCATGTCATTTCTGTCAAACTTTGTTACAATGCCACATAGGCCTATAGGCATTTTAACACGTTACCAAGACAAACATAGAATTAAGTGTGGCTAAGTAGGGCAACTCATGAATGAATGTGTCCAATTTTCAGAGTTGGCTATTATTTCTATCATAATTATCAGTCATCAATAGGACACATATTTCTGCTGAACGAAGTCACCATCCTCCAGACAATCCTACATTTAAAAAATTTACCATCAACTGCATTAACGATAATACCCAGGTCAAACAGGTTTATTATATACATATTCATAAATATTCAGGTTCATTACATACCAGTTCACGAGAACACATCATACATTTGTTAAATGACTGAACAATCTGAACACAACACAAATTCCTTAAACGACCACCATCTGAAAATCAAGATAGGCCTATTTCACAAACTAGTGCCAATTTCTGCCGTCGAAAGGTGAAATTGTGGACAATGACTATTTCGACAGCAGAGGTCATCCGTTATTTTTTATCTTGATTAATGTTCTGTTGAGAATCCACCTTTTACCAAGTCCATTGGTACATTTGCGCCAAATGATGCACACCGGAAAGTTGAGACATGGCATCAGGACTGTAATGTGAACGCATCTGCACGTGAGGGAGGGAATATGCACTGTAGGCCGAGAACGGCAGGCCTATGCCAGCCCTAAATGCACCGTCAAGTTCTTGAGTTTTTACAGTGTCACACGGCTTGCCATCTCTCACCAAAACTGGAATGGCCACCCGCCTTGGAGAAACAAATTGTACCATATCCATGCCCTTCTCTGCTCGAGCTCTCTTCATTTTATATCTATGGTTCTGGAACCAGATTTTCACTTGGGTTGGTGTCAGTCGTAGGGCGTTAGCAAGATGTTCCCTTTCCGGTGCCGAGAGATATCTCTGTTGACG
Source organism: Mallotus villosus (assembly GCA_903064625.1). Lineage (NCBI taxonomy): Eukaryota > Metazoa > Chordata > Actinopteri > Osmeriformes > Salangidae > Mallotus > Mallotus villosus. The sequence goes on along the minus strand of CAEFZP010005770.1, from coordinate 112,210 downwards.
GAATCTTCGCTCAAGTTCATATGTTTGGGTCTTGGAAAAGAGAACTCTCCTTTTTCTCTTCTTTCCCGTTTCACTGTTGTCACCTGCGGGGTCCCTGTCAATATCTTGGGATTCGTCAGTGGACAACTCTGGAGATTTTGATTCGTTTCGAGAATCAATGGACACACCGTGGATCACTATTAAGGAGGAAACAAAAATTAAGCTGGTTTGGAAAATTGGCCTCTTAGGTCTACTTAAACATAAATCAGTATTTCATCATGTGGGCTGAATAAAACACTATCCTAAATAAATAAAAATGGGTTTGTAGGATAACGTATAGGGGACTGTAATTCATAAATATTGCTTGCTTGCACGCAGTGATGTGATGATTTACTCATATACAAAACTGTTTTCAAAGCTTTTCAAATCGTTAACATTCGATGTAGTTAATCCATCGAATGTTAGCGTGATAAGGCATAGGCCTAAATGGTAAAAAAAGAATAGACAATTAATAAACAACAGTAAATTCTAATAAGACTAGTCTACAGGCTATAATAATGACCATAAAATGAGGATGGGAAAGAATCGACTACTTTGTGAAGGCTACTATTGAACTAACTTTCTAAAGGCTACTTACTTGAATAGTGGATGCTGTTTGAGGACGCAAGCCACCGCGAGTAGGGTTTAGCACCATTATCACACAACACGCTTTTATATCTCACATTTCCATTGTTTTCAGACAGATTCTTTTGCGCCATGATTTCACTAGTTTCATCTTCATTTTCATCTTCAGTCTCCTCAGTTCCAGATCCCCCATTCGTGTCAGAAAGGTCCAAAATATCCTTCACGGAGAACCCAGTCTTTGTGTTGCCCAAAGACATGATGTGAAAACGTATTGATGCGTTTTATGGAGAGTATGATTTTCTGTCAAACCGATAGTCGTAACTGATCGTATAGGCTATTTCAGGAGGATGAATGCAGGGAGTCTTTACGGATAACTCAAGGAAACGAAGACTATTCCTTGCGTCTTATTAATCGCTGGCTTGTCTTGAGGCTCCAGTGTCGGTCATTGAGGTTTGCAGGAGTTGATGGATAAACTCACGGATGCTGCACTATGAGCTTGGGGAGTAAAATCAGCGGCGAAAGGATTGGTCCACATAAAGATTTATTTAGCCACTGATCCAGCAATGGAAAATGCATTGGAAAACAGAAGAGACTAAACCTCTGTAGGCGGGTCCTTGGAGTCAAGTAGATGAAGACTGTCCGTGGGTGTGAAATGGTGCGTTTTTGGGGACATTCGAACCTCTGTCATTGGTGCTTCAGAAAGTGATGAGTGGTATTATGGGACAGATAATTACAGGGATGGGGAGGGGCGTTTGCTCTTCATTTACATAATCCATGCATTCATTGCGTTTCTCAACAATACTTCAATCTTCCATTTATTGATAGGCCAACGTAAAAAATAAACATCCGTTTGGGATGCACGCATTATAGTAAGCCATTAAAAAAAAATCTAATATTCTATTCTTCAGCATTTTGAGAAAGGCTATCTGAAACCATTTCATGTCAATATTTTGGTTCAGGCTTAACTCAAGTAGCATGGATAAAACATGTCATGGTCTTGTTAGGTGATGGTAATGGCACGGGGCAAACACTTCTGCAAGAATAATATTAGCCTAGTTCAGAAAAACCATTACAACGAATTATAACTCTCTCATCATACAATCTATCCCCGTAACCCTGTTATCATCATTATAGTCATTATAGCTTTCTCAATTAGTATTATTCCATATTATCGCATTTAGCAACGACCAATTAGGTCTATATCATATAGCCTATAGCCTACTCATGCTGAAGAAAATAAAAATTATTGCTGGACAGCTTATTTTCAAATTGTTTTATTTCGATGTAGGCTATTTCAACTTCCGTTTACGCTCCACTGCCCTCACCCAGTAGACCAGCCTATGTGATGTGGGTGACAATGAATCCTGTTCTTAGAGAATTTAAGCCTCCTGGGTGGTCGGACTAAGCAAACACACGTACAAACCGATTTCTAAGCTGCGGACAATAGAGGAAATGTAGACAAATGTCCGGCTGCTTTTGGAAGTTTTTGTTAAGGCTGAGTTTTTGCATTTATTTTGGGGGCCAAATAATAGATGATTGACGCCCCCTCACAATGTGCCGTAACTGTTTGGCATAAATCCGAGGTTGCTCCTAGTTGTCATGGTATTCAACTGCTTTCAATGGACTATCTCTTTATTCATCTCCGACCTCCCCAACACACACACTCACTCACAAACACACGCGCGCACACTCACACACACAGTACACAAAACCATGCCCCTTCACGTCATAATGATTATTGTTTATTGTTACACAGCAAAGTAACTTCAAATGAATTTTTAAATGCTAATTTAACACCAGGAGTGTTTCTATAGGCACCTCATGAGAGTAAAATGACCACTCCTAATGTTAAATCAACACTTTTTGTAATAATGTACACATTTGCAGTGTACATTATGTAGCCTAATGACTATCGTTAGGCCAATCAAAATAATACAATACTTGTATTCTTATTATTTATTTTAATTAAAATATTATTATTAGTAGTAGTAGTAGTAGTAGTAGTAGTAAAAGTAGGTATATAGGCTATAGGATCGTAGAAGTAGTGTTAGAGCAGTAGCAATATCGCTATCGTCATCTTATAATCATGCTGTAAATTGTTCTGTCAACACTCAGGTTGTGTTTAGCAAGGAAGAGAGTCAGGAACCAGGAAACCGACTTCACTGGTATTTATTAGCCATAACAGAATTCGGGCTAAAACAGAAGCACACCACAATCCTGTTTACAAGTTAGGCCACTTTATTTCAACAATACCTTGATAAAATGTGTTCCCTCTGAAAAATGCTTTGCTTTGATTGCTTAAAATGATTTGCTTAAGTTACTGTATAAAGAACATTGAAATATTATAGGCCATAACAATTGGAATTTAAAGCCGAGGGACATCCGTACATATGAATAAATTATACAAACATTGTGGGAGAGCAAACTGGTCATGACAAGACCTTGTCATAATGACTAATTTGAATAAATATGGGTCAAAATAGTTTCAGACTGCAAATTTGTTTTGTCCAATTTAAGATGGATTAAGGAAAAACAACCACAAACAAAGAGTATACAGTTTATGAAAACACACCTTTAGGAGGCCATCTAGTAAGCAAACATTTCAGATTATCTTTACACACAGTGACACTACCTTTGGATTGAAATATTCCATTAGGCCTAAATAAATAAACAAACAATATCCATGATGCACGGGCTCTGATCCAATAAAACACATACAACTGTAACTGCTTTAAGTCCCTCCCCTAAAACAAACATTTCACTATGCCCGCAACCTATTCTTAATCAACTGTTGGTAAAGAGTGCCACCTACTGGTTCACAGATATGGCACGAAACCAAACCCCACAATCAACAAATACTATCTAAGCGCACTTGATGCTATATATGTATATAGCCTACACATTGTCATTCAAGAATTCGAAAGTATACGTTTTAATGACATACATCTATATTAGATACCACTTTGAAAACGCCAAATGCACTTTATTCCTACACTTAACACAGACTATGCCCTAAATGTATTCCTGGAGAAATCCAAACACAAAATAAATACAATTTGGATTTGATTAAGAGTTTATACGTGAAAGCAATCGTATTTTTTAAACAGAGCACACTTTAACGTCACTTATCTCTAACCTTTGACCTTCATTCTGCACAACAACTAGCTGAATTGCAGTGATAACGTTTGTCCAGGTGAGGGCGCCTTGGCACTACAAATCCAAACACAAGGCCAAAAGTCCCCAACAAAACCTGGAAAAAACAGAATAGGTGTACATACAATTAAAATAACTTCAATAAGGAGTTTTGTGAAAATTATTAAACAGGTCGAGTTTAACAGAACATTTACTACAGTGGGGCAATTTATATAATTCTATGTTTTAGGTGTCTTAGGCCTAACTGTATTTCTCGTTTCAGGCCTATATGTCAAAACAAACCCTGAGAAATTACCATCTCATGTTATGACCCTGTATAGTCCTGCTCACCTGAATGCTCACCCTTGTCTCCTAACTGCAGGTCTAGGTTAAGGTTTAGTCTCAGCCAGTCAGCCAGCTGTCTCTCTCTTACAGAAGGTGAGGACAGCTATTACAATAGCAGGCCCACACCTCTCCCATGACTGCAATGCTGATCCTGAGAGAACAGATATAGAAGATAAGAGACGCCTTTTCATCAATTATCGTCCACACGCAATTCTGTGGTTGATGAATTTGCACTCGTAGTATACTTGGCTTTTTACATTATGCATGTTAAAAGGTTACGTTTAGGTTAGGTAGTAAGCAGTGCAAGGTGCAGATACAATCCAAACGCGAAAAGTAATAATAACGAATTGCGAATCAACACAGTGAGGCCGGGCAAAGGTCTCACTTCTTTTTCTTTTTTAATCAGTGTCGGTTAATATTTAAATTATTGACATCTGTATTTACTTAGCCAGACTGCAAGCACATTTGGGAGAATGCAGTGTAAAAATTGACTCGTCATTTCAGCTGATGTCCCCTTTCAGAGAGCAAAATCTTCCAACACGGAAGATTGTACTTTTATTGAGCAGCCTACCTTTCATGACTAGTAACCCTCCATGTGTATTTGAATCATAATTCAAAACATGAGTGGGACTGATGTTTAAGGCAGTATGTATGAGTCCTATTATATTTGACTACAGACAACACGAAACATTAAAGCCATGGGCCAAATTCAAGCAATAGGCTAATTGGACTGTGAAAATGTTAATAAAATATCCCATGTAATCTTTGTCAAATATTTATGAAATGATGGCCTTCATCAAAACTGTCGTGCAAAATTGGGTAGTCCTACAAACTGTTTGTAAATAATATGACCGATGTGCAGACACGAAATCAGACATAGAAGAACAATTACAACACATCATACATATTTATGATTAATCAACGTTATTTAATATAATTTAAATGTGTTCGTTTGTTATATACATTTGCAAAGCATAACGTGTTGGAGCGTTAGAGCTGACCGGAATAACATCTGAGAAACAATTTGTCGTAGGCTATACTTCCACTTAAAATGGAATTGAATTTGGGGCAGTGGAAGTGTACAGTTTCTGTTATACAGCATGGGTCTGAGGGGGTCTGTAACGATTCAGTACATCAACATAGTATAACACAAAAAAAACAATGGATTGTATATTTTTGCTGATGAAATGACATCGCATATTCACATTTTAAAGCAAAACTGATGTATGATCAGAATAACATGCATTACACGGTGGTCGATTTTTTGTGATTCCTTTACGTTTGCAAAATTTGTCTTATATAGTAGCAGCCATAATACATTTAGGGCATTGACTGAGGAGCATGCATATTCGATGTGTATAAGCCAACAGGACAATATTGACCGATGCTTGACAGCTGGATTTATTATCCCTTCACACCACTTTGAGTCATGGGCTGCATTTTTTTGTAAAACATCTTAAATATCTAATAGAGCTTGGTGGTCGATTGGGACAGAGAATGGCACAAATTGCACTTTCGTGTTAGAAATTTGCCGTGACAATTGATAAGGCATGGAATGCCTGGCAGACGCACGCGTAAAGTCAAAAGTGGCCTATTTCAAAGCGCACGTTTAGACTAGCAAGTATACTACCAAGTTAGAGGTGTGCAGCTAAATTCACGCTGCGACAAAGGCCCTCCTGTAGGACGTTCAAGAGTAGATTATGTGGAGCAGCCTATACGCTAACATAAACACACCACAGAGACCAATGAGATGAGGGGAAACGTTTTGCGCAGCCATCACGCTTGACGTAGAGGACGCGTCAAATTAATCTACGCACGTTTTAGCCTACGGGATGGACACATTTCCTCTTATAGTACACAGATCATTTTAGTCCCTTTGCCCAATCCCACTGTCCGAGATCACTTTACCAGAAATGCAAAGCTGAAGGGGTAACGCAACGCAGAAAGCTACACGTCTCCCCCATTTTATGCACAGGAGAGGAGATACAGTAATTTTGGATAATTTCTCAACAAATTGAAGAATCCAGCTCGAACCGAGAATAATGGGTAAGCACACAAATGCATGTATCATTCGCTGAACAAATGAGAACTGTTTGATAAATTTGCATAGACACGCGAAATCATTTGCGTAATAGAAACACTCGTTAAAGTTAATTCTTTTATCATTCCAGTACGGGGTATATTTCTTCACATTCATGTTTTAAAGTACCTTTTGCAGTTAGCCTCAAACTCAGTTTAAATATGCCTAGTCTACAGACAGAAACATTCGTTTTCTGACTTGTAGGCTACACCCTATTGTTTGCTAAGTAGTTTATCTCACTATTATTAACCGCTGTGGTCAATGTCAAAATGTTTCATTTGTTTCAGATCAAACATATGGAGAAGTTAATCAGCTTGGCGGGGTATTCGTCAACGGTCGACCACTTCCCAATGCGATTCGGATCAGAATTGTCGAGTTGGCTCAACTTGGAATAAGACCCTGTGACATTAGTAGACAGCTTCGTGTTTCTCATGGCTGTGTGAGCAAGATTCTTGCAAGGTACAACGAGACAGGTTCGATTTTACCTGGTGCTATCGGGGGGAGTAAGCCTCGGGTTACTACACCCAATGTGGTGAAGAGCATAAGGGATTACAAACAAGGCGACCCTGGAATATTTGCTTGGGAGATACGTGACAGACTTCTGGCTGATGCAGTTTGTGACAAATACAACGTCCCCTCTGTTAGTTCCATAAGTCGTATTCTTAGAAACAAAATAGGAAATCTCTCCCAGCCGGGCCAATACGAGAACAACAAATCAACCCCTCCTCAGCTTGCCTATAACCACATGTACCCCTACTCATACCCAAGCGCCATGTCACCCACCGGGACTAAAATTGGCAGTGCTCCCGGAGTGCCCGTTACTGCGGGCCATGTTCTCTCTCGGGCCTGGCCCTCGGTTCACACGGTCAGCAACATTTTAGGCATTCGAGCCTTCATGGACCCCACAGGTTAGTCCTTCAGTCTCCATCTAATGTTGCCATAACATCTAGCTTCATATTCACTTGAAATGCACAGAGGTTACAAGCAACTACACACTCATACTGCCTGCAAAGAGTTGTGAGGGTATAGGCTAGTGTCAGAAAGATGGTCTATAACGTCTCTCAAGTAGCCTACCCTAAGGTACAGAGAAAGCTGATTTTAAATAATTCAAACGTTTGCCTTAACATTATGCAAACCGTTAAGAACATTAGCCTATATTAAGGCTGTTGGATAGAAATGTAGCAAATGTTATTCAATCTAACAAATTATTTTGTTGTTCTTTATTACATAGACCTAATTTTCATAATTTTCGTGATGATGTCATCAATAGGCCTACACTAGATTTAGGTCTAAACGTAGCCCAGTAATTAAATGTAAAGTTGTGTTTAAATGTTAATGGTTTTGAGATTATTCTAAATGACTGATGTACACGAATATTCGATATGATTCAGATGAATAATTACAGATTTATAATTTGTTTACCCCATGAGTGTTCCTTTGAATTTTCACAAATGAGAAACATCTGTTAATAATAAATGTTACCATACCCCGAATGGGTTACAGCAAAAAGGCTTTTGAATCTCAATATGGCTATATCAATGGCCTTAAACGCACTTTCAATGTTGCTTTATTGAAATAATGTTTCATCCTGAATAAACGAATGTATCGTTTTGAAAACTATTTTTCAGGAATCGCTGGATCAGAAGGGTACACAACAAAAATGGAGGATTGGGCTAGCGTGAACAGAGCAACGTTTTCTACGCATGGTGTCAACGGAATAGATAAATCATCCATTGAAACAGACATTAAGTATTCACAGGTAAATTTAAATGAGTATGATTAACACATCATAGGCCAATGTTTGTTACATAGCCCTATTCGTGCATCGTATACCTTATTTTTAAGCACACGTATGTGGGCTAGAATGTAGCATAGGCCCTATGTTAAAACGTTTACAGCCGAATGTAGGATATTATAGTCCAGCTGATATAACTGATATGTGGTCTTAATTGTCTATCTTGTTTAATCTAAATCAATTAGGAAAACAATGAATTCGAATCAGCTTTCTGAAACGTTTCAGTCATTGCAAGATTAGATAATTCCGTGCGCAAAAGTTAACCGTTTTTTCCCTTGTGTTTGTGCTTTTTTCTTTTCGAGATAGCCTTCATCAAACATATCTAGTTATGTTCCAGCTTGTGCATATTCTCCACCAAACCAATACGGGATGTATGGTGGGCCAGCGGGTAACTACATGACAGCGGGACATCACTGGCAGTCCCAGAGCGCAGGCCTGAATCATCCCAACAATGCAGTAGCGATGCAAGGTGGAGAGCTTCACACAGCGATGTCCTTCAAACATTCGTCAAGAGATGGTAGGCACTGCTCTCTTCTAGAATTGAAGTCATGTTGCTTCATTCGACTTCCATGGAATATATCATCACAGGCAAAACTGAATCAAACTGAATCTATTTCACAAGCGTGTTGCTCTAAACCAAAGTCCTAAAAAGCAATTTCCAATTAAAATATAACCCATTTGTCGTCTGGATAACTCCGGATGGGAATAATTACACCCTCAATTTTATTTGAATTAAATATGACATAGGCTATATGCCTATACGTGGATCTTTGCACACGTTCACATATTCTATTTTTTATTTTCTATTGTATGTTTCAGACTTTTATGATAGCCTTACAATAATGATCATTTATTGGACCGTCAGTCATCGAGAAACTAATTCCACGATTTAAACATTGCACAGCAGGCCTCAACCTAGAATTAATTTAAGCTAAATGAGCCATTCCCTTTTCTGACAATTATGTTATCGTGTTTGTGATCATAGAAAACAGATTATTGCTGTTTATTCTGATAGGCCTAGCTCAATGTTAATTTGTCAGGGAGACGCAATGGTTATTATTAAGTTTTTCTTTGTCTTTTTTTAATTGATTTTTGTATATGTTTTGTTTTGTTGTTGCAGGAGATAGAAAACCTCCCAGCCCACTGAGTAAACACCAACAAGAGCTGTTAAGTGGCGTGCACGCATTGTCTCTACCCACCTCAGCGTCATAAACCGACGAATGAACCGTCAGGACTCAATGAAAAAAAGGCCATTCTAGGCCTTAATATAGGCCTACATGCTGCCCAATCAAGGTCAATTTGTGAAGAGTTACACCGTAAGTGACATAGGCTACATGTTTTTTATTTTAATTTCTTACAGCGTTATAGCCTACATTGCATGTATCGCATTTGCCCATAGACCAGATAGTGTTCTAACTAACAAACAATTAGTTAGCCTATTTCGATGCTACTCTACCTGCAACCGATGCCGCGGTAGGCCTATTGCTACTTAGGCTACTATGTTATACTATGTTTCCATTCAATCAAGCCTCATCCTATATTTAATTATATAATGGTGACTATATGTCGCTAGGCCAACAAATGAACCCCCCCCAATTAGGTATGTCATGAAAGGGAAGTTCAAAATGTGAAAAATTGCTGCAGGCTATTTGTAATTTTGTAAATGATATTTGCCAAAGCTGTAATTATATATATATTTTTATAACTGTGCTAAATAAAGGCATTTAAAACGGATGGTCTCTTTCAATTGCCAATTGTCTCTTCAGTTACGTTTATGCATGGGCCGAATGTTCAGGATATACGGAGCCCCGCAAGACTAAAAAATGAATAGTTGATTTGTGTAGGCTATCAAATGATGCTTATACTTTGTATTTTCTAAGAGTCATGTGTTGTATGTCTAGTAGGCTATAGCCTATAATTAATTAGCAAATAGAAATAGGCTACATGCAGAAGCCTAAAACCATTGTTGTTAACCAATATGTTAAATACGGTATAGGCCTACATTTCGGCGCCTCTGGAGATTATCATCCACCCGTTTTTTGATAGGTGTCAGGAGTCTAGAGAAAAATACAGCGCCATATCTCACTGGGGTTCGAGATCATAGTAAAGGGGCTCACAGGGGGATTATAATGACAGATTATTCTAAGACATATGCTACGTAAAACACCTATTAATCCAAATATCAACAAGACGTGGCGTTGGTAACAGATCAAATCAAACAGGGCTAAATGCCAGGCTGCACAATTGCGGTTACACATCACGCAGTGATGAAAGCCTCTTCATGAGCTAATGCATCAATCATCAATTTTCTAATGATTTCTTATTTAAATACACTGTTGACTATAAATGGGCTATTTTATTGCAAGAATCCCGTAATCGTAGGCTATGTGAGAAAACAATCAATCAAAAGAACACTGCCAATAATGTCGGTTCATTTATTTGTGACAAATAGGCTACAACTAACCCATTTCACCTGTTCAATGTGACCTGTAATCGATAGAGTGAAACAAATAAAATAACTGATATTGTATGATTTTATTAGGCTACTTCATCGTCTTTCATGATTTCCTGAATAAAAAAACTAAAACTAAAAATTAATACATAGGCCTAATCTAAAACTAAATATGTTAAAATATTTATAATACTGATATATACTCAGCAATGAATTTGGACTGCTCATTTCTAAACAGGCCATTCCATTTAAGGAAGGTCATAGAGTTGGTCTTGGCAAAAGAATGAAGCCCAGCTTCGAATTATTTATATCGACAACAGGACTAAAATACTTATCATGAAAACCTTATGAAAATACACAAGAAAACACAGTTATGTTAAGGGCTTACTGCAAAAATTACCAGTGGCTTCACTGAGTGGTGGCTACCTGCCAGTCCAACAGCAAACCTCAATGTTCCATTAGAATGAGTACTCACAGGCTAAATTAAATGTGTTCTTTGCCAGAGATAAAGACTGTGACACAAAAAGGACCAGTTTACATTTGGCCATAATTATTTCCAGGCACCAATTTCAATTGTAGAAACCCTACCTCAGAACCACATTCTCTCACACAGCATCAACTCATCAGAATCCATTTCCGGGGCTTAACATATTTCTGGACAATGTGACCATAAGTCTTATTTCACTGAAAGTCTACAAAAAGTAAATAACCTCAAGCTTGCCAGTCTTAATACACCATAAGATGAAGCCCACATTTTTTGCATTCACTTTGCCGTGGATTTGCAAGAGTGTGTGTATTTGTGTGTGAGTGTGTTTAAGTATCTGTGTCATGTGCTCTACCAGTTCCCAGGTAGCTCTAGTCTGGACACATTCGATATGTTCTCACAATTCAAAGCCTCACCGTTTGTTTGCAGAGGCAAGTCCAGTAGCCTCCAACAGGTAATGAGAATTGTAAGGTGATCCACAAGCAAATAGTCTCTGTTGAATGGAGGTATGTCATTACTGTGGGCAAGTCTGAGCCTTCCTGAGCTAAGGTTTGACAGAACAAACACTTGCCCTGAGACGAAGGACCGGGCCATTGTTTACAATAGTCTCAGTGAGGGTCTTGAGTCATTGAGGAAGTTGATAAAACCCACCTTCTCATTCCCATTATCTACTCTTTGTTTAAGTGAGTCTGCTGCTTTCATTTGCAGGGCTTCAAACTCGTGTGCCTTCTGAGGCCTGTCTGTCCGTTCACTTGTCCCGCACTGGATACGTCGTGTTTTGTATTTATGAGTGTCAATATTGACTTTTTTGCATTCAATTAAATGTCAAATATTAATGTTTCTGAAAGTGTCATCATGTTATTCTGTGTAACCATTGCAGATTGTTCCTGGCACACATGCAGGAACTAAGAGAGAGAAATACACTCCCACACACACACACACACACAGCATGCGTACATACTGCCACTGAAAAGCACCACAAAGAGAAGCCAGATAATACCTTTCGAATGTCAGATAATGATTGACAACCTTGTTAAACGACATGATCTGTTTTTTTTGTAGCAGACATATCAATTACTATGCTGTACTTGTACATAAGGTTGTAAAAGGATTTGTTTTGACTTCACCAATTATCAGTTTCTCTCCATGCCCCAGGGCCGGCACACATTAATCTCTGCTATGTCAAACAGGTATTATTGCACAGTGTACGCCTCCATTCAAAGACGCAAGATCTAAATTTCTCACTCTCACAAGCACAGAATGAAGGCGCCATGAGTAAGACTGTAGGCAGAGCATGAAACCACACAGGCCTGCTCCATAGAGGACACCCAGCCTTACACACGCTATTCTAAATACCCATTCATAGGCCAGGATTTAGTTATAGCCAACTCAATCAAGAAAAAGCATAGAAGGATCATATCATTTCCATCTCAATTATATTTTAAGTCAACAAACATGTATTTGAGAAAGGGGAAATGGAATCCGTTGCAGGCTTTACTTTCACTTTTAACAAAATATGAACGTGAATGAGGCATTAGCATTAGCATCTTAAACAAAGTTTCGTCTGACTCAAAACAATTTTGTACAACTTTGAAATGCTCTGGGCTCAAGCACCTCCAGACAAACACATCCGGATGCAAACGAGGTTCTTCATGGGAAATGCAACAAGCACCCCAGCCCCGGCCTTCCTATGTGACCGTGCCTAAGCTCCAGTTACCTCATTCATTTTCTGTCCTCAACAAAAGGTAAGTGTCAGTGTTATAGAGGAAGTGCTGTCCACTTCCCATTCAGGATACGTCCGACGTTCAAAGTCAGCTCTCGCGGTCCGCTCTTCCCTTCCTCCAGACATGTAAGAGGAGAGCAAATAAACACGGATGACGCCCGTCATCCCAAATGAGCGGTCGGGACTGTGTCTTTTGATGTCCAAAGTAAAAACAAGGGAATGAGACGATATAGAACTGAACATTTTAGGAACTGTGGGAGAGGTGCAGAAATGTGTGCGTGGTTGCATGCGTGTGTTCATTTTGAAGCGTGGCTGCCGTTCATGTCAATGACAAAATCCTCACCGACACCACAGTCGTCAGTGATATACATTTCTGTAATTTGATTGAAGGCGGAGTGATTTTTGTTTGCAGAGTTGATGTATGGGCTTGCAGTGATGGACGAGTGCGTGACTAAATGGTACGTGGTTCTGTCTGAACGCCTGACTGCTCCCTTACTGTAAGAACTCTCTGGAATTCTATCTCAGAAGATGAGTCTGTAGATGAATCATGCTTCACGCCCTGTATCAAATGCCTTACTGACTAATTACACTGAACTGGCAACACCACTTTCCTGTTGTAACGTCTGAGCATCAGGTATCAACAATGATGGATTAACCTGTCACAAAAAATGACTGAATTGCCTACCTATACTTCACGTCGTCTAAAAACATATTACTTACAGACTCATAAAAATAAAAACGACAGGTTATGGTTCTAAACAGGACAAAAAGTCAGCTTTTACTTTTTGAGGATGTTGAGTTAAATGTGATAAATTCCACAGTTTGTGATTCTTCGTACAGCAACTACGACCGTGTCAGTAAAGGCAGGGAGGGAGCCCCTTTGTACTCTGAGACTTTTTCCATTTCAGATTGAAAGAGAGAGAGAGAGATAGAGAAATAGAGAGAGAGAGAGAGTGAGTGAGAGAGAGAACGAGAGAGAGAGAGAGAGAGAGAGAGAGGGAGGGGGAGTATGTAGAGCCATCCAGTTCAACCTCCCTCCTCCACTCTCCAATGAATGCCTACTTCTGGCTTTCACGTATGACGTCTTTACTCCCGATCTTGGAAAACTCTGAGTTTCCGTGCCAAGACGCTGACTTTGTCAAGTCAAAGATGCCCTAAGGGTTGGCACAGGCCAACATGGGCCGGTCCTTTTAACGATGGCAATAAAATAAAACTTCACAGAGTATTTCTATGTCGAGGGAAGACAAAAGAAACAAGTAAATAAGATTGCTCTGTTTTATCTCTCATTGGAAAGGATTTTTGGAGTTTGCCGAGGACTACGAAGCCTGAGTTGTTTTTCCGGCTGGTTAAATAACAGCAGCTAGCATTCAATACCTTGACTGAAGTTCCTCAGAAGGCAAAGGCAGACCAGCGATGGTGTCCACTGATATCTCTCTGGTGACTGACTCTTGAATGCCTCATACCTGCTGATACCATCTTTAATGAATAGCTGCATGTTCTCAAGGGTGCTGACTGATAGTTATCACATGTACCAAAAGGGGAATGAGGTTTTTAGGGGACAATCACCAAATTCCATCTGAACTATCTGGATGTCTTCCACATTGCCACACGCCCTGCGATTGCACCCATAATTGGCCTCATACTCCAAAATCATTCCTAGCCACCACCCACAGTTGGCCCGCCAACATATGAATGATCTTTTTTTCCTCCTATCAGCACCTCTTTGTTGCCATGCCGATGGCAGTTAGAGATAGTGTTGTGTGAGTGGCTTGCCCCACATGGACAGATCAACATCAGGCTTATCCCGGTACACCACTGGGTCTATCTTATACTCAGCATCGTAGGGCAGACCTTTCACCAGCTCCCAAGAGAGCTTTATCAGTAGCTGGAGCCAGAGACTGTGAACAATTAGCCCAATACTAGACTAATACTGTAAACTGTGGTAATAGTTGTGAAGTTTAGTTTTCTCAAATGGCGGGAAGAATGTACTTAGCAAGTAGCCGAAAACAAAGGCGCTCGGATTCAAAAAAATGCAACCTAGGGAAACAAATTCGACCATCATTTTTTACAAGGGTTAACCTTGAGGACAGATCCCTTTTAGGAGATCCCTATGAGGACATCTCCAGTCCCAGAGGGGAGAGCGGGAGGGAGAACCTCCTCGGTGATGTGTGCACATCAGAGAGAGAGATCTTGTCATGGCGTATGACAGCGTGACCAGCTGTTACATGCCCGAGGAGAAGGAGCAATGCAGAGATAACTCCCCATGCTTTGTTTGGCCTGAGAGCGACGCTTCGCTGGAGGTGCCTGAGGTGGCGGCCAGCAGGGAGGCTGGAGGTGGCTGAGGTAGAGGCCAGCAGGGAGGCTGGAGGTGCCTGAGGTGGCGGCTAGCAGGGAGGCTGGAGATGGCTAAGGTAGAGGCCAGCAGGGAGGCTGGAGGTGCCTGAGGTAGAGGCCAGAAGGGAGGCTGGAGGTGCCTGAGGTAGAGGCCAGAAGGGAGGCTGGAAGTGGCTGAGGTAGAGGCCAGCAGGGAGGCTGGAGGTGGCTGAGGTAGAGGCCAGCAGGGAGGCTGGAGGTGGCTGAGGTAGAGGCCAGCAGGGAGGCTGGAGGTGCCTGAGGTGGCGGCTAGCAGGGAGGCTGGAGATGGCTAAGGTAGAGGCCAGCAGGGAGGCTGGAGGTGCCTGAGGTAGAGGCCAGAAGGGAGGCTGGAAGTGGCTGAGGTAGAGGCCAGCAGGGAGGCTGGAGGTGGCTGAGGTAGAGGCCAGCAGGGAGGCTGGAGGTGGCTACGGTAGCGGCCAGAAGGGAGGCTGGAGGTGGCTGAGGTAGAGGCCAGCAGGGAGGCTTGAGGTGGCTGAGGTAGAGGCTGCAGCAGGGAGGCTGGAGGTGGCTGAGGTAGAGGCCAGCAGGGAGGCTAGAGGGATTGGCTGATGCAGCACTGACTTTTGTGAAACTGTTATACTGATCCTAAATTGTAGGAACTAAACGGTACTAAATTAAGGTAAGGAATTGTTTTTATAATGCAAATATTTCATACCCTAATATGATGCTGTAGGTAATATCGGCATGGCGTTATAACCATAGAACAACGTTGTTTACAAATTCATTTTCATGCTTAAGGGGAAACGCTGTACCTGCACACTCAATGGGTGACCAAGTTCACTGTGGGTTCATGACATCCTGTCGGATACTGTCGCCTTATGACAGAGACATACAGTACACTGGAGATGGCTGGGAGCCTTGGAGACGCTAATGGAGACCAGGGGTCACGGTTAACAGCATGTTAGCAGCATGGCACGTACGGGTCCGAGGGGGAGAGGGCCCTCACCTTCCCTCTGCCGTGAAACCGGAGAACCTCACGTGGCCGGAAGACCTGCCTCTCTCTCTCTCTCTCTCTCTCTCTCTCTCTTTCCCTCTCTCTCTCTAAACCCGCGCTCAACTATTTTAAAAGCTTTGGCTCGCCTAATCCCCAAGTCAAATATTGTGAGAGTTTCTCTTGATGCTACAAAGCCCCGGTCCTCCTTTCGATCCAAGCGGGGATTAACAGATCAACAGCCTGGGACAATGATCTGGTGGTGGCACTGGATGGAGGGCGCAGAGGTCAGGGACTTAAAGCCAGCCAATCCCATAGCCAAACACTAACTTGAACTGACAGGTCGGATCAGTTGATCTGCTGTCGGAGGTGCCGAATTGCAGGTGCAGCATTTCGAATTGACCACGCAGTTGGATGGTCGTCGGCCAATCAGACAGGGATATCGCACGCCGAGGAGCGGCGGAGGTGAGCATTCCATGTGAAGCTTCTCTATCTCACCTGCCGATAGGATGTTTAAACCACAACCTTCAAACTCCTTGTGTCCCACACTACACCACTCTATCCATTTCCTGGTTACACTGCACCACTAATCCCACTGGACTCTACCAGGTGATGATTGGACGAATTGAATGCGGACTATGTTGTTTCCTCCCAAATCGGCACGACCGAATGAATCGTGTACACAAACTGGCAAAAGACGGAGCGATCCGTATGTGGGTCCATTTAAGATGTGCGCGAGGATTAGGATGTTTTCCTACGGGAGCCCTCCCACTTGGGTGGTACAGTGAGAAGTCCCCGTGGAGATAGCATTGTGTGCGTATAAAAAGGTAGCACGCTTCAGAGGCTGTTAGGAAGTAGGTGAGGCTGGCAGGGTGAAAACATGAAGGCATGGGCTCTCTGTTTCCACTCCAAGCCCTCGGCTAGCTGACTGGAGAACGACTCTCATTCACAGCCAGAATGACACAGTGAGATTGTGGTGTTTCTAACCGCTGCTCCACATAGACACAGGCTCACAGGCACACACACACACTGACACACAGGCACACTGTGGTATCTCTGGACCACACAGGTCAAAGGAAAAAATGCTTTTTCCGGCTCGAGTTGACTTTTAAAGGCACTCAGAGACTGTGGGGTGAAAAGGTGAGCCCTGGAAGAGAGGCTAGCACAGATGAATGACACCGTCTTTTCAAAATCATGTGACAGTGATGCGGCTGTCATCCGAAGAAAACACCGGCCGTGTCCGTGTCGTCCTCTGTGACACTCCAACAGATCGTTCCAAACCAATCAAAATGCGTTGTCCTCCGTCTCTCTAATAAAGATCAATCAGTTCTGTTTGGAAACAGTGGTTGAAGTGTCTCTGCTTTGCGGAGGGGTGGCGTGCGGCGTGGGAGAAAGTTGATTGGCTGAACGTTTCACTCTCCACAGCTCGGCTTGTTAGCCACTGGAACGAAGCAACCTAGAGTACTTCACAGGGTGGACAGGGCCGAGGAAGGTATCACCCGCGGTATCAGAGGGCTGCGACCTGGCCTTCTTCCCTGCAGATGTGTCATGGTGTCTGGAAGTGAGCCGGGTCATGGGCCAGAGCTGACCCTGGATGTCCACATCTGCGCGTCTCTGAGCAGATGGCCACGGGAGGCCCCCTTCACCCCCAGCCTGACGGGTACTCCACCATGCACCTGAGAGAACTTTCTAGGCGAAAGCATGTCATTCAACGTTGGACTATAAAGGTCGAACACTGCATCACACATGGCTAATGATTTCGTCTTAACTCGGACAGTTTCTCATTTTACACGTGTCGTAGGCGAACACCCCTCTGCCCCATGTCTAACAAGTTTTGTCACTAAAGCAAAAATACACAGACTTAATCACCGACGGATACCATTCGTTTTCATCAGGGTGGTCCCCTTTTGAACTCCAATGATTATATGCTATTAAACAACACCCAAATCAGATAAGAATCCTTGTCAACAGAGTGAGCAGTGTTTATTTCATGCTAGCCATGTAGATCTTTAGTATACAGACTTCATAGAAACACTCAGTCATTTTCACAAATACATAGAACAGTCTTTCAAAACGACATGTGACTACGATCAACCGTGCGTCCCAATGGTCCGACCAAAGAATCAAAGTTCACCCATCTATTTTCCCATCAGTCATCGGTTGCCTGCTCCTCAGCTTATAGACCCCCCACTACTGTTGGTGGTCTGCTATTGGTCACCGTTGGAGGTCTGCTATTGGTCACCGTTGGCGGAGCAAAGGCTTTCCCCTCCGTGTGACCTCTGGCGGTGTCTGCGGCCCTGCCGTGCCCTCTCAGGGGTCATTAGAGGAAGGAAACAGATGTCACAGCCTTGTTTTATGAGTGTCTCTGTGGACGTGCTCCCTCGGCTCCTGTTGAACATCGACTGTTTGTTTTCAGACTTTCCCCAGTGTCCATAACTTTCCCCAGTGTCCACAACCCTGACCGAGGTGTCTGGATGACAGCTGAAGCTGCAAAGCTAGAAAAGTGGAAAACCAGTGGTGTTGTCGATAAAAACTGTTTGGCTGTTCAACCGTGTACCGCACTGTGTTTATCCACACACTGGATGCTTAAGACATCAGTTGTGAATCATTACTGTTGAGGATACGACGGCCTATGGTACAGGAGGAACGGACAGGCCATTCAAGGCCTTCAAGATCCTCCAATCATATATATTTTTTTCCGCTACTTAGTCCACAAAAGGTTGACACCTGATCAAAAGGTCTGGAGAGGCAGTAAAAATTCCTCACCTGCTGTTAAAGGTACAGTGGCCCTCATTAGTCGAACGAAAACAGAGAAACTTAGTAGCTGTTAAATATGACCTGACGATACAGTAGATCTGACTCACTACGGCGTATCCCTTTTGGTTCTCTGATTCCCTTATTGGCCAGAGCTGAGGGAGAGTGGCTTTAATCAACACTTAAACTGGACAAGGTGTGTGCCTAAAGAATGTCCTGATGATAAACCGTCTTTACAGCCTTTCAGACTGGATTCAAGACCTTCCTAATGAGGCGAAATGAATTCGGAGACTTCCTTCGCAACCACTCATTGAAGTCACTCGATGTCACAGCCTTCGAGGATCTAGACACCCGCTGAACTCGAACACCCAGACCTTTTATCGCGCCGACGCCATCCATCGATCGTACGCCGTATATGTCGTCCAGATACGCACAGCAGAAACAAGCGGGGACGCGAAAGGTCTCACGACGCGAATTAAGAGGGCATTTACCAACAGGTTTTACAAGCCAAACACACGTGAACCTGAGTCCCCAGCGCTCAGCAGGGGTCGAGAAGCAGTAAAACGTACAGTCAGACGAGGAAAGAGATGACTGATTGACTGCAGATGAAAAAGAGTGACACTCTGGGCCGATGTTGCATGTCACTGGTTTTAAATAGGGTGGGCGAAGCCCTGAGATGTGGCGCCATTTATCTCATAACCCAGCGGGAGGCTGATGGAACACTGGGCGTGTGTGTGCAGCCTTACAGTGCACGTACTGTATTTACTGTAGGTGTTCATTGAGAGAGAGCGAGAGGGAGGGTGTGCGGGAGGGGGGAGGGGGAGGAAGAGAGAGAAATTGAGCTCTGTAATGCAAAACGAGTAGAGAATCTAGCTCTGGTGCAATTTTCGTAACAAATCAGCTGTGTCAGTGGCAACACGTTTTGCGGTGAAAATTAGACATTCGTCACGGGCCACAACATCTATAAGCAGGAGGATCTTGAATTCTGCTTTTCCTGCTAAAGTGAGAATGGGCCCCCTGAAAGGGGATCGCACATTTCCAACATGGCAACGTCAGATCCCCCTCCACAGGAGCAAACATCCAAGGACAGATTTGCTACAGATATTTCTCTCGATTAATGACACACATCGAGCTCGTTCAAATGATATGTATTGGAGAGAAACGGGTAGACCACCCACCCCAGCAGTGTTGAAACGAGGTCCACAGAGGGCAATTAAGCCGTTTCCCCGGGTCACTCAAGTCCAACTTGTTAAAGTTGTGAACTTGGGGAGGGGGAGCCACTGGCAAGGATCCAAGAACACCAGGTTGACAGTAAGGAGCACGGGCCAACGATATTTCTGTCCGTCAACGACAGCCTCAAGGACCACATCGTGTCTCACTAACGAGGTACGGGGACCATTCCTCAATCGTCTCCTCTCGGGTCTATTTTCCGAAAGGCGCGAAGGAGAAGGTGTGTGTTGTCAGGATGAACTAAGCCTTTCAGAGCAAAGGCTGTATTCAAGCAAAATGGCCGCATTTTTAATTTTTTTTATCCACGTTTCCTTTAACAGTGCTGCATATTAAGGTGAAAATCAATGTTTTTTGCCGTGCTTGAACTGCATTCGCTTGACTGGATGTTTTCAGCTGTCCTTTTAAATAGTTATGGCCGTCCTGTTCAAATCTAAACAGTGACTCTCAGAGTGACAGGACAGCCTCATAAATCTTCTTTGTGTGGAACAGTGGGATGAGTTACTGTTGTCCAGGGACAGCTGACTGTTAGCCAGAGCTGGCATGTGAAAATAGCTTGGATAACTATTCCCTTTCCTCAATGGACAAAAGCCAAGAAATCCTCCCTTCGAGTATTGCCTCTCAGCTGACCTACTTCCACCACGTGACCTACTCATTGTGAGGGAAGAGAGCAGTTCCTTGCCACCAAGGTCAAAGGTGACCCAGACCGCTGGACCTTCGGCGGTATCGCAAGAGTGGAGCAGATGTGCAGGCCTGTGAGCTGTGAAAACAAAATGGCTGCCAAAGTCGCGTGGAGTTTCTTACATCAGCAGTTGTGGTCCTGTGTGTGTTGAGGCTGGAGCCAGAGGTGAAGAATTGAGATGGAGCCAGTGACAGATCCAAAGGGCCGGCCAGGTTCTGAGGGGAATTCTCACCCTCTTGTTTTGGCTAAGGTCTTCCGCACACACCACTGACCACTGACATCATTGACCGTCCGCTTGGCGTTTGACGTCGCCGGCGTGGGTGCGGTCACGGGCCATAGAGAGCAGCAGAAGGGATCAAAGAGGCTGGAGCCGCTTGTCAGTCACCCACTGGGCCACCAACAGCAGTAGTAACACACAAGGGTGGAACCAGGCGCATTAGGTCACACACTGAAACACTGGTGACGCCAGTCACACTCTCCTCTTTCCCTTCTAACTCTCTCCTCCGGGAAAGTACTCTGGAGGGAACGATGTCAGCGTGGCTTTTGGGGGATGTTTGTTTAGTCAACAACATGACTCCTTGTGAGACTACCCTCATGGGGCAGACAGTATTTCTGTTGACGTTCATTTACAGTCTAGGTATGACCTTTTGAACGTGGTTGTTGAGCACGTTTATCTGATATGTACTGTATGGATATTCCTCATAGAAGCCTTCGCTGATATCCGTGTCCTGCAACGGCAGTGCACACTCTCAGACAGTGGTAAACAAGAACTGCAAAGAACAATGGGGCCAGACAGTGCTGTCGGAAGTCTGTCAACATTTGCAGAGTCATCATCCGTCGTCATCAGTCATCTGTCACAATGCAACCAATCTAGTTTTTTTCTAGATTCTCTCTCTCTCTCCTCTCTCTCTCTCTCTCACGCACGCACGCTCTCCATCTGTTTTGTAATATCACACTATGAGTGATAATTTGCTACCAGGTCACAACGTGCTTTCACAAGTCTCGTGTCCAAGACTGCCTACGCACAGTTGTCAACCATCCCACGACTACACCATCTCACCCTTATCAACTTATCTTGTCTTGATAAGAATGTAACAAGCAGCCGACAGAAAAGCTGTGGTCCAGCAAGTTGTGCCACCTTCTTTAGGTGCTTTTTCACTTGGGGCCATTATGAGAATATTTAGCTGTCATATTTTATATAATATTTAGGTGTTCTGAACCACACTCACACAAGCTGTGTAAATACACATAAAATGTTCAACACCAAGTCCTTCCTAACAGACAAATAAACTTCCAGAAGTACTACTTTACAGATTATTTGTAACACATCCAAATTAGTGGAGCTTTCCAGAAAACATGGAGGACAATGAGCGGCCATTTTGCATATTTGAGGGTATCTTTGTTAGATACAGCCCGCACTGTGGGACACGCTGGTGACGTACATCTTTTTTTTTCAGGTGGAGGTGAGAAAACGTCCTACCTGCATTGTCTTGTTTGTAAGCACAGCAGAGGAGACAGATAATCTAGCACGGTGAGCTAGGGGCTGTTATAAATTACCTGCCGATGCCAGCGATAAGCTCTGTCAAAACTACCTCAGACCCTCGTCCTGCAGGAGAGAAAGATCCCCATGGAAACCTCAGATATTAAGAGATAAATCACCTGGATTAGGTTCATTTACAGAAGATAGACATTTAGTGGAAAAACGATTGCACCCAATGACGGCCAAGATGTACCTGGAAAATATGTTATTTATATACCATGGTATACCATGGTACAGTAAAAACGAAATGAATAAATCCAAGGAAAATGCCAATAACAAACTATTGTTAATGACTTTCCTCTCAAAACACTCTAACAAAACAAAAAAGTTCCAAAATATTAAATAAACATAACCCGTGCAGTAGGACTGACATCTGCTGGCATTGCCTTAATCAGGCATCTCACAGAGCCTTAGACTTCAAATTGACACCGTAATTACAGATAAAAGCAAATAGCAGATTATGTACTGCTTCAAGTGGTGTGTTTAAAAAGCTGTGGCTACACGATAGTATCTTACCACCCCTCCACTCCACCCAGAAAATACCAAGTCTCAAACATTAAATAATCCCGCTATCAGACATAGCTTAACTTTGATGTTGTTGTTTTTGCAAATGCCCAAGCTCCATTAAGGGTGGAATTGCCGTGGCAGTCAGTCTGAGTAGGCGCCAGGCTTCAGGTCAGACAACTAGATGTGTGGGCAGGAAAATAATGCTTGACATGCAGGAAAAGCAAGACAGAATGAACACACATTTGTACTCATAATTACAACTGATAAGTCTGACGTGCATGAATACAATGGTTATTCTGTGATTTAAATATCTGCTCATTCGAGACTTCTAGTGTACTTTACTTGTCCCTTTTTATAAATAAAAATGTGTGGATATCAGAATGTGTGGATAGTGCAAAGGAGAGAGACAAAGTGCTAAATGATGTGCTCTAAATCTAGACTCATTTCAGCAAAAAAAATCGACACACTTCAAACGGGACTCTACGAGTTCTTTCAGGAAATCCCTCATTTAACATCTGAGGATGTAAACACATTTGGCAAAATCGGCTCCTAAACTCTTACTGTGAACCAAATCAAAAAGCTATTTTACACAGCACAGACAAACCACTTCTGCCCCCTCAGCACACACACAGACACACACATACACACACACACAGACACAACATACACACACACACACACACACAGACACACACAACATACACACACAGACACATCCCATTATATGGTCAAAACTGGCAAGCCAGTCAAAGAATAACAGAATATTCTGAACAGATTAGGGGATCAGAACCTATTGTATTACAGCCAGAAATATGTTACCTGTGGTAACAAAACACCTCCAATTTACCCGCAGTTTCTCTCTGTTCTGTAGGGGGAAAGCAACTGTGTTTATGGTGTAGAGCTCTGTCCACACTTGCGCTAGCCTAGGACGTTAAAGAGTGAGCGAGTCATTCTAATTTCCTTGATCCAACTCAATGCAAGTCACATTAGGCCAAGAAGCTATTTATTATTGCTCAGTCTGTAGCAATAATCTGCTAATCTCTCCCGGTGGTCTCCTGGGACCAGTCCTGGCTACCGTGGAGAGAATGTTGGGGAGTTCCAAGGGTCATTTTCACCTTGTTTACATATCCTAGTCAGCTATTTGGATTGTTTATTTCAGGGCTAACTTGTGGCTTGAAGTAGTTTGCTAATTTGGTCCACTTAATTGTGTAATCGGCCTTTTTGAAAAGCTCTGTTTATTTTCATCGATGAAGTTTTGCTAATGGCGTTGGTTAGATTTACACAATGGTAGGGTTTCAAAGAGAGTAGTTGATCTGAGACAAAAAGTCATAGAAATTGGTTCCTGAAAAACAGGAGAGTGGTGGTAAAATGGGAAGATTAAAAACAAATGGGGAGGGGGAATATTCCCCCCCCGTCCGTCCGTCACACAACGAACATGTGAAACGACATTTTCACATTCAACTAAATTACACCTAACTTTTCTAGAAAAGCGGATTGTAAACTCAAGAGTCCCGTTGAGAGACCAAGAGCTGTATTAAATCATGAGCCACATGTTGCAGATATGTTGAAAAGTAAAGCCTTCCATCTCTCTTTAGTAGCTTCTCCATATACAAAATAACTAGAGTAAGCCGTGGGCAGACCCTCCTGGCTCTTATTTGTCCATATTGAACACAAGAAAGGCAAAGAAGAATCCACCTGGTCCTCATTGCCAAGCTGGGGCGTGCTCAGGTACATATCCTGATCTTCGCAGATGACCTTCTGGCTTACGCACTTTATAAGACGTCTTCCATCATCTCTACACAACTGCAGAATACCGGGCCATCACCTGAAACATCATAAACACCTAGATCAGTGTCTTTTCTTCGGGGCTCACTCCGAAAGCGGCACAACGTTTTAAGAGGACATACATTCGCTAGAAAAACAACGTGCATTCCTAATAGGCCCATGATGGACTCCGATTTCAATAAAAAAAGAAAACACATCATTTGCCCGGTGGAGCTGAAGCACACATGCATCTGCTTTCCCAGTGCTTTTGATAGAGATCACAGGAGTCACACAGAGTCAGTTAACCTAGTGGGAAGCAAGCCAGAGAGAAAGCCATGAGTGTGACTGACGACCAGCTGGCCAAAGTATACCACATACAACATCAATGGCGAGCCAAAACGCAGATTTCTGTAGCTTGTTGTAAAAGACACATTTGATTTGCTTAAGGCAAGAAAGAGGACGTTAGGTTGCCCAGGTAGGCGGCAATTCAGAAAACACAAAACAGACAATGATCTCATAGGGTTATAGTGTGTTTTTTTGTAAAAAAGGCCAACTTTCCCCTTTGCGAGGGTTGCCATGACTGCGATTGTATCTCGAGCACAGAGGGGCTTATTTTCAACAATCTGAGAGGAATCCACAAGCCTAATTGTCATTGCCACATCTCAGATAGGATCATTAGATCAAACACTTGTTTCAGGCACATGAGCCCATCCTTCCTGACAGGCGTCAAGGACACCCTTTCAGCAACAAAGACAGAGACAGCTCGTGTTGCTCCTTTCTACCCTTGGTTTCAACTGAATGGGAACATTTTCCAGTGTTAAAAGACCCAAAGTACTGCTTACCGACAGCACAAACGGAGCCTTTCTTCTTCTAATTTGTCACCGTCAATTACTAAGGAACCCAATCACAGCCCAAAAAGGTGTTTCAGTGCTCAACTAAAGTATAAGGGTGCCCCTTTATTGGACTATGTGTAAGTCATGTACACAACTGAGACCATGAATTCTTCATACAACTCCTGTGCAGGAAAGTTGTGTTTAGAATACTGTGTGTTGTTTTTCGAATACATTTTTACGTGAGACGTATCAAAAAATGTTTGAAAAAGTTTCCACAAGATAACAATTTCAAGTTATTATTGTTTTACAAATACAAGGCATTTTCTAATCTTACTTTTATTAGCATTTACTAAAACTAAGAGAATACCGTAGAGAAGAATGTCAAAAGACTTTATGATCTGTCTCAACCCTTATTTATTTGTGGAGTTTGATCATAAAGCGATAATGCGTGATAACATAATGGATATTATGATTAATCTCTTATGAGGGTTTGATTTCTCCAATTCTGGTCTGGACATGTAGCCAGAAGGCTTCGCTCAGGGTGATTGTGATTTTTACGTGGAATACAAGGACAGTTTTTGCCGAATCACACAAGTACGCACAAGCACACAAGACGAATGGCTCTTTACTGACTCTTTCTCTAACAAGGTGAGGTAACACATGAAATAGTAACTGTCTCATGAGGATGTACATGAACATAACCCATAAACCCCTGACACAATCAGTAGCAATATCAACCAAAGCAAGCGTACACAACCATCATTCATTTTCAATAAAAAAAACAAGTCCTTCTGCAAATATTTTGGTCACATTTATTTTATATTGCACAAACCAGCCATCCACTGACGCATATTTACTTGAAAAAGAAAAAGAAAAAAAAGCTAAATAAAGTCGATTCTCCATTGACGCAACAAAAAAACATCTTACTTCACAGAGGAGGGGAGCGAAGCTCCTGTTCCACAGGCCATAAATCTATGCCGCGGCCTGCAGGTGGAAAGGTCTTGCCAACACCAACAGGACCACAGAGCAGCTACTGCAGCCCTGCGGCGAAGCTGGGGATTCGAACCCGACTGACCCTTGCTCCAGACGACCGCAAGCTGCAGGCGGCACCTCAGACAGAGCCACCACCGCATACCCTTGACCAGCTGGGCCGAGAGAACGCGACAAACAACCCCCTTCTCTACGACACAGTTTCTGGAACAATCTAAGGTCATATCTTCTCGAAGTGTCGCTTTTATAGTCCCAAGTGTCGCACGGTAATCTAAATGAAACAACTCAGTGGCTGCTAGGGTCTGTAAAAGTGCCCACGGCATGTGCTCACAGCACTGTCAAGGGCTGTGGAGGATTCCACAGCAATACTGCCACCTTCTGTCTTA
This sequence comes from Mallotus villosus, assembly GCA_903064625.1. Taxonomy (NCBI): domain Eukaryota; kingdom Metazoa; phylum Chordata; class Actinopteri; order Osmeriformes; family Salangidae; genus Mallotus; species Mallotus villosus. The sequence goes on along the minus strand of CAEFZP010005770.1, from coordinate 85,606 downwards.
AATGATGCTGGAAGATTAGACTCTTCACACTGCTCGCCAGAGATGTGTCTGAAGATATGATCTAGTTAGGCGACACAACTGGCAGATTTCTGATCTGCGCTTTCTGATACTCTTGGATTTGCACAACTACAGGTTCCTAATCGAGCAACACGACTAATAATAACAACAGGTCTACATGGTTTATGATACCAAATATGTTATGTGTAACAGATGGTACGTGTCTGTATATACACACACTGTACGTCAACAGTCATATTTCAGTCAAATGTCATCAAACATACAAAGTAGGATGTGGAGTACATGGGAGAGGTCCGTGCTTGACAATGTACATTTGTGCGGAGCGGCGACCACCAGCAGTAATCCATCTGAGCTTGTGATTCTTTAAAAGGCAAGGCCAGACACCCAGGGGACCCCATGCTGGGCTGTCTTGAACTCTCCCACGCAAATGCACAATTAACTCAGGTAAACTCCTGGAAAATCACTTACTGTTCATCTGGCTTGGGGAAAGACCTCAGGACTTAACTCATTTCTGTTACTGTGCATTCTTATCACTTGAGATATGGATTGAACACAAAATAACGCCACGTAAATGTGATCCCACGATTATATAAGACAAAGAGGTATCCGAAGTGAGAAAAGAAAGATAGAAAGTAATACCATGCCAAAATATCAGTTTTAGCTGCAGCTCATGGACAGACTTTGGAAGAAACATTTTTGGTCATCGATTATAGTCTCATTTATGTTATTTCACAAGTTTGTCCGTAAAATATAACGGGAGTCCTGACAAAGGCACCTGCAGTAATAATAGGAAGACTTCTTCAGGGGAACATCTTGTGAGGGCCGAGCGGTCTCTCTTCACATGCAGCCAAACGATCCGTGAGGGAATTAAATGGAAGTTGTAAAAATAGATGAAAAAAACCCGTCCCTGTTCGGCTGTTGCGGTGGTCTCTTCTTCTCCCGGGTGAATAGTCTACAGCTGAAAACACTGAAGATGTTTGTGTTTAGAGGGAAAATTACACATCTATCATTCATTGTGGGGGGGCGAGGGCGGGGGAGGGGGGAGAGGGGGTGGGGGGAGGAAGGACCGGCGGGCCTGTTTCCACGACTGACATACCACTCAGTGGAGCACGAACGAGTGAGACAGAGGGGAATCCTAGAAAGGCCTCGTCTTGCGGCGCTCCTTTTTTTGTTTTGGGGTCTTATTGATTTCCCATACTTGTCGTTTCCACTGCATTCCCACCGAGCCTTTGGAGTCCCAGTCAAACAGCCTGAGAAGCTTGTTTTAACAAACAGGCCCATCAAGTCAACCAACTGTGGCGAGCACTCAGTGCTGTTTGTGTTACCAGCGGTTGAGGACTACTGTGAAGTTAGCATTAATAGCGTCAATTAAACTGTGACCTGGGAGTGGATAGTGACAACGTGGTGCTCCTCTGTTTGAAGCAACAAAAAAAACCTTGAAGACATAAAATTTCACAGAGCCGGACTGTACAGTCATCTACACAAATATCTTGCCTGAAATTCATGGGCGACACCCATTGTATATTTTACTTGGCCACAAAATGTGCCAAGGGTGTAATACGTTGTGTGTCCTTTGGTACTATTTAATGTAGAAACTCCAAAACTCACAAATGCAGTATAACCAAATGGAATGTTCCAAATACAAACCAATATGCCAAACAAGCCATATATCTTCCCTCCTCTCTTGACACAGATTGACCTCACTGGATTGATGGATAAATTCAGACCCAGATTTTCTGCTGGAGCTCGCAAAGGGTTCCTACTGTTTTTCTGTCTGTTGGTGGCCTGGGCTCTAATCACCTTAGCCTCCCTGAGAGACCATAAATTTCTCAGATGAGATGAAGTCCTTGTGTTCCTCACATGGGCAGCAAGGCGAAAATCTGCCGCGTTGTGTTTTGACAGCCTAAGACTTTAAATCACGGTTTTATGACGGCTGGGGAAAACTCACGTCCATGTTGCCGGCGGCTGATTTATGCTCATTGGAGTCTGGAGGATATGATAATTTGGCCGGCAGCAGATGGATAGAAAGATACAGAAGGGTGTTCTAAGCCGGACATTCTCACCACCACCGAACACAAATGGAATCCACATGCTTCAGAACATGCCTCTGTTAGAACATCTCTGTTTCAACTCTGTGGTTCCACTCAAGGCTCATCTAATGGCATTGGGCTTCTATGGCAAGAGCTATCATGTGGATTTTCATAAACACACCAACTTTCCCCAACTAGGGCCATAACCGGCAGCGGAAATATTCGATGCAATAAATGATCCTGTAATTACTAGTGTGGTCTGATGTGGTCTGAGGTCTGTCATATCCAGATAGCTAACTTTTTTGTGGTGAGAGTTTCAATAAGAGGTGCTGTGAGTGATTCCATCAAGGATTCCATCACATATAAATACCAATGAGCCATGGAACGGCACAAATCACCGCACAGCAGCGGTGGTCCCAAATGTATTCAAAAGAGGAATCCTGAACCAATATGCTAACTAGCCTAGCGCAATAAATACATGAATCGGCAGTGCTAATCCTTTAGCTCGCAGAATAAGACACAGCGTGTGCCTACACCTGGAACACGATGCTTTGAGCCCATCTACGCTTCAGTGCTGTGACATAATCACACGCACTGCCATGTAAAGCTCCTGAATGATTTACAATAGCTTTGTGGGATGATCTCAGTGAATATGTGCCGTTGGCAGCAAATTCTGTTTCTTTTCCATCCTCCTTTTTTTGACTGCACGGGTCCCTGACAGTTATGAGGTCAGCTGGACTGAGAGCCAACAGTGTAAATTGTAGAGCTGGCATTTGTATGCAAGTGTGTGTCTTTCAAGTTTATTTGCCAGTACAAGTACAGGTACACATGTTTTTGTGTATGCATGCGTGTGTGTGTGTTCATAACTACACACACCGAGGCTAACAACAGACTGGCTGATGCCTGAGGGAGTGAAGGTTCCGTTTGATCCTAAACATCTCCAATTTACACCGGCACTGAGTAAGAATGATCTAAAAGTTCAAAAAGTTCAACAATCACGTATTTAGGTTGACTGGAGGACAGAAAATTGCAAGCACAACATGTAACAGTAACTAAATTGAGCTTACTTTGTGCAAAAACAAAACTTTAAAAATTGTGAGAATATTGCAAATCCATCCATTCTCACAGTACATATATATGACTAACTGGATAGCAAATGTTATGACGAGGGTTGGCACAACTGAGAATTATTTTGCTAACATCCAAAGTTTATTGGTTGTTGGCACATTTGTTGAGCTGCCCTCTACACATATTTCAATGTAACTACTAGTTTTAGGTGGTGGCTGCATAGGCCATTATGGTTATTTATCCCATAGTCTGCTGTGGGGCTTCACATCATGGAAAGCTATTTATCAGTGTAACAGTGTTGGTGGGCCACACGTGTCTGGCAGGATTCCTCTGGCTACAGCCTTCTTTAAATAAGTATCCCCCCCCTCAGAGGGTCTCCCAGCACGGAGTCTAGCTGACCATCCCCCCTCCCCCCTCCCCCTCCCCTCTCCCCTCTCCCCCCTCCCCCTCCCCCTCCCCCCTCCCCCTCCCCCCAATCACATGACCATTCTCCCTCACCTTGATCTGGAGGAGGATGTGACATGTATTGATGGGGTCAAAGGTGAAGGAAATGAGGATCCCAGCTGAGACGGGGGGGATATAATCTATTACCACTCAGAGACACTGACGCTCTGTGAGGGAAGGAGCCCAGCTCAGAGCTGCTCTCAGGGAGAGATCTCCATCTTGTCTCCTTCCAGAGTGGGTGGGATTCACAGGGGAGCCCTGTTATTGTTAACCGCCGATGTGTTTCAAATGGAGTGAGCGACGGTACAGACAGGTTTGTGGAAAAAGCAGCTCGGTGTGGACTGAGCGGGAAGTGATTCAGCGGCAGTACGGTCTGTGACTGCGAGCGCTGCTTAACCCATCACCGTTAGACAGACGCTTCTTGCTTGCATGGGTTTAAGCCCTGTTTTCTCAGGGTTATTCTACACGTCTTACCGATGGTGATACTTTGGGGAAGGAGAAGTTTGTTGGGAGCCTTAGCTGTTGTTATTTAATTGTTTTTTCCCCCTTCAGCAACCATTCTGTTGTGGCAATTACAATATTCAAATATCACTACTTATACGATTGGGCTATTGTTAAGCCTACCAATAACTCCATAAATGTTGTTTTTTTGCCTCATAAACAACGAACTAGCTTCTTTGAAAGAACACTAGTGTGTGCATCATTTTGTATTTAACTGTATCTTTACTCAATGCCTGACTATTTCCATCTATCTTAATAATCCCTAATAAACAATCCCTTTTTAAAATAAAATTATATTCATTCCCGGGAAGACTAGGAATAATGAGACGCTGAACAGAGTCGGAGGAGGGATTTTATGTTGCTCACAATTTCTGAAGGAAAATTGGCTCCTTCCATGAGAACATTTTTATAGCAATCTTTTAAAATGTTACCACTCTCAAATAACTAGCCAATTAGCCTGCATATCCATGAATGAGAGAACTATGTACCTCCTTACGATAAAAACATTTCCTTCTGAAATTGGATGTCTTGTAATGTTTTCCCCTTGAGGATGTGGGAACCAAATACAAAATCTGTATAAAATCGAAAAATGATTTGCCAAGTATAAATACTTTTAAAATATGTGATACACTGCCTACCACAAAACATGCAATTCACATAAGAGCTGATTGAGCTTGTTTGACATAAGGCATGATGACTCTATGTTTGACATAAGGCATCGCTGACCAATGCCCCAACAGTACAGGGACATTACGCTGGTAAATATTCTGTCACCACAACTTCAGAGACCTACGATATTTGCCTTATGTACACAGTCTCAAGGTATTAAAGAGAAACTGTGCAAAGGCCTAAGGCCACAGATGCTGCATCTTAGTAATGATGTTCAGTAACACAGTAACATCTGCTACGGGTAGGCTATTGTGTTACAGATATCTTAAATAACATTCACATAAACGAATCAAGACTGCGCAGGATGCAGACATAGTCGATGTTACTGTATTCAAGCAAATTCTGCAATTAACCACTGCTGATAATGTAGTCATATTCTGAGTATTCAGAGTGTTTTGGGCACCACTACACAGACGCCACTAGGTGACAGCAGTATGTAGTCAAAAACAAGTCACCTTACAATACACAAAGTTCTGCAGTTTCTTTCCATTTAGGTATGACAAATGATAAACCTGTACATCAGTATGTATTTTTTAAATGCCCTGTTTGTCATTTTATGCATTTAAAGACACCCTTCAACAAGGGTAGCACATCAACAAATAAATGGCTGATTCCTCCCCTCAGGAATGACTTGCTCACAACACCAGAGGGTGCTCTTGTCAAATACAAAGAAGATTTGAGCTGCTTCTATGGGAATGTGTTGAGTGTAAACTTGGAAATACCTTAGCACCCTCTTACCTATCCTCTTGTTCCTACACCCGTGTGTTCTGGTATGTAACTAAAAATGTAGCTCTGACAACTTTCTAGCACTTTTTTGTTTTGTTTTTTTTTGTTTGTGAAGTATACAATGGAACAGTCACATATTCACTCTCCAACTCTCTGAGGCATTATGATCGATTTATATATGATCAATCACCCGGAAGAATAAGACAATTTTTCCAAGCTGTGATAAGTGACTCAGAGAATATTTTGAATGTGAGTCAGGCTAGTTTCTGGAAGAACGGGTAAGAGCCTGTAGGTGCCAAAACACACATGACCATTGATCCAGTCTGAGAAACATCATTCTGCAGGACATTGTGTCCTCCGTTTATGAATATGCTTTTCCTGACAGGAAATAATACATGATGCATTATACCATCGTGAAACGAAACACCACAGCCATTGAGTCTCGCAAAGATGATGTCATTCTTCTGCTTTTCTCTCTCTCCTGCTGGGCCCGCAGGCAACACTGGCTTAGCACAGTGAGAAGGAAGGGCAATAACAGCCTTTGTATGGCTTTTTAAAGCTTTACTCTTTCTGGCAGAAAATGCCTCTGTGGCTTTGAACGTTATGGCTTGGTTTGGATGGGTGACATAGCAGCTGGTAGTAATAAAGAGCTGCCTAACCATTGATCACTGCAGGGTTACTGACTTAAAGGATTGTTTTGCCCAGACTTCCATTTGGCTGACATGAAGAAAGTGAGTGCAGCTGAACTATGTTGTGTGCATACTCAATCACAGGTCAATGAAAACTTGACTACAGCCACACTTTCAGTAGATCTTTTGGCACAACAAATGATTTAATGAGTTTTCATATATTGTTTCCTAAATAAAGATGTCCATCTTACAATGAATAGGCCTACTGTATTTTAAACCTTAATAAAACCTAAAACATGCATTTTATCATAAAATAAAGGCTAATACACAATTGAAATGTTGTAAGATTTTGTATTTGCTTCCTTGTGTCTGAGAGCAGCCAGAATACACGTCACTTTTCTGACGTCACGTAAAGCCGTTTTTCATTGTGTCTTTAATGAGTCAAGAAGGCACTGAACATATCCTGTCAGCACAGGTGTGGCGAGAAAGCTATACGATGTCAATGATGGATGGTGTTCAGAACAACCTTCCTTTCATGGGTGGTCTTCATTAGTCATCGTGGTGCATCGGTGAAAGTTGTCCTGACGATTTACAGAGTTTCACATCCCTTCTGCTGTTTTAGGGGTGTAGTGTACTAAAATGAACATTGAAATAAACACACAAAAAACATGAATGCATCAAAAAGTGACAAAACATTTGAAAAAACACGGTCACATTAATATTTATTTACACGCGTAATCGCAGCATGTGTTTGTTAATGCTAACCCATAGGTGGAGCCATCTTTCTCTTAATTCACCTGCCAATCAGAAAGAGACGCAAGGTATTTTTGTCATCGAATATCACAGAAGCCTTTTTTTAACCTTCACATATGTCTTTTTACTCGATTTAATATTGAACTATTGATCCAAATAAACCTGCTGATTTCTATAATAAGCTTCGACTTATTATTTGTAGATAGGCCTATAGTTTGAATTTAAAATGAGTTGTGAGTGATAACATTAAACGTGTATTTCTAGGCTATATTGCTGTCTAAAATGTAGGCCTACTTAAACGATCGTTCTGAGCTAAATTAACACACTTAGTGGGCTAAACCTTACAGATGTAGGCTACACTTCATTATAATTTAGACTAGTTCCAACTTGTGATCAGGGTTATTATAGGTTGTTTACCATGTTACAGGGGATTTAGTTCACAAAATCTAAGCATAAAACTGCGTAGCCTATTTCATTCAGGTCTTTCGAATCGTGTGCGGTAAGTCCAGTTTTATATTCTGCCCAAATCATAAAGTGACACTAGAGATAAACAGAATGTTTACATAGCCTGTGTGAGCTGAAGCTGATATGTAAATCTAGTCTTATTCTTTCGTCACATTTACATTCACGCTCTTAACCAAACACCACAGGGCTCCAATCCAAACAACTTGAATGATGGTCACCTCTTTATGACCGACCGTCATGGCAAGGAAAGGGGAGAAGAGCAAATTAGATGTGGATAAAAGGAAGGAATCAGGGAACCTCTTGTTAGCAATAATTGCTCAAAGTGTTTTTCTTCTGTCCGACAGTGCAATGTTGTGATGCTCCAGGGGCCGTCGTGTAACTGCATCGCCTATCTTCCATTCATCATCACCTTTCTATCTTTCGTTGCCAGCTTCGCCATGACTGTTGCGGGCCTTACTATCCAAACAAGTGTAATTACTGAACAGGGTATGACAGCTCCTGGTCGAGCCGTGTCAACCTCTCAGGTTTGAAGGCCAAAACCAAATTTTCAGGACCATTTCGGTTAAACGAAATCTGTGTGGTTGCAATTTAATGAGCTACTTACATTTAAACCCATTAACCTTCGTTTGAAAATTCATTTAGTCTCAGCGGATTCTTCAGGCGAAATATGCGGTTGATTTTAAAATGTATAATACAACACTTGGCTTATCCTATTTGCAAAAAATGAAATAAAATGTCCTTGAAATCCATCACCATTGCAATCTTATCATCAAGTACTTAATGAGAGCTCAGATAAGGCTGTGTAAATGTCCTACAAGTAGCTACAATCCTAATAGGTCAACACAATAACATTTCCCAGGCCCATAGTCTGTTGTGCTAGGAATTTCTTGAGGAATAACTTTTGCATTATAAAATTCAAAATAAAATCAAAACAACGCAAGGCGTCTAATGTGGAATCTGCTAATATTGACACACCATACCAGAAGTAACTGAGGCAAGTGTGAAAAGCTGGAGGAGAGAGAGACATAGAGAGAGAGAGAGAGAGAGAGAGAGAGAGAGGAGAGAGAGAGAGAGAGAGAAGAGAAGAGAGAGAGAGAGAGAGAGAGAACACAGAAAAGAGCCAAAGGAGCAGGCAGACTGGGTACAGGCTATTGTATAAGTCCTCTGTGACTGAAAAAAGCAAACAGTGTTTGGTCCTCACAGGGTAACTGGCTGAACACTGGAATGTTCCCTGAGAACATCCATTCCCATCACACTGTCCTCTACACTTTATTAGTCAAATCTTAGTGTCAGTGCTTTGGATTGTCTTATAGTGTAGAAGCTTTTTACATCCAACATCAACGTGCATAATATTCTCTTCTGCTTTCCCAGGGAAAGGCTTTGAAATGGGATGGATTACAGCATTCTAGAGAGAGAGAATCTTCACCTCATCCCCCTTTCTCCTCTTTCCCCCGGCAAACGTTCCCGCTGCTCAGAGAGCCGCTCCATGCCACACACATTCTGTTTGCTCTCCATAAGCAAACAGATTGTAAACTGGCAGATAATTTTTGCACTGACAATGTCATTTACGTCTGTCAGATCCACTCGTCAGGCCTGTTTGCTTTATTCAAATATGGGGGGGGACTGGACCTCCTTCTGAATTAAAATCACATCAGGCCACTTCCATTCGGGCCTTATCTAAAATTCATTGGAAGCAATCACTTGGTTGACTGCTTTGCCATTGCCATGGAAACAAAAAAAATGTCTGGCTCTGGACTTGAGAGCGGTATGACAACTTGGAGTCTAGAGGTGCCTGTCTCTTTTCTCTCCCTCTGACTTGAGACAAGTGGAGCTGATGTGTCAAAAAAAAAGAAGAAGAAAAAAAGGACATTTCTATATTGATAAACGACTGGTGACGGCTGACATTTGTGTTCATCTGTGCATGTCCTGTGAATAGTCGCTGAACACAATGATAGCTTATTACTGGCCTTGAACATTTGTATTCAGCAAAAATAGGCCCTGCTCTCTTTCAGAAGCGGTGTATTGAAGTTGCCACGGTAAGAAGTATGAGCGTGTGTCTTTATAACACCGAGCAGGCCGCCACAAGCTTATCTACCTCTGCCTATCAGCCCCCACTGTATATCGGTATCTAGGACGCAACGAAACAAGCGTTGAAAGCGGACGTCTCTTGTTGTTTTTAGGTACAGGTGGAGAGGCTTTCGGCTTCTACGCCAGGCTGCGTTATGTCATCAGCCTCTGAATTCAGCCTTCCCACAAGTTCCGCTCATAATACATCACTGTCATTGTGTTCCCGCCGCTTTCATTGTGTCCTCTGTGTAAGATGGTCCATTTTGATGGGATTAACTGTAGCTAGGATCCCTGTCATAGTAGACTTAGTTCACTAAATGAAGGCTTTATGGTGTTAGAGGGAGGGAGCTTAGATGGCCGCGGCCACCCAGGTTCTTTAGGATGCGGGGACGGCCAGACACACGCAGGAGGCAGCGGATGAGAGCTCAGGACTCTGGCAAAGATGTAGCTTTCAAGCCAGCACTTCTCATACCTGGTTGGAATTGTAATCGCTAAGCTCTGGGAGAGGGGGAGAACGGCTGACATTGTGAAAACAACAAACAGCAAAGGAGACAGTGTCTTTTTCGCCGCTCATTTGAGGCCTGTTGTGAAGTTTTACTTTTGTGTTTGACGGCTTCCTTTTACCCCACGCCAATGATATGCACTGTAATTCTTGTCGGGTTTATTTTTTTAATTCTCTGTATTATTTTGGCCAATACCATCAAGGCAGAGGTTTTTGTTGCGGGGGAGGTGGATCTTCAGCTATTTTGAACCCAAAGGATGCACTTTATCTGTTTTCATCACAGCCATTGTTCATTGCAGCTCGAACTCTGATCACTCTGGCCTCATCGCTATTGTGCCGTTTATCAGTTGATGAGAAGTCGATCTGATAGAACACTCCAGCGTTTAGATTAACATTGAATACCCTGTTATCTGGTGGCGATGGAGTGAAGTGGAGATTGGCAACGCTGGGATGCGGAGCTCCCGTATAGCCATGCGAGAGAAGCTCTTTGTATGCAGAAAGGGGGCTTTATCTCCAAGGTTTCTGCTGAGCCCTGGATCTGACATCCCCCCAGCCTCAGCCCCCACCAAAACCCCTCCTGTAAGGGGGTTGGAGGAGGAGGGGAGGGTGTCTGTTGGGGGAGCATAGCCACCAACGGACCAGCACGGTTTGTTTAAGGAGCGATCACTAATTTATGAATAACAATCACGGCCGGTCTTCTCTGACCAAGACTAATGGAAGCGCTGCATGCTTCTCAGGCGAAGGCCAAGCTTTGCGCTAGAGCCTTAGCCATCAATGCCTTGTTTAGACAAGGAGCGCTTACCATCATTGATCAAGGGGCTACACACACACATGCATACTGCTGCTGTCTGTAAGCTGGGAAGGGTGTGGGGATGGGAGGGGATGTCGTTATCAACCTGACATATGCACAGTTATGCTAACGGGCCTCTCGATGAAACCACCGGGTAGGCTTTACTTGAGGACCCTGGGTCACTGCACCATGGGCAATATTGCTGCGTATTTTTGGACATGAGCGTGAGGGCAGGTCATTACTGTTTGTTTATCTATTGACCTGAGCGAGTAATCCTTACATTCAGGTATGCGCACGGTCAGCACTCCTCTCCCCTCCGAAGCGTCCTTGCCATCGAGGAGAAACTTCTTTCCTTTCCCTGGTTTCCCCGTGAAGGGGGTTCACGCTCCGAGCTCCCCCGATCTCTCCCATCTTTCCAGATCTTTCCAGATCTCCGCCAGAGTCTCAGCTCTCTCCTGCCCTCAGTGCATATATACACTCGTTCACACTGAGTAAACCTTGACATGTGGATGGCGATCTTCCTCATATTTGCAGTGTGCTTTATCAAGCCCTGATCGCTTTCCAGGACAAACCTCCAGGAAAGGAAAACATTGCGGACAGGGTGTAAGCCAACAGACGCGGTGTGTCTCCCGTGCAAGTTATTTACATGGAGCTCCACTGTTTTGCTAGGGCTCCGTTAAAGTGATGGGGATGAATGGAAATGGGCCCGTCGAGGTCAAAGAGAGGTGACCTTGTCGGGTCCCGACACACTTGTTTTAGCCTCGACACTCGACTTGTCTGTCATCTTGAAGATTGCTCGCGTTAGACTCGGATCTCAACGCCGTTGCGGTGGCTTGGATTTGTGAATGGACGTATGCCAATGACAGTCCAGGGACCCACAGTATTTGTCTTAAACAAATACTTTAACCAAACATATTTGAAGTACTGTAAATTTGACTGTGGTGAATCGGGGCAAATACCGATGAAAACACGAGGACCTCTGCACACACAAACACAATGACTCTGAGCCTGTTCTCTTTCCCCTACAAGGAATACACTGCACACTGAAATGTGGCCGATTTCCCGGTGAAATATATTAGTTTTATCAACAATAAATCTGGGATTTATGTCGTATTACCGTTATCTCTTAATCCTATCGATACTATACATGCTATCTAGTTTTTTTTGTTTAGTTTTCTAAATCTCTACGAAGGGGGATGAATAGGAATTCTGTTGCAAAGGGAAATTTCCTCAGTGGAACTCGTGTGACACGACACCACAGTAAGTGCAGGTGAGGAGCAACTGAAAGAGATCTTTTGTGTGCCCAGTTAATGGTCGGCCCCGACTCTTCCAAACGGCCCTCCTTTTGTGAATGAACGTCCAGCGAGGCTCAACAACTTCTCGCTCTTGTGAGACTTCATTCTGTCATTGTGCTGTTGTCTTGTCGAGAGGTATTTTTACAGCCAGTTATGCCATTCATTTTGTGGATGGAGTGGCAGTTTGTCACCCCCTTTAATGGCCTGGAGAAGATGCCTCCACCTTACTGTTGGGTACTGCTATATTCTAGATGTTTTTTACGGGCCACTCTTATCTTATCACTATGTGGTTATATAGCGCCCAGTCTGGCTCCTGACCCTGTGAGCTCCTGGTTAATCGGTTGTCTTGGGGGTTTGTCCCTAGGAAGGTTTACAAACCAGTTTTTTACTGACTTCTCCCAACTGGTCGCCAAGTTAGATCATCTGATTATTCAAAACATTAAGTCAATATTTTATACAGATCGTAGCGTGTCAAATATATGGGTTCGGCCTAATGGATTAAACAAATAAATGATTTCTGGGAGAATTTTTTTCTCTTCACATTCTGCACTGACTCCATACATGTTATGTCTATTATATGTACTTGTCTGTTCCATCATGCTTCTCTGTTGATTTCCTGGGACACGTGGCGGCGTGTTTGTCTCACATCATCAGGCCCTTTTGTGTCTGCCACCCAGACACCTCCCAGACAGGTCGCCTGGCATTGAGAGTGCTTACCCCTTTGTTGTGCTCCAGTCTGCCCTTCCCCGGCCCAGGCCTCCCCAGCCTTGCAGCTGGCCCCAGGGGAAGGCCAGGCCATGTTTACCTGGGAGACAGGTGACACGCCCCCAGCAGCTGCCTCATCCTACGCATAACCCCCTCCCCGTCCCCTCTTACTTCAAAGCTGCACCTACATGCATGCATTTAAATACAGAAGTGTGCGTGTGTGCGGCGTGAGCCCACATGCTCTCTCCCCCCTGCGGTCTTGTCAGAGGGCAACAAGGCAGGTCCTCCTAAGTAGGGATCCCGGCCATCAGAGTGTGTGTTTTTGTTGTTGTTTTGTGTTCTGTCAGAAGGCATGTCTGAGCTGGAGCATGACATCGCAGCGCCGTCGCAGATCCTGCCGTTCCTGCCTTTGTCTTGGAGCAGATGCATCTCAGGCCCAACGGTACAGACTCTGGATGCAGAACTGCTGAGTTGAAGTGGAAGTGTCTCCTGACGACGTGCCCCTGTGTCCTAGTGCTAGCAGGTTTTGGGGCTGTTTTAGCACGAATGCATGGTGAACATGGAGAGGCCTTGTCTGAGGGTGTGTGGGAGGCGAATTCAAGAGTGGGAGACCACACAGGTACAGGGGACTTGCTAACGGGAGCTTGTGCTTTACAGTGAGTGGAGATACCATTTAGACACGCCTTCATTTGGGAAAGAAAAATCACAGGAATGACAGAGAATGACTGAAATGAACATTTATCACTTTCCTGGAACCCCCTTTCATGACTTGGCCCCGTATTTGCTGTTGACACAATCAGTTTGTTTACTTAATCAGTAGTCCTAATCTTGCAAATGGTTGTCAGTGTGTCAATCATTCCATGCCCTCTCTCCAAAACCCGTCAAATGCACACTGACTTTGAAATCCAGTGTTGTGGGATTCGTCTAAGATGTCTCTAAACATACAACCAATATACATTTCAGTCAGTTGTAAACAGGTTTTTTCCCCTTCCGTGCAATGTTTTAATCTGAGATGAATTATTCTCCCGCTTGCCCTCTGCGCTGTTGGATTAGAGAACCTGGGCCCGCACTCATTTCCTCTTGTCCCTTACTTTACAACTTTACACCCTCTCATCTGTTGATTCTGTGTGTTTACATCAAACATCTTTATCGTCGTTTCACTGATAATTCACTGGTTTACAGCAACAGTGATTGCTGTGAATTGAAACACGGATGGGAGAAGGACAAACACGTAGGTGTTTGAACAACAATAGATAGCCGGTCTGACGTGTGGCAGGAAAAAGTACAGGACTGTACTCGATGTGTTTTTGCGTCATTGGAGAGAGCTATTTAAAAAATAAATTGAAATGGTTTGAATTCACCAGTATGGGTCAACTTATGCATAACCCATATTCATGAAAATTTGCATGCTACGGCTTTAAAAAAAGAAATGTACAGTTAGCTGCATAATGCATTGGATGGTGATTATGTGATTGTGTTGATCCATTGTGAGGGGTCTAAATGCTGCCATTCAAACCGTGTGGTTGACTCTGGGGAGCGGATCTCTCACACCTCGTACATTCACTGGAAGAGGTCACGAAAATATAGCCCCACTTGAGTGGAATCAATTTGTTTTGTTTTTCGACAGTGAGGGCTTTTACAGCATGCGTGAGTTTGCCCTGTGGTTTGGCCATCCTTCGGCGTACAGTTGTTTTTTCTAGCTAGTGAGGGGTTAGCTAACATGCCTTAGCCTGCGTCTTCCCAGCACCTCTTTTCTTCACACTTTCGAACGTGCAGAGTGAATCGTTGTGAGCTGGAGGAGGGGGGAGACGGGGAAGAGAGAGGGGAGGGGGGGGGCAGGAGCGGGCGAGCTTGAAACGCTGGATCACCAGAAAGCAGCAGGCAAACACAGTGTCTCATTGGATCAGGCATTACTGCTCATGTTTGCGGTTGTCCCTGACAGCGCCACTGACTCCAAAACACCTGTGTTTGCTCACTGGCTTTTCCCAATCTACTAGAAAAAGGCCCCGGCTTGTCACATGGCAGCCAGATAACCCAGGCACCAAGGGAATACAAAGAGCCAGGCTTTTAGTACAGTTAATGATTAATGGACAACTTTCCTTTTGCTTTGTCCCGCTCAGCCCTATTGAAGAGAACGCTGATATTTCATATTAGCTTTAGGACCGGATTCATCTAAGTGCAAAGCCGCCATGTTTATCAGTCCGCTCTAGGTGGGCCATGCTAGGAGCAATGGAGGTGGCCATTATTAGCTGGTATTCAGCTAAAACACATAGAAAGGGTTTTAGATGGATCCAATGGTCAAATTGATCAGCCCACTCATGATCTTCTTGACTATAAGCAGTGGTTATATAGCCTACATATTATACTGGAGAAATGACACCAAAAAGGAGGTTGCTGAAATGACAATTGACAATGACAACCCTATATTAGTTTGGCTGGGTCCTTATCTCATTTCACTTGTGTACGTTGATATAAAAGGGCGATGGTTCATTCTGTAGTGTGTTAATTAAAAGGGGCCCTCGAGCTCTGTCTTAATTCATGTCGTGAATGAGAACTCGGATGCTCATTTCCAGGCTGTCAAGTGCTTTTATTGGAGGCAGGAAATGAAGGCCAGTCAAAAACAGGCCCTCATTCATCCTCATAGAGTTCCATTCTCTGTTTCCACATGTCTTTGTCTGAGAGGGGCAGCAATCAGGCTCTCTTATGTGCCCCGGTGAACCAATCGTTTGTTTGTGTGTTATCCTCCCAAGGCGAGCCTGAGTGGTATGTCGTGGAACTTGAAGAGAAGAGTTTAAAAGAGAAGTTAAGGGCGCTGGGGCGGGGGAATAACATGAAGCTCCACTGTGTCAACAGGCCCAGCCAAACACTAGAGGAACTGTAGAGTGTGGGAGTGTCAGGTCAATCATTTACCCCAGCTCTCTGAGAGCCCCAAGAGGGTGGAGGGACACTGGGGGGGAGGGGGGTGCAGGACTGGTGCTATGGGTTGACACTGAGCGATATGAACTCACCGCTAACGAATGATAAGATTCTCAGAAAAGCCTCGTTTTGGCCCGATCGTCTTTGGTGTGTCCTTTTCGTGTAGCTCGTCTGTTTTTCCCTGAAAAAGCACCGCCTATAGCCTCGTGAAATCAAGTCTTTGCACCCAAGTGGAGATTTGTAGACCCTTGTAAGTTTCCGGAATGGGTGTGTTAGTAAGGGTTTGGATGCTATTCTGTAGCTCATAAGATCTTTACTGGCCGGTTAGAATGAGTTTGAGTCAATTACGGAGAAGTGGTGTTGACACAGACAGCGAGACATCTGTCTGGCTTGGTTTATACGTTTTGGATCTTTATGGAGAGCACACCCTGTATTATCACGGAGCACCTGGCCGTCCCCGTTTTACATGAAACTACTGTATGCGGTTGTAAACTCTCGGGGTAGTAAACGTAGTCGAGATCAGACGTCCTTCTCCCGTCGGTTAGCGCTTTCTGTTGTGTCCACACACCAAGGAAACGGAGCACCCTGTACCCATATCTGCAATATGCTGTATGTGTACGACGTGTCGTTCAATATACTGCTCCCTTTAATCACTATCGCTGCCCTGGCTTGAATTATTTTGTGAATAAACAAAGGTTGCTTAGATGAGACGTCGAACATTGAATGTTGTGTGCACAGTTTTTTATGCGTTTCTAAATAGTAAAAACCTTATCAAAGGTACGACAGTACACTTCCGCCTTTGGAATGATAGCACAGGGTGAGCAGCTTAAAAATAGGACCCTAATGACTGTAAACCAAATGTCCTTGTTGGGGAGGGACCAGGTAAGATGGATGTCTTGTTAAACATTGCCCACATACCTTTCTGGTGCCATCGCGAGGTCATAACCTGGTAGCTAGGTAAGACATTGGTTAAGAGTCTCCTTTATACACACTCTGGCCTTTTTCTCATTCTTCTTTTTTTCCCGCCTCTCAGGGAAGCTTTTATAGGTTCTTATCTTCGTCCGACATTCACTCAGAATGCACAACCCCTGGGTGTACGATGGGATGAAACCTGCTTTGGGGAGAAGGGACAGATTCCGAGCTTAGGGCCTGGTGTTAAATCTTTCATAAGCCCGTCCCATATCGTACTACTCTCAGATGGTAGACATCAAAATACCACTCTCACAAACTCCAAAGTGGCATGGATAGGTGTACACAACCAAAATTGGAATTTGGCATTGAAAAAGCACAACTGCATTAATTCTTGCATAATCGCAATTATTGCACTGCATTAATATAACGTTTGTTTGAAATAAACCCAGAAGGCAGTCCTATACACTTTTATAAATATATTATTACTGAGCTATAAATGCATATCACAAAATCACTATGATCTTTTCATAATATTCCTATAGTTTCCTTTTAATAGTCATAAGTAAACACTATTAGCCTGGTTCCGTACACATTGAACTGCCCTGGAATGTTTGAGTCATCTACCCCTTACACCCAGGACATTGTGCTCTGAATGCTGTTTACTGAGACCTCACACTCTCAACACAGCAGCGGAACATTCCAGAATGGAAAGCCATGTCATTGAATCACTTTGGGCTTTTAGAGTTTTTTACACTTCAGGGAATTTTGTATTCAAACGTAACATTCGGTGCCACAATAAACTGCTCGGTAAAATCTACTTTAGGTCTTTAATTAAGCGTGGGTAACTGACATACACAGCGTCGATTCTCTGTGAATGTTGATCAATTCTCAAGCAGTGTCAAAGTGAAGCACTGAGGTGAGGTGAGGAGTGTGCACATGAATGTGAGGTGAAATTCTGTGAACATCTCCGTGTTTCAACATCGGCGAGCCATGAAGCATCGTGCACCAGCCAGTACCTCAGCCACTCTGTCTGAGAGAATGTACCCGTGTGTCACTCCCAGAACCACGTCTCATACCACAACACAACCAGGACGTTCAACGGCCCTTCACAATGTCACCACACGCTCACGTCCGTCCGTACGCTGTTGCACTGATGTGGTCTTAGTCTGCACTGGGCAGGACATTTGACGGATTCTGTCAATTGAGTTTGTTATCGTTCTTTTTATGGGTTAGGGTTTATTTCCAACCCTAAAGGAGAGAGCAGTTGAGATCTGACTCTTGATAAATTATCTTTCTTTTGTCGTTGTGAAGTTGAACATTAACAGGTCTTTTACAGTCTGGTATGAATACTTCAGATGTTTAAATACTGGGTTGATCAGCTATCACGTGTCTCAAATAATGTATATCACATTCCCTTTCAAACAGTGTGTTATTGTTTGGCTCTTCTGAACATGACTTGTGTACACTGTGTATATTGTTTATTTCAAATCACTGCTGTGTGTAATTTGTTGATAACTGTCTTTGATACTATATTGTAATGCCGCAGTTTTCCCTGAGGGGTGAGAAAGGTACCTATCTATCTCTCACAATCAATCTGTAAGGTCTAAGAAGGAGGCATGAATTCTCTAATACCATAGAGGTGCATCTTTATAGCATTACAGGGTCTGTACAAGTTAGCTTCAGAGCACTTAATGCTTCTCCCAATCATGTGCCTCTAGCAAGACATAGGTGACTATTCCCATCTTTTAAGTTAAGCAATTTGAACAGACAGAATAATGCATTAAGGCCCAAAAAGCTAATGTTGCAGAGAACTTCGTGCACATCTCAATACTAAGTTCTCTCTAAATAAACAGCTGTTGGCCATTCACTGAGACGTACAATGTCGCTTTTTTAAGGCAAAAAGAGCTTAGGCGCCGATCTGTATGCCTTTCAGACCCCAGGTCTGGCCACCCAGTGTGATTTGGGCAGGGGGGGGGGCTTTGGTGGGGATGGGCGGGTGATTGGGGATGCAAAATGCACTATAAGTCAATAAGATACTTTTTATTCATTCAACTATTACCACCGTTGATGGGCGCTTGCTCTGTGCCTGCGGCTAAGGGGAGGGCTCTGTGGTTGTGAATCTTTCTCACCAAACTATCAGGTGGAACATTTGTTTTGCTTCTCAACGATGCATGAAAAAGCTGTGAGCAGCAGCCAGATTTCATTCACAACCCCTGGCCTTCTCCAAAAGCGGCCAAAGCCACAAATAAACGACGACACGTGCAGGTCTGAACTCAGTGCATAAAACAAAAGGCTGGAATGATAATGAGCGAGATGGAAGAGAATCAAGAGCCGGTCATGCAGATGTGGTCACGTGACTTTACAGTTTTGCAGAAAAAAGGGGTGTCTTGAGGCGTATGGCATCCCCAGTCTTATCTAACAGAAGGGTGGCAAACCCGCGGTAACAAAAGGAGTTTAAGACACCACGCTTGATTCATGGGAAAGCTATCGGCCAGCCTTTGTGGCTGCCCTTCTGCTGAGCAAATAGTCCAAACTGTTCATTCGCCGTCCTCCATTCTCCTCCCCGGCACATTGTTTGTGTCCTTGCATTTCATTCTGACTGGAGAAGATTGCTCTCAGGACCAGTGAGCAAACAGTCTAGAAAGGCGCCTGCCATCTTCTTCTGTTCCCAGGAGAACTCGCATTTTTATTTCAGCTCCAAGCTGTCAATGGAGCCCGGAGTTTATGTCAGGATGCTGAATTAATTGCTTTAAGCCAGGGGGCTGGCCACCTTTATCACCAAATGTTCACTTAAATGTTTCCTCGTGATAATATGCCTCTGCCTCCCATCGTTTGACTACTCTCCAAACAGATTGGATACGTAAATAAAAAAATACTTTTTTTTCGTTGCTAAAAGCTCAATGGGTTTAAATGCCTATTTCTTGGAATTTTTCTGGGTACTGAGGATGGGGGAATCTACATCTATTTTGACCAGATAATGACTAATGAATAACAGACACATCCAATATCCCTGGCTCATGGCCTCCATACACACAGCATCCACTCATCGATCCTGTCTGAGGTCCAATAGGCAGCTGGGGTTAATATATAACTCCCAGTGTCTGTACCCGCCCTGCAACTGACCATTCTAAGAGGCAGGTCAGAACCTGTTCCCTGTCTCTTTACTGCATTTCACGATTTCTCAACACGTGTCATAAGAAATAAAACGTTGATGCTGAGTTCTTGATAACATCTTGATACCTGTGAGCTTCTGTGTTAATACCAAATAAAACACAATTCATAAAATGTTCTGCCATGCTAGCATGCTTTTGTGTCCTGTGTTAGTGCTCAAAACATTTGTCATTGTGTCCCAGTATACATATATGTTCCTAACGTCAGAATCTCAATCGAACATTTCGTTATGTTGTTTGTGTATTGGCTGGGTCTTGCCACAAAGCAGTGTGTCTCTCTGATCTATTGACTGGGAAAATGAGCTTGTCTGCTACAGGGAACCCTGCCGCTTGACATGGAGAATACTGTTAAATCTCTTGTCTTGTTATTGTCTCAATGTCTCCTCTGGGGGTCTTTCGATTGCTAATGGAAAAACAAGGTCCAATCACATCCGATAAATCTGGATTTGGGTGCATTACAATGGCCTTTGGCCTTAATCTGCCATGCCGCTAGAATATTCCGCAGTGGTTATCAGCCCCTGGAACATCGGGCTTCAAGGCAGTTGTCTGGGAAGGGAACCCAGAGGCTTTGTCTTCAATGCGACACAATACACATCCACAGACTTTGAAAATGATGCCCAACTTAGAACACCGCCGGCAGCCTCTTCTCTCTCTCTCACAGGGGGCATGTGGATGGATGTTTTTAATTGCAGCAATATACGCCAGGTCCTGGAACTTCTCAAATTGTTGTTGAATTCACTTGTCAACGTCCATTCAGGGGGAAAAAAGAAACAGTTAAAACCCTGATGATGATAAAAGGATACCTGTACCGTTTGCCATTCGTTTTCTCCCTGATGGAGAAAGCAGAAGGTTCTCATGGTTTTACGGCACGCAGCCTCTTGACAGGAGCCCGTCAGCAGCCGGGGAGAGCTCACTGTCCACATGATTGATAGAAGGAATGGATTTATTGATGGATTGACTGAGTGTTGACCCAGTGTGAGAGCCGTGAGGAGAACGTGAAGGGGGACTGAGGGGGTCAGGGCTGGTTCAGAGCGCAGGCCTCTCAACCACAGTCAATGGGGCAATGTTGACTCTCTTCTCCCTTTCCGAGTGCTCCGTTCCCCGGAACGTAAACGCCACTATGCCGCCCGCCCATGAAAGGCTCCCCCAATGTCAGGAATTTCACACCAGGCTGCCAGTGAGATCAACCTATGCAAGTCAAGTCTCTCCCTCCCTCTCACACACATTTGGACCCTTTGCACCCTGGCGCTTTCCCATATCTAAGGCCATTTTTTTTCATCAATCTGGCCTGTTCTGTTGGTGGGAAATTGGATATTCAGCAGTAGCCTACATCCGTTTATTTATTTATTTGTGTTGTTTATATCCAGCTACGTAGATACAGTAGGACAATACAAATCTATTCTCACTATAGACAAATGCATTGCAATGCAGCTTCCAATGTCTGTCCAGTCGTCATTAAACATGAAGATGCCAAAAGCTGTACTGTTGGCAAAATGGGTTTTCAGATATCACCCAGGAAACAACCACTTGGGTGTTCCCAACCCTTCAGCAAATAAGGGCCTCGATCTTCAGTCTTGCAGTAGGGCTGGTCGTTCAATTCCAATAGGCCTATTAAGTTATCTGCGTTACAATTTGCACTTCAGCTGTAGCCATGCAGAGACAACATTATGTGAATTTGGTGCATACATTGTGTTTTCAAAACATCCAAATGTTCTATATCATTTCTAAATCTGATGCACTTCCGTATGTCTTATATTATCTTATTTTCTTTTTTTTACGAATAGCGTTTCTGGCAAAGGCCTAGCATTTACTAATGGAATTCGCCATTATTGAATTTGGTTGCACAGCAATTCCAGGAATTATTTTACGAAATTGTTTGAGCTGTCTCAAGAAAGACACGAAATCATTTGACTGATTATGTTTCCTCCATTTTCGAAGGCTGGACCTAGCCTAAATTATTCCTGCCAAGGCGCTCAGAAATGAAGTTCGTGAACATACATTTAATACTACAAAGTAATTTACAAACCCTGGACCTGCATTACCCCTGGAACAGGAGAAAATCCATAATTCAAAGACACTGACCCCGTGGATTTTGACATCAGCAAAGGCGTAGGCCTACCCGAATCTCACTTTTATTGCATAAAAGAAACGCGCGATAACAATGTAGCCTAAACGAATTAAAAATAGCCTGTGTTTACAACAACATAAATAGCCCTAATATAGTAATTGAACTGTTAGGCTACTACTCCTGTTCATGAAATTGGCTTCAATTTTCAAAAGAACGATCGATCGTTTATGTTATTTGACTATTTGACAGCAATAGCCACGCCGACCAATAGAAGGCCTGTCCGCCATGGCTGCATCTTTGTGATAGGGTAGCCCCTACTTTCTATTTTAATATCGCTTCTTTCCATCTTATTCCATCAACTGGTAAACGACCCTCACTGCACAACATAATACTCAATATCTAAAGAAAACTAAATATCACTTGTTTTAATGACTAACCTCTGTATTGCGCTTAAATACTGAATGATTGTGTCGGTGTATCAACATTTTGTTCAGACCAATTCGTCACACATGAAATATTTAGGTTTTCCTTCTTAAACAAAGATTGTTTTACACATATAGCCCTACCAATTTTGAAAAGCAATTTGCATTAGGCCCATAGGAAAACAATAAACAGTTGTATTTTTATAGACAAACTGGACAGAAGCATTATGTGCGGCCTAACCATAAAAGCGTGTAGATTGTAGCCTGGGCCCGTGCTTGCATTCAGCCAACTGTTTGCAGATTATTATCCTATTATGCTATCAATAACCTTGGGTAACATGAGGTGCAAATGGAGCCTAGCAAGACCTTTAGCCACATGGCTGCAAATTGATGTGCTTGCGTTCCTTTGGCGAGATGCTGACATCGCACGGTGTTGATAGGCCAATTCGGAGAGGGTACGTGACACTACTTTTTATCAGTTATCGGATCAGTGGTAACCAAGTCAAACGTTAAGTGGTTTAAACACTGTGGGGCTGCCTCAAAAGGGGAATTGGAGCATTACTTTCATGGCCGACTGTTCTCACTCACGCACTCACTCAGCAGGGATTTGATACGTTTATTGCAAATACTTATTATTTAAAAGAACTTAAATTATCTAAATAATTCTTCTTACCAATTACATAACAACAACCATGAAAGAATATGAATGCTAATTAAATTGTTTGTAGAATAATTGTATGATGGCTCTTGTTGGAGTTCTTATTATACAATTTCAGAAACTATAGGCTAGTGTTACTGCAACAATCATTTTAGTTTCTATTGTCAAATTTATAAATGCAAATATTGTATCAATAAATTGCCTGAAAGTACCCCCGTCGTTTTATCTCTGAATCATCCCACCTGTTTATCGGCTCATTTGTAAACGTAAGCCTATATATTTTGAAATTTAGGCCTATTTTTCGATTTTCAGAACCATTTCTGTAGGCCTCGTGTAGTCTATACATTTCCTTTTCGTCGAGTGGCATAAATTGCATTATGAAACCATCAAAAACAATCAAGACGTACTTTAATATATATTTTTCGTTTGCTACATGAGTACAAAGTTACACATAAAATAATCAATAGGTCACACAACGGATATTGGCATCGAGCATCAAGTTTTACAAATATTAATTAGCTTATAAGGCTATATGCAAAATCCTGCAGGAAAGGTAGGAATCATGGGACATTTTCGTCGTCGGAATGGTCCAATGGGTTGCCTTTCGTATCCAGATATATGTACAAATTGTTAGTTGGCAGAAATGTACATTGTAGAAAGATTCAAGAGGAGTTCATAATTGGCCTAGAATACACACCTTGGTAGTATGATGTGTCTGTAGGTGTCGAAACATCTATGCCCGTTTTAGACATTGAGCCCATTGCCAGTGCCCCTGTCATTGGTGAGCCATAGCCGTACTGCATCACCTGTTCATATGTTTTTAAGTCCATTTTGTGATGATGATGGTGATGCTGCTGCTCCGACGACATGAGATTGTTTATGGAGAAAGGGTGGTTGAAAGAGTAGTGGTGCTCGGGTTTCAGGTGGCCCTCATGCACGAGCACCGAATGATGCTGAGGCAAAAGATGATGTGTCTGAGGGAGAGGAGAGGGTGCGCGCACGGGGCTCATTGCCTGTCGGAGTTTCGACTCTGGTTTTTTAACCTCTTTGACTGCAGGAGTTGGGTTCGGTGACTCGTTGCCGTTGCAGCTTTCCGAGCTGCTGTTAGATCCGCCCTCGGACGCCTTCCCTCCAGACTCTAATTTCTCGCACTTGAAACGCTTCTGCCTTCGAAGATAGCAGCCGTTTTCAAACATATTCCCTGAGTCCGGGTGGAGCGTCCAGAAAGAGCCTTTTCCTGGCTTGTCTGGCGACCTGGGAACTTTGAGGAAACAGTCATTAAATGACAGTGAATGGCGTATAGAGTTCTGCCAGCGTTGCTGGTTTTGTCTATAAAAAGGGAACAGATCCATGATCCACTGGTATATCTCACTCAACGTGAGCATCTTCGTGGTTGACTGCTGTATGGCCATCGTAATGAGAGAAATATAGGAATATGGGGGTTTGGCATGTGTATAGCTTCTACGGTATGTTTTCGGGTCCCTCGACCTTATGTTGGACTGTCCATACATGGGGCTCATAACGCTCATGTTGCTGTAGGTAGTCAGGGCATTCATCGACGGAGGTTGTGCGTTTATTGGGCTCATGCTTGGGTTGAGAGCGGCACTCATCCCCGCCATCCCAGCTCCCATGCCATGCATGGCCCCAGAGCCCGGTGACATCCCAGCCATTGAGTGGTTCACACCCGTGTTCACGTATGACATATTCATAGGGCTGGCTGTCATGTTGCCTGTCGAAGTCATTCCAGGCATGCTCATGTAGGTGCTCATTGAGTTCATTCCAAGTCCGGAGTTCATGTTTCCAACTGTGGTGTAGCACTAAGAAAAAGAGAGAGAGAGAGACGTTAAATCAACGAGGCACGTTCATCAAGGCCTCCTGATCAGAATGTAGGATCATTCATTTGTAATTCGTTCCCAGGAGTTCGTTCAAACGTTTACACAAAATTTAGGATGTAGCCTAGGCCTAGATATTAAGGAATATATGCTTTAAATATGATAGGGGAAGAAACTAAATTAACCTACGCATACGTTTCTAAAGGATGGAGAAAATATGGAGAAAATATGTTAACATTTCACAAATGAACGATAAATGGGCATTTAATCAACCTTTTTATTCTTCTTCCATATGGCAATGTGAAATCAGAGTGCAAAACGATCGGGGAGGATTCCGAGGCGCCTCAAGTCAATATTTGATCACAAAGTTAATATTATCTCAAGGCTAATATTGAGTTGTATAGACAGCAAAATACATATAAACTCTACCTACCTCCGGCTCTGTGTAGTATGCGCTCCAGTCTGAATGGTCGTGTCCTTCCATTTTGACAGCGCTCAGCATTGTGGACAGTCCAAAACTAATTTATTTCTTTAACAGCCTCACAGCAGCAGATTAAAAAGCACCCAAAACCGATTGTGGACCACGGGTAGCCCAGGTTGGCAGTCTTCTTGCTGCCCGGAGGCTGGATCATGAGTAGACTGTCTTCCTATCTGTACCTCCACACTCCACAGAGCGACTGACGATGACAGAAGTTCTTGTATGACGTTGGCTCCTTGCCTTGCTGTGGTTCAACTCTGTGTTCTGCGCTATAGCCTCCAAACCTAACTCCGTGTGCGCCCTATTTGAATAATCTGCTCACACCAAGACACGAGACTTGCGGTAGTCCTCTATTGCAGCCTACACCTGCGTTCGCTGAAAAAGACACCCTTTTCAAGTCAATGCATCAAAACCGATTGTTTACCACCAGACAAAAAGGAACAAGCAGGTTTACAAAATAAGCCCTTTCATTCTTCCGTGACTTTGCCTACCTATTTCTCTACCCATTGTGTCAGTAAGGAATGTCGCTTCCCATACCCTGCAGTGAGTGTGGTCCTCATTTTGTTTGCAAGTGACAGATTGTTACATTAGCCTACAATAAATCTAATATTGTCCTCACACCAGTTTCATGTAAAATGTTAGTGTTGTAAAACAATTGGCCTATCAAAATATCCTTATAAATAACGATGATTTGGGAGTGAAAAATTCAACTGTTGAGCAATAAGTCCAGGGGTCCATCGATTTAATTCAACGGCGGTGATAAGGGAACACGCTGACAAATTTGTAGAACGCTGTGTTCCAGTATTTCGAAACAGCGCGTGTAAACATTTTTATTTGACAACTTCTGTCTTTCCTCGAAAATAAATTCATGGCAGTGCCAAATGTCATGTCTCACACACGTTTCATATTTTTCTTTGCAATATTTATATATTTGTGATGGTAGAATTTACATTAGTCAATTATCTTAAATCCCATTCAATGTCTACAGTAGTAGCACACAACTAAACAGGGCTATTCTGACCATCATTGTATTGACTAATCGAGCCTTTCCCTATGTTTGAAATACCAAAGATTTAAAAAAAAAGCAAAGAGTATCTAAGCTGTTTGATCACCAGAGATGTAATGGATACCAACACCAATTGCTGATAACCTTGGAAACAAGGAACTTCTAGAGAGGAGCCTTTGTGGAGTTGTTTAGTAGGCTATGTATTTATCTTCACACTCACTTACAAATTCAAACAAAATAATGCATCTTTTAAAAAGGCACTTGAATATTATTAATTAGGATTTGATGACAACTAATTGTTAAAGGTGTGTAGTATGGGATTATTGTACTGATATAAACACATTTATAAAAATCGGTTTCCAATCTTGTTTATTTAGTTAATTAAGGTGTTAATTTTAGTCCATTACTGTG
The DNA here is from genome assembly GCA_903064625.1 of Mallotus villosus. Classification (NCBI taxonomy): domain Eukaryota; kingdom Metazoa; phylum Chordata; class Actinopteri; order Osmeriformes; family Salangidae; genus Mallotus; species Mallotus villosus. The sequence goes on along the minus strand of CAEFZP010005770.1, from coordinate 59,071 downwards.
TATAAATCAGAACATGTATGAGAGCTGTTAGGACAGTGAACTTACACATTGCACATGCATGAAACTAAATGAATAACCATTTCGTATACCAAAAATAAAAAATACAACTACTTGTACAACGCTTTGTCATAATGGCAGCGTTTGTGGAAGAGAAGAATTTATTGGACCATTTATGCCAGTAACCCTTCTGCCCTGAGCAATATACGTTTGGAAAAGAACAAGGGCAAAAGGTTAAGCTTGTGATTTATCAAAACAAAATTAAGAAAGAGTCTTTTCATTGTGAGACGCCCTAAAAATGTTTGCTGCCAACTGCTCATAGTGACAGCAAACATACCAAAGTGAGACTTGGGCTTTTATTCTACACAGCTGTGACAACGGCTCTGGGTTCTAGGTTTGCAGCCTGCCACCGTGTTTACCTGGTGATGAATCTGAAAGGCAGTAGGACAGGGAGGACACACAACGACGGTAAAGAGAACAAGGGACTCCTATGTCGGGTCAGAAGAAAGGCGTCCTTGCACCTGACCACCGTGTTTTCTGCACACGTGAGAGCCGGGAGAGTGAGAGGATCATTTTCGCTTCACTTTGCTTCGTTTCAGATCAAAAGCATTCGGCAGCACGTTTCGAAATGACAGAAGAATTAAGGTTCACAGGTTCAAATAGGTTGCTCTTTTAAGTCTCTACATTTCCAAAAACCTTTGGATACACCTTTGACAACCCCCAGTGACATTGATGAATATAGATTAATGCATTGCATCTGTCTGAGGGGTTACGGTTGGTTTAGGTGCAGTTCTATGGATGTGTGTGAAGCCCTCTGTGACATTGCTTGTGAACGTGCTTCCCAAATCAATTTGATTGGATTTAATATCTGGTTAATTAACATTTCCTACATCCAAATTTGATGGTGCCTGGCTGTTGGAAACAACATTTGTCATCCGCATGGATTCAGTTTTGAAGTCAGTCAGGGGGAAAAAATAGCACTGGTGCACAAAGACCCAGCTATAACTCTTCCTGGAACCTCTCTTGGTCCTCTGCAGATTGCACTGTTTTCAGAGAACCAATGTGGGGTACACAGACTAACACCAGTGAGCTCAGGGAGGGATATGGCACTCTCGAAACCACGACAAAGCTCCCTACTGCCAAACAACACGAGTGTCCAATCTGTGTTTGTCTATGGGAGAAAGCCCCTTCCAGATCCTAATAAATCGGCCTCCTTACAGCTCCTGACAGCCAACAGGCTAACCACGGCAGAGACCAATGGCACGGACACTCCTCCAGTCAGCACCTCATCAGCCTCCTGCAGCTTGGGACAAACACTGTCCTCCCTCACAATGGGCTTTACGGGGTGAGGAATAGTCACTCCGTGGGGGAGCACCTTACAAAACGTCCGGGGCCTCCCCACCCAGGCTCTGGAGCAGCTGTCTTCCTGGCTGGCCAACCCAACAGCCAGATACGTGTTTCTCAGGTGAGCAAATATTGCCACTGAGTTAAGACTTGGAGGATCTCCTCCTTCAGAGGCTGTGTATTCCATGGGGTCTGCAGGAAGTGCTGGTGGGCCAGCCAGGCATCAACCTGTGAGGTTTCAGGAGAATGTTGGTGGTGCGCTGCAAGAACTAGCTTATTAGACTCAATCACTCTCCAACCTAACATGGTTGAATTCCCCTCATCGCCCCCTTTTAGCCTCAATGAATTTGAATCACCAAATCAACACACTGGGGCAAAGTTGAATGGTCCACATGTTAAAGATATGTGCACATGCCATAGGCTCAAAAGTCACATTAGCTTCTTGTTATTTTGAAATTGTATGTGCCACAATCCTGTGTTTCATCAATAGATGTGTTGAAGTTGATGACAGATAGCTGCACCCTTAGACCTGTTTGAATTAATGCATGGATGGCTGCCTGAATCTTCACTGATTTCATTTAGGCCTACCTCAACTGCAGATTAACTAAATTCAAACAATACATTTGTACTCAATATTAGAAAATGCTGTTTCTGTGTATGTGAGTTTGTGTGTGAACCATTTGAGCACTCTCAATACATGTTTGACAAAAAGCTGTAACGACCTCTCCTGGTAAATCCACGACGTTGCAAGACCTCAAAAAGCGCTCGTTTGTGCTACGTGTTTTGCATCAGCCGAGCCACCGTAGTACAGGAAGCGCAAGTGCTACCAAGGGCATGAGAGGAAAGTAAGTGTGCATGTTGTTTTTATGTAGGTTTATGTGTTATGTAGGTTGCCGTTCAATTAAACGCGAAGAGGTCCATACCGACAGCTATAGTACAATATTGCTTTATTTAGCTTAACTTGTAATTGCTACGTGCTTCAATAACGTATGGGCTAACGCCAGCCCACTGTTTACGTTTGTGAATGCTATGAAATTAATGTATCACCTTATTTAACCCGGTAGATGGCCCCTAAACCTTTTCAGTCGACGGCCAAGAGACTGTTCAAGGGACTCATAATACTAGAAGTGGTTGGTGTAATTGGTGCCTATGGCGTCTTTCACAAGATGAACACAAGTCAAGGTACTAGTAAGGCTTTATTTAAAAACGTTAACCAATGTCAATAATATATATAAAGTACAGATGTATACCCTATGACAATATACAAAATGCACATTGAAAATACGTTTTATATGTCATTCAGATTTCAGGAACAGCATGAATAGGATGTTACCCTCAGTTTTGGAAGGTAAGGGCCACTGACACGTGTTTAATATTCCTGAAAATGATCCAACATAAAACAGATCCTGCATTATGTATTGTGTTCTCAATGTATAACTTAAAAGCAAGGCTACCCAAGTAAAAATGTTACCATGTGTAGGTTGTTGTTCCGATTCCAATATAGCCCACCCAATTCTAAAACAGCAAGCAAAAAGTACAAATAGGGTTGGAACAAAAACCCACAGGATGGTTGCCTTCCAGGCACATGGTAAGCCGTACAGTGAGAACTTAAAATGGACACAGCCCTTGATTTTTGCATTGGGGAAAACAATGACTGATGTCAACCAGGAACCAGAAACTCAATGCAGAAAGAGATAACCTGCCCACTGGAGAACTTGTTTAAAATGACCCAGTTCACTTGATGGTATTACGGTGACCCTTCTTCCTCTTCAGTTTACTACAAGTCCAACGAAATGTCCGGGATCTATGGGATACGGGAGAGTGACACTGCAGCATGGTCCACCAAGGAGTAGAGAGGGTGTGTTGATCCGACCACCCCCGCGTGCAGGAGAACTCACTTCTTCTTGAACTTCTTGTTGGCCATCTTAGCTTTCCCAAAGGATTTCCTCTTGTTGAACACGGCCTTTTTCTTCCGCAGCGTCTTCACGTCTCGGCCCTTGACCCAGTCGTCCCTCTTGGCCTCCCACTTGAGCTGCTTGACCCCTGTGAGAGCCGAGGAAGGAGGGACGTTAGAGGCTCTGCAAGCATCCATACACCGCCCGGATATATGAACTAGGCACTGACTCTTAGTTGAATTGCATTATATGTGAGAACAATATCAATTATATTTAGCTATATGTGAGTTTTTTGTTCACTTGTTCATTCCTGAAAGATATCAAGTATCTATGATGTAATAAATGTGGAGTCTGACGGGCACTGTCGTCAGGGCAACCTGCTGTGAGGGTTACCATGGCAGCCAGGTTGTTACTGGTTAGCATCTAGCCAACCAAATAAAAATGTCTGCTTGCTATACACTGCTGTACTAGTCTTTGTATCCCCTGTCAGAAGAAGACACTGGCTATAGTATATGTCCAACTCACCGGCTTTGTCTTTGTTAGCCATGGCGTTCATCCCGGTGTTGTCAAACTTGGACCCGGCATTTTCATCCAACATGTACCCAAACTGTAAAGCAAACAAACACAGCGACCGACATTTACACCGACATACTTTCACGACACAGGGGGGGGAAAAAACGGAATGTCTCGGGAATGGGAATGTCTCCCGTATGATACTACTGATAACATAACAAACCCACCTCTTCAGCAGATGCAAACACGGCACTGTCTTTCTTTCCTTTCGGTTTCTTCCCTGGTTTGGACCCTGCAACGGTGAAAGGTGGACATGTAAGACACCTCTCTCTTATGGAGCCGTTAGAAAACCCCCACCAGCAGCAGCAGACACGAACCTATGGAGCCAGAGAAGGCGAGCTCCTCCGAGGATTTCCTCTTTCCTTTTTTGGGACCTGGGGTAATGTCTGGGATGTCCTCCCCCTCGTCATCTGAATCTGCAGGGGAGAAACCATCATTACACTCTCTCTCACACACTAAATACTATATGAATGAAACATTTCACTTGAAGTGCGCCACATAGATGCTTTCCTTATGTACATACCATCAAATGCGGCGTCGCCTTCGAGATCATCTTCAAGCTCGGCATCTGTGTAGGGAACAGAGTCAGAATAAATATTCTTGAGGTGAAATTGTGTGATGAGGCTAACCAGCTAGTGTGCCGTCAGCCGCTAAAGACTTGAATAGAATCTGGAGAAAGAGAGGCCAAGCATGCCTTCATCATCATCTCCACCAGGATCCATGAATGCCCCGCCCTCCTCCTCCAGGTCATCTCCAAAGTCTTCTTCATCCATACTGCCCAGGGAAACCTCCTCGTCATCCAGGTCGTCCATATCATCAGAGTCCATCTCGGATTCAGAGTCCTCCTCGCCCTTTTTACCCTTCTTGGACTTCTTCTTGACATTTCTGAAAAAACACAGGCAGGCGTGTGAGCTATATCTTTGAGCCTGTGAAGACTGAACAATGTGTCGCCGTGGGACACGTAGCGAACCGTTTCAACGCCATGCTGGGGCTTTTTCCAACGCTTCGCTTCGCATCATTACACAGCGCTTACCCGGCAAAGTCCAGTTCCTTGTCAGGCATGTCTGCGAACAAACTGTCTCCCTCGTATGAATCTGAAAGGGAGGGGAGGGGAGGGAGGGGGGGAGAAGCAAGGAAAATAAATGAATCAGGTGAGTCTGTGCATTAGGTGGTGCGAGAGGTGGCCTGTTCGGCCTCTCGTCTTTTATCCTTCACAAAGCTTGGGTAGGGGTCTTTCTTTACTAACCCAGCAGCTGTTCGAACTCATCGTCATCCACGTCTTGGACGCTCTCGTTGTCTCCGTCTGCCCGCGGGCGGCGCAGCTTCTTCTCCGTCTCACGCTTTTTGAAGAACCTAGTTTCGGCGAGCGGTAAACAACACGGGATGATTTTCAATCCAAAAAGCAAGACTCTGTACTCAGACTATAAACCATTAACATGGGTCAGCATGACAACCGTGCCCCATTTAGTCATAAAGCATTAGCAGCATTTAGTAGTCAATGGAGAATGGCTCCAGAATGGCTTATTACTGGGACTCACCGATAGAAGAAAACCTGGTCAACAGGGATCTGACTCTCCTCTTTGGACAAGAACTCCTCAGAGTTCACTGAAAACAGACAGAAAAGGTTTCCTTACACCAAGATCCATTTAAAAGCATTCTTCTTTGAATACATAAATAACAAGCTCACCAGGCAAGGAATGGATGTTGTTCATAAACAGCTTCTGTTTGGGCTGCATCACAGTGGTATCTGTATTTTCTGTGAAATTCAAAACGATTCAGAAGCATTGTCAGTTCAAATGTCCCTCAAATAATTGCGGCAGCAAATACTGAAGTAGATGTGTATTGAAATGAGCTGAACGTGGTCCTTACGTTTGCCCTTGAGCTGTTTGGGATTCCTGAAGACAAAGCGGTCCAGGAACCTGATGAGGGTGAAGTCCTGGAGAGGATCTCCTGTGTACTGAATAAACTCTCCCTGGAGGTTTCACAAATAAACATGTCTTAACAACGACGAATAGAAATACTGCAGCGGGATTGGATTTTAATACAGCTTATGGGCTTATATAAATTAAGTGTTAGTTTGTGAATAAATATTACCTGTAAAATAGTCTTGGCAAACAAGGACACTGAGGGGTGGAAATGTGCAGCCAGCTATAGAGAAAGGGCATAAGGTTGATTAAATGATTTTGTGATCATTTTGACACCGGTTTTGTATTTGTATTTTCTTGACAGTCTCGCCATGATGCCTTACTTTCTGCAGTTCCCACAGGGTTGTGTGGTCGGCCCCACAGAATAAGGGGTTCCTGTGTAACGGGTCGTATGTCTCCACGCTCTTCCCACCTATGTTCACAAAAGAGATATGTAGCAAAAGAAGAGAAGGAAGAATACAATTAATATGGTGAGCATCCTTTTAAATTAAGGGGATTTGACGAAGCAGGAAATGCCCCTCAAATTCAACTGAATTCCTTAATTTTCAAGAAAAATGCGTGGGTTGTTACGTTTACACGCGTGTTATTACAGGGAAAGAAACTGACCTTTCAGGTTCCGTTGGTGTACCCATGATGCAGTGGGCTTTGGCGGCTCGGGCTTTGGCGGCTCAGGCTTTTCAATCGTTCCTTCTTCCACTTTATCAGCGTCCACAAATCTCTCCTCTTCGTCATCCTCGTCCTCTCCAGGCAGGTCTTTGAAGATCTCCTCATCACCGTCCTACCATAAAACAAACGACGAGATTAGTTTGAGGAATGGAGGTGTGTGCCCATGGGAACAGTATTAACGGTGTATCTCTGGTTGGTGACTCGGTGTGCGTCCTCACCCCGTCCTCCTGCAGGAGAAGCTTGAGGCCCGGCTTGGCCTTGATGACCTCCGACACCAGGAAGAGCGCCCCACAGGCGAAGGTGGGGTTCTGCTCGCAGCTCACCTGCAGCAGCCTCTTCACGAAGGCTTTGACCCGCCGCAGGACAATGTCCGCCTTCAAAGACTTGTAGATCAGGTTGAGGAACATGCTCTGCTTGGAGCATAAAGTCAGACCCGTGTCCATAAGCTTCCTGTAAACCAGACGGGGGACAAAGCAGTAATTAGCGACGACACAGCGGTTATATGGATTCGAAAAGCCCACCCTTGGACCAGAAAAGGCCTAGGTTTACGAGGCCCCTGCGAACGGATGGGCAGTTGTACCTGTAGAGAGCCACGTAGTAGCGGTCGGAGACGGTCTGCTGAGAGTCCATCACCTGGAAGAGCAGCATGAGAGCCTGCACGGCCGTGTTGAACTTCACCACGTGCACCACCTTGAAGAGGGTGTCCAGCTGCTCCTTGACCTTCTCGTCCCCGGCCTTGGCGTACGGGTAGGACCGGTTCACGCCCGACAGCAGGGCGCCGAGCATCTTGCCCTCCACGTCCTTCTTCTTCATGCAGGCCCGGAAGAAGGAGAAGTAGATGGTGATGAGCTTGGTGGCCAGGTCCGTCTCGTCGTGGCTCAGGAGCACCTGGTTGAGGAAGCAGACGGCGTAGTACTGCGCCTTGGGGTTGATGTTGGGCCGGAACATCAGGCGCTCCACCTCGCAGCACACCACCGCCTTCATGTTGGGGTGCTTGTGCAGCAGGGTCTCCAGCAGGTACGAGGCCTTGGCGGCCGTCTTGTACTCGGGGTCGCCCAGCTTGTTGACCACCTGGATCAGCAGGGCCCTCTCCTGTTCGGGCCGGTTCAACAGCAGCTCGTGGGCGGTGGCCAGAGCCTTGGCCTTGGTGGCGGCCACCGTGTCGTGGGCGAGGGCGTCGAGGGCCACCACAAACTCGGCCATCTGGTGCTTGAGCTGCTGCTCAAAGTACCACAGGATGAGACGGCGGTCGCGGGCGTCCCTGTTCCCGCTGGCTCTCTGCTCCAGCTGGGCGAACGGATGCTGGTTGAACATCCGGAGCTTGCGGTTCTCCGGGAGCAGGTCGGACATGAAGAGCTCCCGGAGGGTGTCCAAGGGCCATCAGGCCTTGCCTGCGGCTGCCCCTTTTCTTCACCATGGAGACCAGGTTCTCCACGTGCTCCATGCTGTGCACCGGAGAATCCTGGATCAGAACCGTCATGGCTGCCATCCTGTCAGCGAGGGTTCCTGCCGAGACCACGTTCTTCATCCAGGCGGAGTTGGCGCCCTTCTGCATGTTCTTCTTGCTCTTGTAGAGGCCTGACTCGGCCTCAAACAGCCTCTGTGCCAGGGCCTTGTACTGGGAGACCAACGACTCATCTTCTGTGGTCGAGGTTACCTCCAGGGTGTACTCCATGTCGAACCATTTACCACCAGGTTTAATCAGCAGCAGTGGTCTCGGCTGAAACTCAAACAGGTTGACGTTTTGTTTGGCTTTCTTTCCCGCGGCTGTCTCTTTAGTTGTTTTCTTAGTCGTCTTCTTGTCCTCTTTCCCTGGCTGGTCTTTACCTTTTATCTCTGGCTTGTCTTTACCTTTTATCTCTGGCTTGTCTTTACCTTTTATCTCTGGCTTGCTTTTTTGTTCATCTGACTTTGCTGTCTTGGCTGCAGCATTTGTCTTCCCTGACTGGGTAGCTTCTGTAGCGTCTTCCTCTACAGGTTCGTCTGGAATACTCTGCTGCCCTGCATACGCCCGGATGCCTAGTTTAGTGATGAACTTATCCAGTTCACCATCCTCCAAGTCATCTATTGCACCTTTCTTGCCTCCATCCACAAGCTCGTTGGAGTCATTGATACTCTCCAGGAGGATGTAGTCAGCCTACAAAAAAAAAGTCGACATTAATACCCTGCGACAATGTAATTTAAAAGAACTGCTACTGTTTAGAAAACAGTGCCCACCGATTAGTTATATGTCAGCAAGCAGCCTCGTCGTAGTAGCTTGCTAGTTACCTGGACTCCAATGTTAATGCTTAACTGGGGTTGCAATGTGACAATGCTCCTTAATGTGTCATTGTTCCCCTGTTTTACTGTGCTGTGCTACCAAAATCGTGCATTACCTAGCACCAGGCAGTTCACATAAGCAATGGACGTGCTATTTACAGCTAGCTACAGATGCACTTACTCTGGTTCCACCCAAACGTAAAACGTCGTCCAAGCTAAACTCATTGTCTGACGATGTCTCTTCTTCATTGGTTGTTGATTTTTCACCTTCTTCTTTGTTGTCATTTTCCAAATCATTTGGATATTTTTCATTGGCATTATTTGTTTTGGCTTTAGCCTTACGGTACTTGCTTTTCGGTGCCATGCTCAAAGAAGCATGGAAGACTGCGTAGAAAGATGGAGTCAGAAAACAAGGAAGATACATACAGTCAACACTGGCTGCTGTTCAGTTTGTGTGTGATTTTGATGTGATTACCAGATTATGATATTTGTTGAAATTATATTCGTGTGTTATATTTGTCCATTATATAACAAATATAATAGCAGAATTATTATAATAAAGATTATTTACATTTGACTTTTACTTATCAAACAGGACCTCAGTGAAAATAGTTCAAAGTTCACAGGGAAAAACGATCCAATCACAACCTATGTGAGGGACTACGTCATTATTATTGTCCAATCAAGAGGATTGTTGTCCCTGAAGCGGTGCGATCAAATATGATTAATTTCCACATTGTGATTTCAGGAAGGGTAGTCTGTCTCAGAGCGTGACAACGCCTTCTCGGCTCCGCCTTCCCGGCTGTGTCCAAGAGGAAATATTTGCGATGACAACATGTTTGAAATATGCAATTGTCAAAAAAGTTCCTCCTCCAATCGGGGAGGGGAGGGTGAACACACACGTAAAAGCTCGTCCACCTTTCTCTCCCTCTGTGTGTGTGTTCTCAAAACAAGAAAGTTCGCATTGCCTCACCCCTCGAGGAGTAAAAAAAAATGCCAGCGGTGCTTATCTACTACTGGTCTAACATGGGGTGAAAGTATGTTGCAATCAGATGGTTTGTACTTATAGACCTATATAAGGTTGTCCTTAAGGAAGAAATCCAGTCTGTACAATCCTGCACAGAGAGGAGGCTGATAATGTCATACGTTTAATAATTCATACATTTCTGAAGGTCAGTAGATTTCAATTTGATCCTTTCAAATAGGATACGTGTTTATACATTGTGCATAGACTGTACAATAACAAAGCAATGTGATTAAAGTATGTTAACAATGTGATTAAAGCAGAAAGATTGCTAGAGAAATGTGAGAATCAGGCTAGCTTTATACAGTATATATCCTATTTAAACATGGAGCATCAAATGAAAAAGAAAAGTATTTCCTCATGCATCACATTGTTTCTAAAACAGGTTGGGATGGAGTGTATGCCTTTCAGGGCCAGGATAGGGAGAGATATACAGAAGAATCTTATCAATCTACTGACAACTTGTATTCATGGTCGTGAAGAACGAGGATGTGTCTATCACTGAGGCATCACTGTGCACTAGACAAAGACACATTAGTCCTAAACTCTCAGATTCTCTCGCAGCTCAGGCCAAGACCCAAATGCAGACAGCAGAGGCAGGTATAATAGGTAACATTGTTGTATTCATCCAAAATCAGCAGGCTGACTCAGGTGATGGACAGGCAAGGTTTTGTACACAGTGGATCCTTGATTAGGCTGAATTCAGACTGCAGGCTGAATCAGGTACTACTTGGCAGGCAGGGTGTGGTACACGGGCAATCTAAATATAGATACTATATATAGAACACTGAGAAAAAACGTCTGGGTCACGAACTGGCAACCAGAACAGGGAACAGGGAGAGAGAGGTTAAATACACAAGGAAAGGATGGAGGGAGAGAGAGGTTAAATACACAAGGAGATGGGGGTGGGGGGGGGGAAACAGGTAGCACAGGTGAATAGAATTAGGGTGTGACAGGATATGTTACAAAATTGCATGCTTCTTTCTTCCTTCTTGTATAAAGGAACTTGAAAGAACTAGGACATGAGTTTCTCAGGGGAGAGAGTTAAGCGGGGCACTGCTCCTAAAACGTGTCACTCTGTGAAACATGACGCAGACACCAAAGCTAAAAGGTAAGATGAGATTCCATAACTGTTTGTGCCAGTTCTTCATGTTGGAGCTGAGCAGTGATAAGTAAAGACATCTCCATGATTTATTATAATAAAATACTAAATCTTTGTCTCTGTTTGTTCTCTGTATTAAAGCCCAATCCAAGCCTCACGTATGCCTGTGTGACCAAAATTAGGGACAATGTATTACCCTGTACCTAATACCTATTACTTTCAGCCTGATTAACTCTAGCTGTGGTTTGTTATGTATGGGTTATCGGATAACATCAAATAGTTTTTACAATATGTAGCATACGTTGTACCTAAAAGGTTTATGCAAATGTGCACTTTCAGAATCGTAACACAATAGTCTAGTGACCTGTCTGTGTCCCTTACAGAATCAGGCAGCAGGAACCCCCCTCACAAGTACCCAGCTGGGTGTCCCTGAAGAGCGACAGGTCTGTGGAACATCCTTTCCATGTCTGACCTATTATTATTATGATGTCATAGTTAGTCCTAATTATTAATAATAACATAATAATAATACTTTATTTATATAGCACATTTCATACAAGAATTGCAGCTCAATGTGCTTTTCAGATAGGTAAGTTTAGTCTCTTTTGTATTGAAGCCCAAATCAGCCAAGAGGACAAGCTTCAGAAGTAGCCAGCCGTGTGCCCTTAAAGACAGACCATTCTTCTATGGAACGGATTTTCGAATTCAGTTATGGAGACAAGCCTTCCCGTGAGAAAGGGTATATACTTTATTTACTGACCACTGTTTTAATTATTGTCATTTCATCATGAGGACATTGATGTTTATACTACTAAAGTACAGACTCGGGATCATCATCTTCCATTTCTATTGAATGTAGATCATAACAAATATCCTGGCTTGCAGTGACAGTGTCTGGTTAAAACACACCACACTCCTTTCACTATTCATGGTGATACCTACGTCACCTTGAGTTGAGGAAATGAGTGAACAGTGTCATCTAGTGGCATGAAATTGTATCATATTATTTACATTTACGTCCCCAGTGATCAACAGGAGGAAGAGTCAGACCGGAGTCATCTTGAGGACTTATTCACTGTATGTAACTCGGTGGCTCTGATCTCCATATGACATTTCAAACAGTATTATATATTATTTTACTGTTTGACTTCACCTGATATCTTTGCTCTCTAAGTCGCTTGAGGAGATGGTCATCACTTTTGGGAAGAATGAGCTGAAGAGATTCAAGAATATTCTGAGTTCAGATCTCCCAGAGGGCTTTGAGAGTCGGAGAGAAGACCAGGAAGAGCTGTACCCTGGATGTCAGAAGCAGGAGGGCCGTGCTAGAGGAGGAGCTCTGAAGATCACTCTGCATGTTCTCAGGAACATGAACCTGAAGGAACTTGCTGACACACTGGAGAAAAGTAAGAGACCCCACATTTAGTTTTACTAGCCCATTGATGCTATAAGAGGCAAGTTGTGAGGATAAAGTTAAACAAATGAAATGCTGTCATAAAAATTGGGCTGTCAACTGTCATGATGCATTGTGTCAATAAACGAAACTATAGTGGCAGTACAAGCAAATGTTAAAACATTGATAGATGTTCAGATTTTCTAGACTTGTAGGATGCCTAAAACTTCTGGTAAACAAAAACTCTCTTTTTTCCATTAAGATGAGCATGCTAGGATCTGTCAACGCAAACTCAAATCTGAACTGAAGAAGAAGTTTGAAATCAGGAAATTCATTTCATTTCTTCACACCCATTCGAGAGCTGAATTTGATGGAAGGACCTTAGCTTAATGGAACTCCTCCATTACTTCTCGGCAGAACCCCCAGACTTATGGGTCTCCAACTTCAATGAGAACAGCATTCTGTTTGTCTTTGATGGTCTGGATGAGTGCCGACTGCCATTAGCCTTCAAAAAGAACAAGAGCTGGAGCAGTGTTGCAGAGCCCACCTCGGTGGATGTGCTGCTGACAAACCTCATCAAGAGGAACATGCTCCCCTCCGAGGTCTCTTGAGGTCTTACCGACACCACCGGCCAAATGAACCTGTCTGTGCTGACTCACTCTGGACGTCCACATGGAGTTAGAATACACATTTGTTTTCTTCAGTTTGTCAGCGTGTTTGATCACAGAGAGAGGCTATGCTTCTCTGGCCTCAGCTCTGTTCAAATCCCTCCCACCTGAAGGAACTGGACCTGAGCTGTAACCACCCAGGACACTCAGAGTTGAAGCTGCTTTCTGTCGGACTGGAGGATCCTCACTGCAGACTGGAACAACTGAAGTAAGCAGAGATCACATTGAGGCGATATACTTCTTGTAGTCCCTCTCTCTTTATCCCCTGTCTCTCTTCCTACCACCCCCTCACTTACATGGTCTCAATGTTTAATGTTTGATTGGAGGAAGCCAACTGGTGTACTATATACTGGAGTGGAGTGTCATTTCATCATCTTCGCCATTCCTCTGCTTATGTCTGTAGTGTGGATCATGGTGGAGGTGCAGAATCAGACCTATACCTCAAAGATGTGAGTATTAACTGCTATGAAGAATAAGTCGGCTATTAAGAATAATGAAAGAAGACTGACTTATATTAAGCTATTGCTTAGAAACGACACTATAATACCAACATACAACATTTACCTTCATACAATATGCAATACATTACACAGTGTGGCCATACAATACAGTGGTCACAAATGTAGAATATTTATGATGATAAATCTACCTACGGGTATAAATAAAGTACCTGACCTGGATGGATGGGGTCTGATTCACACGTATGCGTGTCCCAGGGTCTATTTCAGACCTACTTTTAAATCAATGGATACTTAGTGGATTTAGAGAAGGAAGGGAGGGTGATAGAGAAAGCAAGTATGAATAGTTCAAGTCTGTGAGTGGAAGGGTGGGGATGTAGTGATAGTCAGATACTAGGAGAGATGAGAGAGAGAGATAACTAACCTACAGTATGGTCTTAGGAAAAGGGAAACATTCTACTGTGAACAATAATGATATTAACTGTATCTTTGTCTCCTTCCTCAGATGCCTGTGAGCTCACACTGGACCCAAACACGGCATGCAAAGAACTCTCACTGTCTGAGGAGAACAGAAAGGTGACTCTGTCCGGCACTCTGTCCTTCTACACAGTCTCCTCTGACACACTGACCCACCTGCACACATTCAACAGCACATTCACCGAGCCCCTCTATCCAGGGTTTAGGGTTTGGGTCTGTAACTCCTCAGTGTCCCTGTGTCAGGTAGAATAGCCTCATGCGTCCCTGGAGGAACACTCCCGTTCAAACAACTGGCAGGCATGACCCTGTGTTTTTATATAATTATGACAGAATAACTATTTAACTTCACGCAAGTAAATGAAGTGTATAACTAAGCACATGGTGGTAATTTAGATATGGTCTATATTTATATTTATGGGATTTTATTTTAAGAAGCTGTATCTTTGACAAATACTGACATTCTACTGTTAAGTAGCGTCCTATCTAAATACTGGTACTGAAGGATCTATAGAAAGACAAATATAGCAAATTAATTGAAAATGTTTACATGTGATTGGAAACAAATATGCAAAGTATGCATTAGTTAGGATGCAAACTATAAATTCAGTAGAGGCATCCCAGGTGGCTCACGGGTTGTGTGATCACCACTAACAATGCCTGGTCCAGTTGTCTGCATATCTGCTAACCACCACCAGGGGTCACCAGTATTTTATGGCGGCATCAGGTTTTAAAGAAGACTTTCCAGTAGATCAAATCTTACAATATCCTTGTGTAAATAAAAAACTTTAAAACACCAAGAGCGTTTTTAAGGTGCAACTTTAATCGAATCTTTGACATGAAAGCGTGCAACATTCACGAATAGAGAAGGGAAACCCAAGCTACAGAATTCACACGCATGTGTATTTACTTAGCAGAACAGCACCCAACACACAGTTTACTACACCAGGATTAAAGAGATGAATAAGTAGGTAAGAAGTGCTGTGTGATCTTTGGTAAAGCGGAACACATCCACTTCGTCTGACTTGGATACATTGTGGATGGTCGTCTCTGCCCTGCTTTCATTCCTGATGAGTGATCCATCTCTCTAGAACTCAGCACTGAGCTTTGTCAGAGTGTCTTTGGAAGTGAATCTCTGTGAACTGGGTACAAGGGTCGGTGATTGGTACACTGGTGACTTTGAGTCCTGAAGGACGGCATGGAACACACACTCGATAGGTAGTTAAACTCACCTTGGTTGTGTCCGGAGTAGCTTAGGGTACTCAGCACTAGAAATCAGACAGAGAAACACAAACTGCTTCATTTTCATTGAGATTTAAAAAATAAAAATAAAACAGTGGTAAAACGCCACAGAACACATACTATGTAGCTTTGTTGAAAATAAAGAGGCATTTTACCAAGACTGGAACAGACAGTTTGAAATTCGTTTTTTAAGCTACTCGACAAAATTGATGCCGTGCTTCACCCCTACAAGATTTGTATACACAAACATAATACTTACGACGTAACAAAAAAGCCCACCTTCTTTGTCAAACGACTCTGAGCTTCAGTGTTTCTCGTGTGCAGTATTGCAGAATACTGATCACGCATGTTGAGAGAATGTTACAAGTGTGGGAGTCGAAAGATAACACCCTTGCCATATCAGAAAATCAAAACTCAACTTCCTGTTTTTAATTCACAATCTAATGGATGACATAATCATCTCAATGTTTGCTCTAGTCACATCCTAGGTACATTCAATGTCCATTCCCACATATCAATCTGCACCTTACACTTTGTATTTGTGTGCTATTTTTTACAGCTATTTAGGCCTGCTGTTATTTTGTCTGCTAGTGTGTCACTGGCTGCTAGTTTGTGCTATTCACGCCCCTTATTGTTAGTTCAGACTGCTCATACTGCCATTAAGACTGGCTGTACAGTACCTCTCCCACCTGGGTAGCAAGATCAGAGAACCAGGGTTTCTGCTAGTTCGGTGGCCAAGCTGGGGAGCCAGGCTCCTGTTCTGTCCTGTTCCTGTACAATCATCCTCCAATGGAAAGCTACCCCAAGTGGTGGCCTCTCTGATCCCTTCTCTAAAACACTCAGAGGACGACAAGAAGAGAGAATACTAAGATCCATCATGTGATTCCAACAAGGACCAATCCAAATAAACATCTGTTGATATCACTGTTTTATTTAGGGCTCATTTCATAAGGCTCCCTTGTGTTTTATTGACCTCTTAGCAGACTCGCAGCTCTGCAGTATAAAAAAAGTACAAAATAACCCACAAATTCCTTCACCTGCACACATTAGACCCAAACGGAGAGTGGATTTGACAGTGGTTTTAGATCATATTATCTGTCTGTTGAAGACAGGTCAGTGTGTGGGGTCAAGGAAGGACAACACAGAGGGTAGACACTCATCGACACTCGACCCACGTTTATGCGGTGATAATACGTTGAAACACAATCTTGAAAATCAGCATCCTTATTTACACACAAGCCACAGCGAATAGACGGAAAAAAAAGAAAGGTTGCCAGTTATGTACGACTACATATTTTACAGCAGACCCGAACGGGTTGCATTGAGGCAAAGGTCATAGAGGGCGATTAACAAGCGTTTCGCTGTGTAACACTTCGCTGTGTGACACTACAGCATATTATTATAGATATAGCATACATGATGATGTTGACGTGTTGAGAGTGTTGGCTGTTTTCAATGGCTGTGTATACAACACTATCTACTGCTTATACAAGTTGAAATGACACAGAGGGTTTTTTTCTGGGGATATCTTTCTAGGAGTTATAAGTTTAAGTCTTGCGCCACGGAAAATTAGACGGCGGTGAAAACCACCGGAAAATGAGACGGCTGTGAAAAATATTAAGATAGTAAGTTCGACAGGAACCGAAAGTCAAGATGGTGCTGATGTGTAACATGTAGTAGAGGTCCTGAGCACAGCAAGATGTACAGTCTGATACTGTATGAAAGCTACATTGCTGGACACGGACACTGCTGGTGTCCTTCTTTAGCAAACCAGGGTAGCCCAAACGGTCAGAGATGTGCCTTTCACCTCTGTTCACTTTGACCAGACAAGAACTGCTACTGTACCACTCAGGCTACTCAGGAGTAGAAAACACACCCGGCAACCCCATTCCAGCCCTGGACCTGTGATTGGTTGAGCCCCCTGTTGAGGTAATGCTTATTGGCTGAGCACCTTGTTACTATGTTTGATTGGAGGTGGACGGGGATCAGGTCTCCCCTTGGGTCACAGTTTGAAGAAAGGTCCTTAATAGTTAACCACAAGTTCAACACAGTACAACAATGTTCATTCGTGGTCTGAGGAGCAGTTTAGACACGTTGCTGTGTAGGTGCCATGGAAACCTAGCAGAACCGTACATTGTTAAAATATCACCAGTTTGTAAACAAAAAAACATCTGCATAAAAACCCCATGGTTGTTAGTTTCTGTGCGGAACATTCCGAGCCCCGGTCTCATATAAAACAACGACGAGATGAACCGGATCCGGTGAGCCAGCCAGTGAAGATAGAACCCCGTTGACGTGGCGACCCGTTGTCGGTGACTACGTCCCAGTGAAACAGTTCAATGCAGATTAAAAGTGGTTTCGTCGGAACCACAAGCGTCTCGGGATGGATCAATGCGTGTCGATCAGGAGTCAAGGAATGTCTGTGAATGTGAGTCCGTTCAGTTCGAACGAAGCCATAGTTCGAAGTGGCTGCCATCGTTTAGATCAGAGGGGCTTTTTGTTTGAGCCTGTCAGTTAGGATCGGGAGCAGCACCGGCTCCGTGCGGGTCAGAACCGGTTCTGTCTGAGCCTGTCGATGTGGTAGGACAGCTTGAGGGCAGGACCCAGCTTCAGCCCAAGATACTTCATCATCATGTCACTCTTCAGCAGCAGCAAGGCGTGGCCATCAATCTCCTGTCAAACAAACACAGGAGGACATAGATCAGACCACCCGCCACGACCAGGAATCACAAACAGAGACAAAGTCAAAGAACCGTGAATAGAATCCTCCGTGATGGACGACCTCATATTGACTGACAAACAGATGCAATTCCCGCCAACGGAGCATGCAGTTGTTTTATAAATGCAATTTGGGGACTGGGAAAACAGGCTGGACTGTCTCTTTAAGTCTTGATCATTTGAGTGAGTATGTATGCATGAGGATCTGATGGGGTGTTCCACACGCACGTGTTTCCTGAAGGCCTCAGCATGGGGCCCAAGAGCCTGGGGGTCTGCATCCTTGATGAACCACACCACCTGATCCACACCCCAGCTGGATGGGTCCTTGCTGGGGGGCCGCTTGCCCTCCCCTGCCTCCTGGGATGGGTTGTAGGCTGTGGGGGGTTAGGGTCACACGATTAGTTTGAGATTTGATTAGGACCTTGAAATGGTAGGCTAGACGGTTCAGAGACTGGGGCATTTCCTGTTACCAGGGGAAAGGATTTGTCCCTGTATAAATGTATTATGGGTACCTAGATGCCTTCCGCACAAAGCAAACATACACACAAACACACTTCTTTATCAGTTTTGTTTTCTTTAGGAAATCTACCGGGGCTGGACGCTTGTCTGCACATGCCCAGAGGGGCTGAGCCTCCACTGCTGCCACGGTAACCGTAGGTGTGCTTGGGTGGAAAGGGTGTTGCCATGACGCTAAAGGCAGAGTCGCTGGGGTCGACCGCATAGCGTTTGGAGTCCACCGGATCGCACAGGAAGTCCTCAGGCATCGAGGTCTCTGCTGAAAGAGGTAGACAGGAAATGACCTCATAAGTCCAAGATGTGACAGGAAGAGATTTGGGTGTCTAACTAGCTTCTCAAACTGGACGCTTCCAAATCGGCACAGACTGGCAGCTATTTTCCCCATTACATTCATTTATGGTTAAGCGTAAGACTACTGAATTACATTTCATTCCTAGTTATGAAAATAGACCTAATGCTAGAAGCACATAATTACTGTATATTACTGTACATTTACTGACCCTACGACATCAAAACACAGACATCAAATCATATTGATGTCATGATAAAGAGACATCAACATAATATATCTAACCTTTCTCTGTGAGTGTGTGTATCAGTGCCTCCAATAAATGAAAAGTCAATAAGGGAGAAATAATTGGATGGGGGCGGTCTTTGTGTCCATGTTAGATGTGAGGTTGGCTAAGAGAACAACTACTATCAAACACAAAGGCCTTCTTTGAAACATGACTCTGTTTCGTGGGTTTGAAGATTCCTAGTTATTTCCGAGTGACTTTGAGAGAGAGAAAGAGAGAGAGAGATAGAGAGAGGGAGAGAGAGAGGGAGAGAGAGATATAGAGAGGGAGAGAGAGAGAGAGAGGGGTGAGAGAGAGAGAGAGAGAGAGATCGAGAGGAGAGCGATGAGAGCAGATCAGAGAGAAAGAGAGAGAGAGAGGGCATGTAGGTGTGCTGTATGCCTTTAAACCGTCCTCATTTATTTGCGAGCGCAAGACAGCGAGTCCCCGGTTGACACTATTTGAGATTCCAATTTCTGCCTCCAATATTTTATTTGGGAGACAATCTTCAAATATTTGAGAAGTCATTTGCAGACATACTAAACGAGGCAGAGAGGGATAAATAAATAAATAAAAAGAGAGCGTAAGCGCCAGACTGAGAGATAAAACACATTTTCATGTTATGCAGGAGACAGAAGGGGAGAGAATTGAAAGAGAATAACGTATTAATGCTTGACTGGGGCGTTTGAACAACACACAGGGCACTCTTTCTGATCCTACCCCTCTTTCTCCCCCTCACACACATATGCAAACACACACATGCACACGCGCGCGCACCGTGCGCACACACACACACAAAGCATTCTCTCTGCAAAGAAAAGAAAGCTTTTACTGTCATAAAGCAGGCATGATGCTGGTGAGGTTAAGCTAAAGATTATGTTAAATCCAAACGAAGCTGTCACTAGAGAAAATCATGAATCCCAATGAATGCTAGACCGTGCATATGTGCAAATTTTTCATAGTGTCTGTTTGTTTTCTTTTGTCTGGCAAATTGACATGCTGAGGATGAAATCCTCATGGTACTTAGAGCTCACATGCACATGAACTAACACACACTCATGTTTGAACCCAGAATAACAATTAATTTTACGTTTATAAAAGAAGAAAAAATTGTGTGCATTTCCATGTCCTCTGTAGTTTTTTAATGGATGTGTGAATGAATGAGTGTGTGTACCTATGTATCTGTGTGTACCTATGTATCTGTGTGTACCTTTGAGGACCTGTGGCGTAGCAGAGTGGGGGACAGTAGGTGTGTACCTGTGAGGACCTGTGGCGTGGCAGAGTGGGGGACAGTAGGTGTGTACCTGTGAGGACCTGTGGGGTGGCAGAGTGGGGGACAGTAGGTGTGTACCTGTGAGGACCTGTGGGGTGGCAGAGTGGGGGACAGTAGGTGTGTACCTGTGAGGACCTGTGGGGTGGCAGAGTGGGGGACAGTAGGTGTGTACCTGTGAGGACCTGTGGGGTGGCAGAGTGGGGGACAGTAGGTGTGTACCTGTGAGGACCTGTGGCGTGGCAGAGTGGGGGACAGTAGGTGTGTACCTGTGAGGACCTGTGGGGTGGCAGAGTGGGGGACAGTAGGTGTGTACCTGTGAGGACCTGTGGCGTGGCAGAGTGGGGCACAGTAGCAGCGTCCTGGGGGATGGAGCTCATGTCTGGCTCTGGCGTGCTGCTGGTCGGAGAGTTGGCCAACGACGTCATCACCATCCTCGGTTTCAGCTGTACACACACATGAAGCATCAGTTGACATAAACGCCCACCCTTTTAGGGGAGTTACAAGCCTCGTGATTGCGCTGAAATAACACATTCTCGCACCATTAGCCTTTGCCGTGGCCAAATAAACATTTGTAAAGACCATGACCAGTCGTCTTCATTACACACACCTTAAAGCCAGGCTTCCTGCCTCTCTTCTTGGGCACTTTGGGGGATGACAGGGGCTCTGGGTAGTGGCTCTGGAACTCCAGCTTGCGTATGGGGGGGGCGACCTCTTTTCCGCCCTGGTACCTTTCCACTGGGGCCCCCCACAAAGGCAGGGGCAATGAGAGGGGACTGCATCTCTGAAGCCTCAGACTGGATACTCATCAGACCTGGGGAGGTAGAAAAGAGAGAGAGAGTGCGGGGGAAGTGAAACAGACTCAGAGATAAACCGAGAGAAAAGAGAAATATTTGAATTCGTCCTTTTGTCTGAAACCCAAGCAAACACAGGAAGTGGCAACCAAAATTCGAACCCTGCAGATTATGTTCCATTGATAAACAAATTACCAAAACTCACTCCGCTATTTTTATTTTGCTAACCCCAAAAACCACTTCCTCTTCCGTTTATAACATTTAGTTGAGAGGCTTCAAAATGCCTGAGGCACTAAAAGGGTAAAACTGCAATAGTACCTTTCAATAATAAAACAGGGTTCTTGAGGTCCCACAGTGTTTTTGGTCTAAATAAGTTATGGATTGGTTCTGATTGTGTCCTACTAATACTGTAGCAAGAGACAAAACCACATCAAGCTCACATTATATGCTGCGCCCCTCCCCCACTCTAACACTATATCCCCTCCCTCCCAGCTGTGTAGACTGCCCTAAATATGATTACAGACACACACACACACTCAGACGTCTGCCTCATTCATCCATCTCACCCATCTAGGTACTATTATAATTCCCATGTCTCAGGTTCAAATCCAGCCCGGTGCAGCACTTTAAAGGCGTCTGTATAGCCTTTAATTAAATAGAGAGGCTATATGTCATATTGTCTATCACCTATAGCCATAAACTGCTACACATACTCCATGTGCTTCTCTCTGTCTCTCTCTCTGTCTCTTTCTCTCTCTCTCTCTGGCAGCTAGATATAGACTATATGGGACTGAAAGAGTCCGTCTAGCCGCGGAGCAATGAGTTTCCATGACGATTAATTTAGACGCCCGCATGACCGAAGCACAGAGCCCTGATGTGTAAGATTGCAATGTATAAATCAAGCGGAGGTGTGTTTGTGTACGATAGAGACTGGGCGAGAAAGAGAGAGAGAGAGAGGGAGAAAGAGAGAGAGAGGGGGGGGTTTAAACAGATTTATGTGCAGCATTGTGCATCATGTGACGCACACGTCTTCCTTCCTCTCATCCTCAACCATAAAACCAAGCCAAGATCACGTCTATTTGAAATGAATAATCAATGACTTACCATACATACGACCTCCGTTGATTTATGATCCCAATCTCAAAGATGCCGCAATAGTCCTTTTATGTCACAATATCCTTTGTGGTAGCCTACAGTGGTGTGTCCGAGAGGCCGTACAGAGAGCACCTACTCCCGGCCGGTACAGCTCCACACTGCTGATGCACCGGCAGCACTCCTCTCTCTCTCTCTCCTCCCCCCTTCACCCTCATTTCCGTAGTCATAGAAACACGTCTCTAACATCCCGCAGCAGCCGTCTGAGAGCGAGTGGTGTGTGCGGCACGACCTGTCGAATCGTAATTACTGTTATCCTACAGCTGCCATTTTTGTGTTGTTTTCTTTTCTCTTCACTTGTAGGCCTAAGTGCACAGAAAGCTTTTCTATACAGGACAGTGGATAGTAGTGCCACTGTAAAGCATGCACACGAGTGCTGGTTCACTCAAGGTTACAAACATTTATGTTTTGTTTTTTTATTGTCTTGTTTAGTGGATGTGGTGTTGGGTGGGCTACGTCAAATAAAACCAATCCGGAAGCAACGCATCAGGAAAATATTAACGAACCCCTGTGTTATAGATATATTTCCTTCTCAAATAAGACTCGGGACCAGTCCATAAAACACCCAAAAAACTGTCAAACTAACTCCCCGCCTCACACACTAAAGGCTGTAGTCGCGCTCCCTCATTCCCACTATCGATTAGTCACGCTGCAGTTGCTATGCCGACGCCGCCCCCGCATGAAAAGAGACACTTTCTCGGTTTTTAACTCTCAATCAGAGGAAGGTTAAAACCACAAAGAGGGGATCAAATGCTGTCACACACACGTGCCTCAAGCGAGCGTGTAAGCAGATTTGTCAATAGCCGTGTGTAATACGCAGACGCGCTCGCTCACAAGCTCCAAGTTTTCTGGGGTAGGGACAAAGCAATAGGCACGTAATGCTTCACTCTGCTTTCCCTCTCGGAAGGAAACAATCAAGTAAAATAAATATAGTAGAAATGAGTGGCAACAGATATAGAAAAGAGTGGGAACACAGGCTCGAACGGACCGACGATTTTGTTCAACAAGGTCTGGAGAACAGGGCCAGGGTGTGAGTTAAGGGCTGCCTTGCACAGACATCCTCTGACTCACTCACACGTGCATGCAGAACTATCACATACAGTCTGGTGTGACAGTGAGTCTTAGAGCTATAGCGTTAGTTCAGAGGGTCCATCTGGCCAGCCTGAAGGAATTCATAAATCATACTAGTAATTACACACATAGATTAATCCTGCCCACTACTCAATCGACTCTATCCAATTATATCAGAGAGAATGAGAGAGAGAGAGAGAGAGAGAGAGATACAGATCTTTCCCTTAAGGTAGACAGGAGAGCCTTAAGTCAGAAAAGAGGGACTACAAGAGTCAGAAGGAGAGAGATACCCCCTTTTATCATAAATTCTAGTGGTTTATATTAATGTATTTCGCCCAATCTGATAGACTGCAGCAGCCTACACTATGAGAGACTAGTCTGTTGCAGATTATTCTTTTGCACACTATTTTGTTGGAGACTATTTTGCTGCTGCTACTTTGTTGCAGACTACAGGATGATTTCACCTCTGTAGATGAGGGAGGAATGAAACACATTGTGCTAATGTACATCTCTAAATGGCACACCTCCAAACATGCATGTACACACACAGATGCAGGCAGACAGACAGACAGACAGACAGACAGACAGACAGACACAAACACACACACACATACACACACACACACACACACACACACACACATACACACACACACACACACACACACACACACAAACACATGAACACATGAACTCATGAACACATGAACACATACAACATTAAACAATGATGGCAGTTTAATCGGTGAGTTTACGGCTTGGGGTTGGTAGATGTGTGTGTGTGCACTAAATGGAAGTAACAATGTAACAAACACCCCCGAATTTATTTACGGCTCAGGCAGGGCGTCTCTATGGTAACAGACAGTGAAATCTGATCCTGCGCCATAGTCACATGACCAGGTGATAATAAATAAACGCATAAAATACAACGCTGTGTGTGCATTAACACTGTGCTGAGGCAGGGCCTGCCTCTGCCTCACTCTCTCAGCCCCTTCAGCACCAACGCTACCAACAATACCGTGTGCAGAGGGACGGAGCAAAAAGGTTCCTAATTCTGAGTACAAAGGAGAAGAACAAAGAAAAATACTAAACACCTGGAGACACACATGGATCCATTCACCTACCTATGCATCTTTAAAAAAAAAGAAAAAAGAAAAAGAAAAAAAGATTTCCTGTTCTCACTACATAGAAAATAAAGTTGAATCCAAAGCGCCATGCTGCTTACTGTTGGAGCAGGTGGGCGGGGCTCTGTCCCGCAGTCGCCGCCCAATGGGCTCGCTCTCCGCCTCGCTCTCCAGGTCGACCAGGTGCCAACAGCCGCGCCCTTGGTCGTCGCGGCGATCCAGCCGCAGCCTGAGCCGGACGACACCGGCGGGTAACCAGGCAACGGGGGGATGCTCCAGGTCCCTGCCTCCTCTCAGCCTCATGGCCTCGGAGCCCCGCCCAGCATGAAATACATCCCACTGGAGGACGGGGGAGAGGGAGAGAGAGGGATGGGGAGAGAGAGTAGAGGACAGGAGGGTGGGGTGGGGGGGGCATAAGAAGAGGGACGGGGAAGATAGAGGGTGAGAGGTGAATAAACGGAGGGAGGAAGAGGGAGCAATGCAGACGGGTGGAAGAGGAAGGATAGAAGATTCACAGGAAGGCATCTCCGTTCTAGCGGTCGTCATCGTCTGCCGCAACGTGTTTGACTGCACTTCACAAACTCCTTCCACTCCCAGACTGCTGGGGATGAACGTGGGTCAAAAGTCTAGTCAGTACCCGCAGCACAAGTCTGGGTGGTAGGACATTCTGTACCATGCACACGCACACATACACACACACACACACGTAGGCACACACTCTGCTAATCCCCCTTCACTCATCATCTACCAACCCATTGTTCACGTCTCATCGTTAATCATCTTTCCCCTAAATTAATTTCAGCCCTTTGCCTCCTTTCTGACTCCTGCCCCTGAAGGAAATGACTTTGGGTGAGAGAGAGAGACGGAGAGGGAGAGAGAGTTGTGCTGGTGTGTGCTTGATGTTGAAGTGTGTATGTGTGACTCTTACTATGAAAAGGAAGAGGAGAATGTGGAGAGACCGGTTCAAATACATAAATGTGAAGATCTAAAGCGTTGCGGGGTGGCAGGATGTAAGGAACCAAAACAGGGTCAAGGAGATGGACAGGGAGAGGGAGAGATGGGAGGGACCAGAGAGAAAGGTGGGAGTGTATGACAGATGAAACACCCATAAAAGAGGAACAAGGAAAGTGTCAACTTCAAAAGGCTCTGAGAAAAGAAGACCAGACAACAGGGATGAAACAGATCTGACTGTTTCTAACACTGAAACCATAACGATGTTCTAATTATGCAACTATGTAAGGAATGTTAAATATGTAGTTTAATGTGATATATAACTATCATTTATACAGTATTTTTATATATATACACTGTATATATATGTGTGTATATATGTATACATCACAATAAAGTGTACCTAACCAAATATAACCGAAACCTCCAGCAACTACGCAAAAAGAGAAATGTGATTTTCCCCCCACCAAGGTACAAGGAAAACCTGGAGGCTACTTCAACCACAGAAAAAGATGAGCCTAGATTTGATTTGTTTAAATTGTGAGAACCAGTCGGGGGGTCACAGAAGGGGGGGGGTCACAGAGGGGGGGGTTTGGGAAACGTACGCACACCAGGATTTGATTAGTTTCTCATAAATAAATTACTGCTTGAGGGACATAAAGAATGAGAGAGAGGGAGAGAGAGAAAGAGAAAGAGAGAGAGAAAGAGAGAGAACGTGAGAGAGAGAGAGAGAGAGAGAGAGAGGGGTGAGAGAGAGAAAGAGAAAGAGAGAGATAGAGAGAGAGAGCGAGAGAGAGACGAGAGATAGAGATCTACTCTCGATCTCGAGCTATCTCGACTCGCTAGAGCCTCGCGCTCTGCTATCTCAGACGCGCGCTCTCTCTCGAGATCTAGCTCTCTCTGAGACTCGTAGCTAGCGATAGAGCGATATCGAGAGATATAGAGTCGAGTGATACTCACATACTAAACAAATCCTCAAAAATGTCCCTCATTTGCCATCCACCACTCCCCCCTCCCCCAGGAGAACATGTGAATGTGCTGGAGCCCTGCAGTGACAGAAGTCAAATTTCAGGACAGATTGAGCTCACCTGCAGAGAGAGGGAGTGGGTTGAATGGAGGGAATTGATTGTGACAACAACACTGTACTTTTTTGTATGGTGTGTACATGCATGTTTGTAGTTGTGCCATTTAGACACACACACACACATTTATATACATCAGCACAGGGTGTTTAATTCCTCCCTCATCTATGGAGGTGAAATCATCCTGTAGTGCGCAACAAAGTAGCAGCAGCAAAATAGTCTCCAACAAACAACAACAACAAGTATCACTGCTTTGGCAGTATGTTCTTTAAACAGTGTATCCCTATTATACAGGGCCAACTCAAACTTCTGTTCAAATCACTGGGTTCTTAATCCCACAGGGGATTGTATGCCCATTGCCTACAGCCGAGGAGACAAAACCAACCAATGACCAACAAAGTTGAATTAAATGGAGTAGTTACTTGTCAGGACTATACCAAATGACACAGTTACAGTGATAGATGGGAAGACTGATAGGTGAGGATTGAAACCCCGATTGCTGCAAGCCCCCTTGATCCTAAGGGTACTCCACTCATGCTCCGAGCACACGGTTGTCAGGCTGCGGGGATCTCAGGAGGAAGTGGGCCATGTGGTTTGGATTTTCAAGTCTTTGGGGGGTACAATGTTGTTGCATAAACAGATCCTGCCATTTGGACAGAAACACGTAGACTGTAACATGTACGCGACGAGGCCACGTTAGACCCTTGCGCGCAAACACCCACACAGAAACGCACAACACCACGCAAGCTATGGAAACACTTGAGTACGCACGCACGCACGCACACACGCACACAAGAGAAAGGACTCATCAACAGGCCGGGCCATATGCTTATTTGATAAGTCCTAAAGAGACACTTCAGGGCCAATATCCGCTACACAAGGACTGAACAATGACCTATACCAGGCAGTTAATAGAATCAATAATGAACATGCAATTGCCCTGCATGCGTTCTAAAACACTAAAGCCTATTTATGGTACATTAAATTAGGCTACATCTTCCACGTCATGTTTGCAAATATGCATTAAATGTGATAAAGATAATTTATAAGTGTTATTTTACCTTGTCGATGGAGCACTTATTAGTAAGGAAAACAAATTATCGCCATGAGATAACGACTCGATGGAGCAGCCACGGGACTACAAGCGGGTTCCACCCCTATAGATGCGGCAGAAAGTAAGCACCGTGGGCCGGGGTTAAGCAACAATCGAAGTCGTGTTGATCGGAAGCGGTAAATCTACCAAGTTCTCTCGAACTCTTGGGATCTAATTAGCGGTTATGTCTTCGAGGGTTAGTGGGCGCATTAATATCAGTATCCATGGTTGTGGAGATGGAGGAGAAGCCGCTGAATGTTTCAGCTTCCCGTTGTAGCCTCTTTAATGTTGCAATTCACCTGCATTCAGTCGAGTGAACGCATTGTAAATAAATAAAATAAGATTTGATTTTGAGTGGTTCAGTCTCAGCTTAGAATGTATTGGTTGTGTGGGTGCGACATCTTTTCATTTCAGATAGAATGGCACATTCAGCAAAAATGTCAGCGGTTCTATGTTAAACTAAAACGGTAAACGAACTGGGAAAATATTTTCCTTTTAATTGCTATTGCCTATGGGAATCCCTAGCCCGGATGGAAAAAATAACCACCTAAAATGGTTTGACTAATTGCAAGAAAGATCCCAACACACATGGATATCTCAAATATGCAACATTATAGGCTATACTTACACAAGGTTTTTATTTAAATGAAAACCCAAAACAATCATTTTAAAAGTTTTATTTGAAATGATTTAAATACAAATAATATATTTTGTTTCCATTTACAATGACAGTTCCGTTGTAAACAAAAGTGGCAGATAGATTAATTGGGTAGTTTTCCCCACCGTGCTGTCGGTCCAGGTTTATAACGGGAGATGGCGCGTGTTTAACCTTTCTGCATTTTTCCACACAGCGTTAACGCTGATGCTACATTCTAGTGCAGACAGATAAATTCTCAGGAGTAGATTTAATATACCCCCCAATAGGCCCACCTGGTTTAAAAACATTAGGCTTACAGAGTGCGCCTGTTGTCTGTAGTGGAGAGCATGCAATCAGTCTCTCCGTCATGGATTAGGCCGTTTGCAAAAGAAAAGTAAGAAAACCATCTACAAATCTTTGAGTAAAGTTATTCATATTTACCTCGAGAGAAAAGGGTTAGGAAAGTACAACTGAGCAACGCAAGAGGAAGCTCTGGTATTTGTAATTGACAAGTCCAATCTGTTACAACAAAAACAGATTGGTTGCTAGTTTCTATCCCATTCTTGCTAATAATTGGAAGCCAGTTTCTTTGCGTCATTGTAGCCTTATCATAGCCACTAGCTCCATGTCCCCTGGCCTTCTAGGTACCCTGGCTGTAGCGTACCAACCCACCTGGGCCTCTTCTTACTGGACACCCTTTAGAAATACAGCCCAGAAATCCACTTCCTAAAAACTAGGAGTTTCACTTCCGTTTCACCACCTTACTAGGCTATGATGTCAATGAATGGAGAATCAGCCTTTAAAATGAATGACACTATTGCCCAAAATCCTAGTTGGTCTTCAAACCGCAAATCCACAATCCAGTACATAATCCACAACAAAGTGTGTAATTTGTACATTGATTTTCTAGTCTTCATAACATGGAAAACCAACAATAGTGTCAATTATTTTACAATACTTAGAACCCACCGGCTCCAAAAGCACATGGCCATGCCTGTGCTGATTGCCCTCAAGTCTGCTTCTGCTCCCCAGAGCTGAGGAGACCCTGCCCACACTGCCCTCGCTGCCCACACTGCCCTCGCTGCCCACACTGCCCACACTGCCCACGCTGCCCACACTGCCCTCGCTGCCCACACTGCCCTCGCTGCCCACACTGCCCACACTGCCCTCGCTGCCCACACTGCCCTCGCTGCCCTCGCTGCCCACACTGCCCTCGCTGCCCACACTGCCCTCGCTGCCCACACTGCCCTCGCTGCCCTCGCTGCCCACACTGCCCTCGCTGCCCACACTGCCCACACTGCCCACGCTGCCCACGCTGCCCACGCTGCCCACACTGCCCTCGCTGCCCACACTGCCCACACTGCCCACACTGCCCTCGCTGCCCACACTGCCCTCGCTGCCCTCGCTGCCCACACTGCCCACGCTGCCCTCGCTGCCCACACTGCCCTCGCTGCCCACACTGCCCTCGCTGCCCACACTGCCCACACTGCCCACACTGCCCTCGCTGCCCACACTGCCCTCGCTGCCCACACTGCCCTCGCTGCCCACACTGCCCACACTGCCCACACTGCCCTCGCTGCCCACACTGCCCTCGCTGCCCTCGCTGCCCACACTGCCCTCGCTGCCCACACTGCCCACACTGCCCTCGCTGCCCACACTGCCCACACTGCCCACACTGCCCACACTGCCCTCGCTGCCCACACTGCCCTCGCTGCCCACACTGCCCTCGCTGCCCACACTGCCCTCGCTGCCCTCGCTGCCCACACTGCCCACACTGCCCTCGCTGCCCACCACGGCACAGCTTTGCAGCCTGTTCAATACGGCCAAGCCCTTAACCGTACACACACACACACCCGTCCTTCTACGGAGTAGACTACATCGTTAGTAAGCACGAGGACCACAAGAGCATGTCACGTCAACAACCCATCCGTAAAGGAAGGCCAAGTCACACTCGTAGCTTGGTCCTCGGACAGAGAGAGGAAGGAGAGAACAACAGGGAGATATTTATCAGATAAAATACACAATACACAGACAGAAAAAAACCTCTAAAACCCGGTGCGTGTAACACCCCAAGGACTTTCTAAGTGAAGATGTTGGCTGTGGTATTGGGATATGATAAGGTGTTGGCTGTGGTATTGGGGTAGGATAAGGCCTTGCAGTCGAACAGTGTACTCTGGAATGTGGTACGATGGAAAACAAAGCGAACAGGAAGGTGTGAATATATATTGAAAGTATACGACGGCCCCATTAGACAAGAGATCGCAATACTCGCCCCTTGTGTCCGGTCAGTGAGTCAAGAGACGCTCGTTTTCTATTTCAGACTTCTCGATTGGTCGTAACAGATCCACCAAATACCTAATCATGGATCCAGCTGAATGACATTGTCCTTTGCATGAATAGCGTTTCATGGTCGATCGAAACGTGCACTGAACAGTGGGCTTTGGAGTTGAACTCCATTAGAAGAGGACAAAGATGCGAAAGGTTGGTGAAGCCTACTGTTACGGATGAGATTGAACAGCGCCCCCTGTGCCAAACGAGGTGAACTGCCTCCTCATAGGAAGGACATGCTCTGAAAAGAAGAGCTTGCACAGCAGTTTCAGTATCCAATAGAAGCTACTGAACACAAAATGGTGCGGTCAATTCACTAGAAATAATGGCATGATTTCAAATTAGAGGCTTTTGTTTATTGTGTGAATGAAAGTTGCCGAACCCCTTTTCCCCCGGAGAAAAAAAAACGAACCAAAAAAAAACCACTTGAGGTTCTGTCCAGTGTGTGAAAAACACACACACACATACACACACGAGACACGCACGCAGGTGAATACACACACTCTCCAAACAAAGATCATCCATTCATGAATTCAAATACTCACACAGGCAGGCCTGGGTATATACTCATAGATTGTTCTAAGTCAAAAAGGTGACAGAGTGGTTCTATAAGAGGTCTCTGCACAGACGAGGGCGCTAAGACGGCGCCGGGGGCTGGGGTCGACGGTGGGCGGGGCGGTTTGTGGTTACAGTCCATGTCGTCAGAGGATCGCCTCTTGAACGGTCCCCTGGAGGGAGGGGGGGAGGGCACTGCTGTTCCTTCTCCTGGGCTCTTCTGAGCGCTGGGGGGGGAGGGGGGGGAGAGGGGGCGGGGCTTGTGTGTCCGGGGCGTCTAGTCGTTGTCCTCGTCTTCGTCTTCGCTCTCCTCGATGCCGTCGCTGTCCTCCTGCTCCTCGTCCTCCTCCTCCGTCTCGGGGATGTCCCACTGGGGGTGGTTGTCCAGCACCGCCTTGGCCTCGTGGACCTCCAGCTAGGACACACACACGACAATACAGTCAAGATTTGATTTCGATTTTTTTTATACTTCGGGCATGTTTTGAGGTTAGCGGAAGGGGGATACTAAAGCACTTGTGAATAAACAAACACGATATTCACTCTAAATAAACAACATGGTGAGTTGTGAGGCTGGACACACATACACACCTTCAGTGGCTTGATCTGGTCCAAGCCCAGGTAGGAGTCTGAGCGCATGATGACTGAATACTGGTAGTTCCCAGTTTTGGAGGGAGCGGGAAACTTGAGTTCCACCTGGGGAGACATGAGGAACATGTCAGCTCCACAGCAACACACACACACACACACACACAAACACGCACACACAACTGTCCATTTGAACCATTCCGTCAGACAAAGTGAACCCTTTGGAATGTGATGTAACATTTGAACACAGGCTTGAATCACTCCTCAACAAGGTGATTTTTTAAACAAAAGGCACTTTACACGTATACGGTATGTACCGTACTCTCCTGATGTGCCAACAGAGGCACACAATGACCACTTTCAATCATCAACGTTTATTGTTCTCTGCTGCCAATGACTGGAACATATTACAAAGGTCTCTGAAGTTGGAGACTTTCATCTCCCTCTCCAGCTTTAAGCACCAGCTGTCAGAGCAGCTCACAGATCACTGCACCTGTACATAAACAGCCCACCTATCTACCTCACACCAATAGTGTACCGATTTATTTATTTAATCTTGCTCCGTTGCACTCCAGTATTTCTACCTGCACTTTTATCCTCAGTGTTAAACTGTTTTATTTGTAATTACTGTGCTTATTATGTTTGTTTATTCTATGTGAAACTCTGTTGTATGTGTCTTATTGCTATGCTGTATCTTGGCCAGGTCGCAGTTGTAAATGAGAACTTGTTCTCAACTAGCCTACCTGGCTAAATAAAGGTGAAATAAAATAAATAAATAAAATAAAATAGTTTTAAAAGACTGAAAAAGACCAGGCTTTGCCAAACTGCTTCTCATTCAGCTCTCCTGTAAAAGATGAGAGGTGCAAAACTTTGAGCTCAACTAATGATCGTATCGCGGCTATTACACCGTCTCATGAAAGTCCTTTTATCCACACACGCCGTTATCTAGTCCTTTATATACGTATGTGTGTGTGTGTGTGTGTCTGTGTGTCTGGGTTACTATGTAGTCACTATGCTGTTAGAACCCAAAGCCCTCTTTTCCATGCAGACTAGTCAGGTTAAGCTGCCAGTGCAGGAGGCC
Source organism: Mallotus villosus (assembly GCA_903064625.1). NCBI lineage: Eukaryota > Metazoa > Chordata > Actinopteri > Osmeriformes > Salangidae > Mallotus > Mallotus villosus. Next base: position 26,543 of record CAEFZP010005770.1, on the reverse strand, counting down.
TCGTCTCCTGCTCTGCTCCAGTCAGCCCTGCTCTGCTCCAGTCAGCCCTGCTCTGCTCCAGTCAGCCCTGCTCTGCTCCAGTCAGTCCTGCTCTGCTCCAGTCAGCCCTGCTCTGCTCCAGTCAGCCCTGCTCTGCTCCAGTCAGCCCTGCTCTGCTCCAGTCAGCCCTGCTCTGCTCCAGTCAGCCCTGCTCTGCTCCAGTCAGCCCTGCTCTGCTCCAGTCAAGGCACCCTTCAACAGACACCACAACACACCCCAGGGTTGCCAGGCAACAGCAGGGGAGAGGGGTTGATGTGAAGGCGACAAACGGATTCTCGTTCCTACTTAAGTGTGAAAGCACTTTGCTATGCCTGCTTTTCTCCTAAGCAGCTCTCTCACACACACACACACACGGCCACACACACACGGCCGTACCTCTTCCACGTCTTTGAGCGTGCAGACGTGGTAGGGCATGGAGACGAGGGTTTGGTCGCGGCGGTCGGCGATGTAGAGCCACCACCACTCGTGCTTCTCCTCGGGGAAGTACAGCGTGTAGACGGGGTGGGTGATCTTGGACTTGGTCTCCAGCAGGGCGCGCTCTCTCCTCTGGATGGACTGCTGCAGCGCCTCCCACTCCTGCACACACGCACACACAAACACACACACACAGGTTTACACACACACACCAACCCAAGGGCAGATTTACGCACATTCTCATGCACAGACCAGCACTTTCCTGGAAGGTCACGGTTGATGGGTCATACTGAAGTAATGATATGTAGAAGAACTACAAACCCCAGATCACCCTACAGCAGGATGAGCCTTCACCTGCCAGATCAACCCCAGACACACACACAGAGAAACCACGACACACACACACACCTCCTCGTCGTCCCCGGCGATCTCATCCACCTCCGTGTCGCTCTGCTTGTCGCTCTCGTCGTCCCGCTCGCTCGGAGAGTCCTTGTTGGCCTCGGCCTCATCTGATTCGCTGCCCTTATCCGACCCCTCCTCCTCCTCCTCCTTTGCCGCGGCGACGACCTCCTGAGACGGCGACAGATATTAAAATGGAGATTTTTTTTATTTATAAACGGAAGAGGGAGACACTAACAACAGAATGAGCAATGATCTCACAATGCAGAATGCCTGTTAATACTTTTCTATACGTAAGCAATCGATGTTTCAATATTTGTCATTCAGTATTCGAGTTTCAAAACTAAATTCTAACTATTGGTGCCCTTACGTTTCCTGCTACATTCCCATTGGCCTGCTTGGCCTTGCTGGTGGACGGGGGGAGGGCTTTCTTCTTGGTCAGTTTCTTCTTCTTGGACTTGGCTGTCTTCTTGGCCCCTTTGCTCTTGTTCTGCCACACTTTGGTTTTGTTTTTACTGGCGTCGCCTTGCTGTGGAGACAAACACAGAGCCCCCCCGAGTCACACAGAGCACCCTGTCCTGGGTGTGTGATGAGTGTGTGCTGAGTGTGTGCTGAGTGTGTGCTGAGCGTGTGATGGGCGTGTGCTGAGCGTGTGATGGGGTGTGTGATGGGCGTGTGCTGAGCGTGTGATGGGTGTGTGATGGGCGTGTGCTGAGCGTGTGCTGAGCGTGTGATGGGTGTGTGCTGGGCGTGTGCTGGGCGTGTGCTGGGCGTGTGCTGAGTGTGAGTGAAGCCGTACCGCTGCCTCCTCTGTGCTGGCCTCCTCTCCCAGGCACGCCGTCGTGCCATCCTGCTCCTTCTCAAACACGTCCTGCACACACACACGCACACACAACTTAACACCATCTCCATCATTATCACATGGTACAATTCAGCTGCAGGGCTGGCCAGCTTGGTCTAAGTGAGAGAGCTGTCGCCCCCTGGTGGACAGACACTGTCGCCTTCACGGCCAACTGAAGCAGGACAGCCAGGGGGGGGGGTTCGTCCTGGTTCTGGTTTCCTTACCGACATCCTCTTTCTCGTCAGGGTAACGGTGACCGTGACGATGGAGCCTGCTGTGATGTTATTGCTGTCTTCGTCATCCAGGACTGGAGGGAGAGAGAGAGAGGAAGAGAGAGAGAGAGGAAGAGAGTGGAAGAGAGAGAGGAAGAGAGAGAGGAAGAGAGAAAAAGGGATAGGTTGGAAAAGAAGGAAGGGGGGGGGCAAAGGTCAGTAGGCCAAACAACACGGTCAAAATGTCAACACCAGTCCCCGGGTCTGAACCTCACCCTGCAGCTTGGTGTCCATGGTGACGTGGGGCAGGCTGCCGAGCACGGCCATGACCTCGTCGTACTTGTCCTCCCCCAGGAAGCGCAGCATGCTGCGCCGGTCCGAGTCCTTCAGGCTCACCAGGTCCTGGAGGCTCCGCACCTTGTACTGCACACAGACAGGAGCGCAGGGTGGTCACAACACACACACACACTGCACAGTGGAACACTATCAGAACACCACACACACACTACACACAGACAGGAGCGCAGCATTGTCACAACACACACACACTGCACAGTGGAACACGATCAGAACACACACACAGACAGGGTACCTTTTTGGAGATGCAGTAGCGGAGGTGCTCCTCCTCAAAGTGGGGCAGCTGGAGCAGAGGGGACTTGGCCTCCTGCAGGCCCTGGACGATCATCTGGGTGAGCTTCATGCAGTTCTCTATGGACACCAGCCTGGGGGCGTGGAAGCCTGCGCAGCACAACACACACGCCCTTGTAGCCCACAGACAGGACCAAACTGTGTGTGTGTGTGTGTGTGCGGTGGGATGAGTGTGTGTGTGTGTACCTCCTCTGCTGTTGGCCATCATGGTGAGTTGACAGCCTACGTTGACCATCTCCTGCAGCAGGGCGGGGCTCTTACGGATCACGAACCTCTGGTCTGGAGGACACAGAGCAGCCTCGTCAAACAGCAGAGCCTCCTCACAGACGCACCGTCCCAGGTATTCATGTGTGTGTGTGTGTGTAAACCTGCCTGTGTGTGTGTATGTAAACCTGCCTGTGTGTGTCTGTGTGTGTGTGTGTGTGTGTGTGTGTGTGTAAACCTGCCTGTGTGTGTGTCTGTGTGTGTGTAAACCTGCCTGTGTGTAAACCTGTGTGTGTGTGTGTGTGTGTGTGTGTGTGTGTGTGTGTGTGTGTGTGACGTACCCTCCTCGATGCTCTCAGACACCTCCATGCGTGCCAGGTGGGCCAGCACCAGCACTCTGGCCTTCAGGCTGTAGGGGTAGCAGAACGGAGGCTCCTTCTTCTTCACGTTGATGTTGCCCAGCTCTCGAATCAGCTGCGCACACACACAGAGAGAGAGAGAGAGAGAGGGGAGAGAGAGAGAGAGACATACACACAGTCGTTCAGGTTAGCGTACGGATCCGACGAAAGGCAGGCAGACGGGCAGTCTTCCTCCCTCAGTCACACACACACACACACAGAGGCCACACAGACAGTGTGCGCGCACGCGCTCACCATCGGCACTTCAATATTGTCCGTGGGCCGTATCGTGGCGTCCTTATTGCTGCGAGGGTCGAACTCAAACGCCGCCGTCAGCACCATGGCCAACCCTGGGAGCAAAGGTCAAGAGACGTCATATAACCCGTGTGTCCTGACAGTCCTCAACAAAGCCTGTTTCCCACATCCCAAACCGTGTGTGTGTGTGTGTGTGGGGGGGACACAGCTGAAGAGGCTCACGTTTCATGTTCATGTTGGGCGTCTTGTACATGAAGTGCATGAAGAGCTGGGTGGTGTTGATGAGGATCTGGTCTCCACTGTAGCGGATGGAGCGGTACCACCAGGTGCCCTGGGAGGAGAGGAACGGGAGGGGGACAGGAGGGGGACAGGAGGGGGAGAGAGTTAGGAAGAAGCAGCAGGAAGTGAGAGGAGAATGTGGAAGTGGGGGAAGATACACCCTCGCTCCCGACGATAGAGGACAGGAGCGGTGACCCTTACCACTACGACTGGTAGAATAACCATGAAGGCGAGTCCATAGACCAACAGAACCTAGAGAGAGAGAGACAAAACAAGGACAATGAGGAACAGAGAGATGGTTATCACAGTTAAAGTGACTCTTTAACGTGTTCTTTTTCCTCCTTTTCGGTTGGCTATTCTAAATCACCAGACATACCAGCATGGAGTTCTTTTGGTCCACTATCCACGCAGGTAGCGCGATGCCAAAGCTGGTCGCTGGAGAGGACAAGAGATAGAGTTGACGAGAAACCAAAGGAGGAGGTTGTTGAATCAAGTTTCTCCAGTCTAGTTCTAAATGCTTGAGATGATCTAGCAGGACATGGTTCAATGGAACCAATGGGGTGTCCTGCAGATCAGCCAATAGCGTGCTAATAAGGTTGTTCGGGTTAGCCAGGGAACTTGACTGAGACGAAGGAGATGGGAGAACTCACCTCCTGGCCCATCTGGGTTGCCGTACGTTTCCCAATTCTGCCTTGACTGCTCATTGGTCAGACTGGAGGAGGAGGAGGGGGGGGAGGAGGGGCGGGGCATTGAAGGGAAACAAACAAAACCATTAATACTGTGGAATAAGGAAGTCAACCCACAGCATTTCAACGTTGTGTCCTGCAGACATACAGACAGACAGGACAGACACACACACACAGACACACACAGACACACACACAGACTCACGCAGCGTAGGCTTTGGCGATCCTCATGAACACAGCCTCGTCTCCTCCTTTGTCAGGGTGGAACTTGAGCGAGAGGACATGGTACTGCTTCCTGACCTCCGCCAGAGACGCCCCCTGAAACACACCGCATCAGCACTCTCTGCTACACACACCCTCACTGGGTGAATACCTTCCTGTGTGTGTGTGTGTGTGTGTGTGTTTGACCCGTTACCTGGTCCAGGTTGAGGACTTCATAGGGGTTGTACTCCTGGTATTCTCGGTCCAGTTTGGACACCTTGTAGGCCAGGAGGAGGAACACTGCCCATCCGAACAGCAGGGCAGCTTTCCTGAGGGACGGGATCAGAGAGGAGGACGTCAGCTGCTGCCCCACAGCCACACTCCTTCTCTACAGGCCTGGGCAAGGCTCAACAGATCACAACCGGATCTCCTGGTACATTCGTATCATATCATATAGCAACTACCCCCATCCCCCCTGACTGTCTGACTCAAACACACACAGGCAGACACATGCCGGCCTGACTAAAAGACGAGGTGACGTTCCCCACATCGGGGGACCCCGCCCACTCAGCAGCATCCGTTCCCGTGGCGACCTGTTAGCCTGACTGTCTGATTGGAGCACAGGGAGGTGCCCAGCCAAGGCCTGCACCCTGTCAGAAACACTGGAGGGGGCTCAACGTGTGCGGAGAGAGGGAGAAAGAAAGAGAGAGCGAGAGAAAGAGAGAGAGACACTAAACAGAGGGAGAAGGCAGGAAGGGAGGGAGGGCTGGCTAGGCTAGGCTAACCAGGCGGAAGCACATTTTCCAAAAGAGAAAACAAGACAAGTGTGTGAGGGGTGGGGGCGTTTCAGTACAGCAGACACCGTTGAGCTAACTGGCAGCAGCGCATGCTTTACCTAAACACAGGGTGAGTACGAGGTGCTCTTAGCTGACTGGGGTGGACATGACAAACACAGGCTCTGGGCGGCTGTGCGTGTGTATACAAGCGGCAGGTTTACTCAAAGTGTAAATGATTGGCTTCCTCGACCTAGCTTACACAAACGCACGGCGACGGCCCCCGACCTCGCAACGGGACCTTCCAACGGCGTGTGGAGGGATAAGAGAAAGAAAGACTTGGGAGAGTGATATGGAACTGGCCTCAAATACTTGAACCCATCTGAAGCCTATCGCCTGTAATCTACCAGGCACCGAATGCGTGAAACACCAGTATGGATGCCGGGGCGTGAACATATGGCTGACAGACTTTGATTAGGGTGTCATTCATGCTGTCACGTCTCCCATTGGCTCAGTGGCAGGAGGGTGTCACGGTGTAATGAGCAGGGATGAGGGGAGGATACTCACTTTAGCGTGGGGACGATGCTCTGCTGCGACTTCATCAGCCGGAGTCGGTACCAGAGGCACCTGCCATGGACCCGCCTCAGGCTCTTCAGACGCTGCTGCTCTGCGGGTTGAACAGCACACCCAGATGAGATGTTAGCGTAGGTTCGCGCGCACACGCACGGCAGTTCTGTAACGCATTGCTTTGGGGTTTCCTGGACAACCTTTTGGTATGCTTGATAACTGTTCAGTTCACTTTTGCTTCGCTTAAGATGGGCATTTTACAGTATTTGAATTTACAATTGGCAAGCAGAGAATTGTCAATAGGAAAAATAAGTGAAATACAAGAAAGAGGATTCCATTAGGGTTAGGCCATTTCCTGTTTCTTCTCTTCCCAACCTCTTCCTGTGTCAGATTGCTTATTTAGAGTGTGTCTGGATTTTAAGAACTGTGTGAAATTAGAACAATTCTATTCAATTTGCACTGTAATAGCTGACTACCTAGCTGGTTTGGTATGCACTGTACAGTGGATAGTATGTTGACGTTGCAAGGTATTTATGTAGAGGGAGTTTACAGATTATAGAAAAAACAGCTTTTTAGTGAGTCTAGAAATTTACAAAAATGCTAGACAAATTGTAATTGGGGATTGACAATCCTCTAGTGTGGCAGGCAGACAGCTATCGACGTCAGCTAGATACTAGTAGTAAACAACCATCCACATTGATGGCCGCGGATGTCGTTGAAGAACACGTCAGGCTTTGATAACGTTAACTAATAACTACAGTAGCCTATGTAGCCAAACTATAGAAACATAAAAGTTGCCTACATCATTGTGGCTTTACGATGATTAGCATACATTGACTAGCGAGCTGGAAAGATGGGCCGAATAATCAGAAGTCGTAACACTGAAGAACTTAAAACTGCCTAACAAACGTCACACTTAGCACATCATTAGCTAGGTTGACTAGCTTTTGTTTCTTGAGTAGTTGGCTTCTTACTTATGTGAAGTATACTAAAGCTAACTAGTCTTGCTAGCACTGTAGCATACAAGCATCATTGGTAACGTTAGATAGCTTCACTAATCTGTTGATGTTACAATGGAAGCTTAGCTAGCTAGTCTAAAAAAACAAAACAAACGCTGCATATGCTGGTTAATGTTGGTTATTATTGACCAGCAAGCAAACCCAACACATCTGCTAGTTATTTCATTATCAAATAAATCATGAGCTTTGAGTTTATTTCAGTAGTACCGCTAGCTTAGCTGTTTTAACATCTACGAATTAGCCATCACTTCACACTAGCACAAGTCGGGTGACATGGGGCCTTACCAGCATTCTGATCTCGGGGCCACAGGTAATATGTCGCCGGGATCACGATAAGTCCAACGAAGGACGTTAGGAAATAGAAAAATGTGTTGCCGCTGTCATCGTACTGGAACTGCTGCCCGGCCATTTCGTAGCGGCACTTGGGTCCCCCTGCTTCTCCACCGCTATACCTCCCCTATCAAGCCCTACGTATACGACTTGACAACCGCCAACTGGCCAGCTAGCGTTCGGCCCAAAACAGCATTGTGGAGTAATCGGGATACGTGGTTTACGCCTGCGCACTGTCTTGTCGTTTTCTTCTTCAGTGGTCTCTTCATGGTTGTGTCAAAAGCTGTTCGCTTTACAGCCACCTACCGTCCCAAGACTGCCAACATATTTCGCCCTTTACACTCGCATGCTTTGAGACAAGAGTGTGTACCTTTAAAGTGTGTATATGTGCGTGTGTTCGAAAGCAAAGATAGTCTGTGAACTTGAAGGGTTTATTGAAGCAAATCAATGTCAGGGTATTGTTTATCTCTATCCCAAGTTGACATAGTATGGGTATTTTAAAGGTACCAAACAAATTAATAGTATTTGTATCATCCTTACTATTATAAAATCGGCTTTATATTTTTGGCTTTCAGTGATGACATCATATGTACACCATGATGTCATTCAGAGGCTTGCGTTTGAGGTCAGGCACGGTAGCATCGGTGGCAGGGTAACCGACAGGAAGTAGCATCAGCAGCTTCTCATTGGCTGGCCGTTGGAGGAGATGTCTAAGCTGGGGGCCACAATTGAGGGGTGTGGAGGTCACGGTCACCAGACCTACATTCTGTCGGGGGAAAGCATACCATATCCCACTCAAAAACATCATTGCGTCAACTTTTGGGCACATCGTATGACTCAAGCCTACTCAAGTTTAAACGTATGGCCTTGTCATAGTGGGAGTCATAGCATAGGTCATGGTTGGGGTGTGTCATTGAAGGACCTTACCTGAAGTGCAGCCAATAACAGTCCACAGGATATGGAGACACTGATCTCATTGTAGTAGTGGGTCTTCTTAGCATTGGGTAGAATGCCATAGATCTGCTTGAAGATGAGGATGAGGTATGGAGCCGTGTCCAGATACTCCTTTACCCAGTTAGTCCTGGGTTGCAGAGGAACACACATAGGGGAGGAGGAAGAAAAGCGAGAGAAGAAGAATGTACAAGTTGTTCTACCCGAGATATCCTGTTTACGTAACATTTAGAACATCCGACAGAGCACAGAGACTGTGTTTATGTCTGTGCGCATGCGAGCCACTTAATAAGAGCCACTCAGGCTCTTTCAGGCCTGTCTTGTTTTGCAGTCGGGCTTCCACGCGTGTCGCTCACCTCAGCCTCTGCAGGTCACTGACCCACTTGTGCCCCATCCTCTGGCGATAGTTGACCTCCTCCTCCTCCTCCACGATGAGCCTGATCTGGTGCTTGGTCTCGGGGTCGCCCACCACCACATAGGTCCAGGGCTCCGTGTGGGCTCCACTAGGGGCCGTGCCTATACCCAGGAAAACAACGACCCCAGGATACACACTCAAGGCTGAACGTGTGCAGTGTGTACCTTTGAGATTGAAATGTGTTCATGCTGTCTGTGTGTGACTGTGTGTGTTTGTGTGTGTGCACATGCCCACACTCACCAGCAGTGAGGATGATGTTGTCGATGACCTCTCGAGGTACAGGCTCCGGGCTGATGAAGCGGACAGAGCGCCTCTGGTTCAGCAGACAGTAAAGGTCCTTGGATCTCTCAGCCATTATGTCAACAGGGTATCGCACCACAGGATAGGGCACGTGGGGAAGGTCCTCCTCCTCCCCACTGTCCACCCAATTGTCACCCTCTAAATGATGACAGGCAAGACGTAAGACCAATGATAAGGCACAAAATATAGAGATTGTAACTTTAAAATTGGCGAGGACATTTTGGCATGGTTTGAATACATTCCTAAGCTAAACAGTCATTCATTTGGGTTACCAGATGTACCCTTTGGACCCTGCGTGGGATAAGGGGAATTTTGCCCAGATCGGCCTATACTCTCTCTGCTCTCGCTCTCACACCCTCCCTTGTTGATAATAACCTATTTTATTTGCATACATAACTTCAACCAACGTCTGCACTAAAAGTAAATGTGTAGGTTTGACTATAGGCCTACTGCATATTCAAAACTATATTTAATTTAAATAGGTTACACTGTCAAATTGCTACATCAATACACTAACGTTAAACGTTAGAAAGCTATTTAGTGCAGGACGGCTGCACCATTGAGAAACTAATCAGCTGCGTCGATACGAATATCAAAATTAAACTCTTCTGAAGTACTGACTAACGAGTTTAAGCTTCTAAAATAATAGCGCAATTTCCTCCCAAGGTGGAACGCAAAACATACCTTCATCTTTGGATGTAATTTCTGTGTCGTCTTGTAAATCCCCATCCACCCATGGTTTAGACTTAGAGGAAGGTTTTGCTTCTTCTTTTGAAGTTTGCACCTTTTCCCGAGAGCTTAAAAATAGAACCACAATGACCACGCTTAAAATTGCAACGAGAATTGCGGTAAAACTCATGTTCTGCTGCCTCTCCAACTTTCACTCGGTTAATAATCAACAATTACGCATGAACTGACAGCACGGTTAGATATTAAAACTACTACTATAAAGTCTCTAAACTACCCTATGCGTAGCGTAACCCATGTATATGACCCGTATAACTTTAGGCAGGTGTGCTAAATGTCTGTTACCTACGCCTGGTTCACACGAGTATTTTTACTGATCTTTCTGGACAGGGGCATTGGGCATGATCCAAACGTTTGTGATATAGCCTACAAATTTGCAGCAAACGGATATGATGAGCTGTGCCAGAGTTGTAAAACATGTTCTTATTGGCCATTCATGTGGACCCACAATTTCGTTTTTCTCTACTTTTAATCTACAGTAAAAAGTTAAGGATTTTCTCTACTGTAAGCCTACATCTGCATTCTGGCGAGGTAAATCTCGCCGACCGCCATTTGACAGTGCAAGGAAGGTTTGCATTGAAAAGTTACGCGCAGTCAGTAAAAGTACGCAACAGCTTGTACTAGGTTTCAGGTTTTAGAATGCAGTGCGGGAACACCTTGACTTTTTACAGTAGCCAATGTCTCAGCATACCTTGATATGCCACAAGGTGGCAGTATAATCCCAGACATAATTTATGATCCAATCATCTGAATTTGAATGAAGTGTAGTTGTGTGTGTATTTGTGTGTGGTGTATAGTAGACTATGAGTGTGTCCTTACATGCCCATGCTGTGGTTATTCATAGCAGGGGTGGGGAGATACCACCAAGCTCTCACATTTGGGACTTAGTGGAATGATCATCTTATATAAATTCCATTATTTATGAGTGTTTGAATCAGCTCTCTCCCCGCACTCTCTGATGCACTTCAGTTAACTGAGCAAGTTACCTTCAAAATTACAACTTATAAACTAAGTTAACTTAGAAGGCTCCCATATGTTTTTTAAAGCCCCATTTACCCATTCAGACCATTTTAGTCATGTAACCATGTTAGTAAAAGTAGAACGTGTTGGTTGGATTTCAAGTGTTAACTCGATAACTTGTTGGGGATATCTCGTTGTTATGATCAGTGACCTATGCACTTTTGTAAAGCTCTCTCTTGGAAGTCGCTTTGGATAAAAGCGTCTGCTAAATGAATAAATGTAAATGTAAATGTTATTTTGATCGTGGCTCCTCGATCAGATGACATCGCAGAGAAGCCCAGCCAGTGGTGTAGTATGGGGAAGTGAACACTCTCAATACACCATCTTCCATCCTCCCCTTGTCGTTCCCACCCTGTTTTGCCCCTTTTAAATGATATATGACCCAGGCCAAGGCTCTGGAGTCCCCAACATTGTCGAAAATGACTTCACAACACGCTGTAATGTGGCACTGACAGGGTTAAAAAAAAAGCCATTGAGGAAATTTGGCTGGCTCGCTCCGCCCTCTCTGCTGTCCCTCGCGCCGGGGATGCGCGACGAGCTTTAAATAGCAGGTGTTTAAAAGCACCGTTCATTCGCAGCCTGTTTCAGTCGTAGTGCCACTCATTCACCCACACATTGTCTAACCCACGCAATGTCAGCCGCCAGCACCGAGACGAGCGCCCCGCTGCCCACGGCCGCTAGCCGGGTATTCTTCCAGCCTGCGCCCGGCGTGGGTTGCGCCGGATCCAGCCCCATGCCCCGGGACGACCCGGTCCAAAGAAGGCAGGGAAAAGTGACGGTAAAGTACGATAGGAAGGAGCTGCGTAAAAGACTTATCTTGGAGGAGTGGATCATTGAACAGCTGAGCGAGTTATACGATTGCGAGGTGAGCATTGAGTTATTCCCTTGCACCAAAGGCTGTTAAACATACATCATACGGCTAAATGGTTTATTCGACAGCATGCTCTATTCATTTAAGCAATGTGCAAAATGCCAGTCTGTATGTCTGGGTCGGATGCGCTGTAGGCCTTTGAATGCCTTTGTTGATAAGGCATTTAAATAACTACAATTGACACTGTCTGATAGGACTGTGGCATCTTCAGTGAATGTCTTCTTTGTGCGCGTAAAATTAAGGTCGATGTCTCCTTCAAATACGCTTCCTCGAATCCCTGAATACTTGCTTGTCCCCAGTGAACGGAGAAGGACGGTCGGGGATGCGTAAAAAGCACCGACTGTCTGGATGCATAGTTTATAACCCCGGAACCCTCCAATCCGCCGGTCTATTCTCCTCTCCTCTGAAACCCATAGGGCTGTGTTTCTAGCTTGCGGTGAGAGCAAGAGCCAGCCTGGTGGACCACAGGGTCAATGCTAGAAAGGCTCACGGACAGCTGCGCTTTTCGCACATCAATTGCGTATTGAAGTCCTACTGTGACAAAATACGCGCTAATAAGAAGGGGGGGCGGGGTGTCACCTTGTTCTACTGACTGAGCTATTATTTTGGGTTGGTCAGTGTTTTACGCAATGGCACTTTTGATCATGTCAGTACCACTGAGACTAGGCCTATACCATTTTTGTATTCGTAATGACACATATGGTAATATTCACACCAATCGCTATCGCCGAAGGGGACTTTTCTGACCTTTTTAACCCTTGATAGGGTGACGATTTTCCGTGCACACTGTATGGACCGTGTGTCGATACGTTCTCGCGTGCACCCGTCTAATTTTTTAACAGTTCAAGAGGGGGTTGTTCCATAGGGAAATGGACTGTATGTGTTTGCACGCTCGCGGGTTCTCCATGTAGCACAGTATGCTGGAAGGAAAAAGGGGGGAGGGGATGGAAGAGAGCTGAGGACTGGGGGAGGAAAGAAGGCCAGAGGGTTAAAGAAAGATGTGCTGATGCCAGTCAACCCCTCTACTCCAATCCCTCTGACCTCCTTTCATCCAGTGAGCGATTTCCACAGACACAGATCTCAGACATAACCACCCATATGCACATTATGGGTGTCTGTGTGTGTGTAGCTTGTGCATCTGAGTCAAAATATAGATGTCATTTTTATGTATGTGCAGTGAGTGTTCTGCATGCACGAAGTGGGGGGGTATACTGTGTGTGTGTTTGGATGCATGGAGTGGGGCGTATATTCTATGTGTGTGTGCGTATAAAGTATGTGCCGTGTATGTTCATGCATAGTGTGTGCCCCCCTTCCCCACACACACACACACTGACAGTTTGGCACTCACTCAATCAAGAAACGTCCTTTTTTAATAATATTCCCCCTCAACTCATTACAACGTGTTGGTTCTGAACAGTATAATTATGTGATCCAGCCTCAAGCATGCCTTGCAGCTGTTTAATTTCCAACCTAGAGCTATATTGTAGGCTACTGTGTTTGAAATTCCCTGCTCTGTGACAGCTTGATGATAGAGAGGAAGAGACAGGGGGAGAGAGAGGAAGAGACAGAGGGAGAGAGAGGGAGAGACAGAGGGGGAGACAGAGGGAGAGAGAGGGGGAGACAGAGGGAGAGAGAGGGGGAGACAGGGAGAGAGAGGGAGAGACAGGGAGAGAGAGGAGGAGACAGAGGGAGAGACAGGGAGAGAGAGAGAGAGAGAGAGAGAGAGAGCGATAGATAGACAGAGGGAGAGAGAGGGGGAGACAGGGGGAGAGACAGGGAGAGAGAGAGGGAGAGGCAGGGGGATAGAGGAAGAGACAGAGGGAGGGAGAAATTCATTTTCAAGCCTGTCAAGCCAAAGGCAGTCTTTCGAGAGACAACACGCCTCTCAGCCTCCCTTCGACACAGAGATGATTAATGAATATCAACATCTGACGGTTTCCCATGGATCCTGTCAATGTCAAATGTCGTTCTGGTGGATGTAAGAGACGAATACAGCCCGTGACAAGGGTTACCTTAAGTAACTGACTTCATGTGACCTCCAAATGATCCTTTTTCAAACCACAACACAGCGCTGATTGACATGCTGCTTAATGAGAGCGTGTGAGGGAATGTATTACCAGCGTGTGGGGTCAGGTTGGCGCTCATCAACAGCCAGTAAACCCTTTTCTCAGCTGTCGCTTCTGAGTGAGGGCTGATGACTAACGACTATGTGGCCAGGTGGACTTTACGGCGGCGTTGTTTGGTCACATGACCAGGGAGACAGGACGTCACACCCGCTTCGTCCATGTTCAGACGGGGGGGAGAGAGACAGGTGTGCTGTGAGGGGATTCGTTAGTGTGGGATTGTTAGCATGTGTGTGTGTGTGTGTGTGTGTGTGTTCTCCAACTGCTGAATTGGCATTGCTGGACAGGCTTTAAGGTCAGGGTATGTATCGCTTTCATATGAAAACCGGACACCAGTGTGTGTTTGGTGTGTGTCTGTGTGTGTTTAAGTGTGTCTAGCATTGAAACTGATAGAGTGGCAGTGGGGTTATACTCTCTTCAGAGAAATTGATTTTTACTTCCTGTAATTCAACCAGAATGTTACCCCCCCTGTGTTTATGTACGTGTTGGTGTGTGTGTGTTATACCATGCTCAGTTGCCAGCTAATGTACAGTATGTCTACCTATGGCAAACTGGAACACCAACTTTATAAATGGAATCCCTTCATTCTGCACAGTTCTCTATACACACGATGTGCAGGAAAAGCAAGAGAATCTCAGAATGCCATTTACAGCACTGAAGCATGATCCTCTAATGGACCTCTCACTCTCTTTAGCATTTCCCTCTATTTCACCTTCTCTCTCTTCCTTTGCTCATGTTCCCCATCCTCCTTCTCCACCCTGTTACCTTATCCTTTGTAGGTCTCTCCCTCCCCCCCTCCTACACCCCATCTCTCTCATCGTGTTACGTAAGGGGTATTTTGTCAGTGATGAATGTTTCTCATAAATCCAATGAGAGCCCGGGCCTGCGCATGGGGTCTGTTCATAGAACAGCGTTCAGAGGGAGAGAGGGAAGGAGAGAGAGAGGGATGAGGAGAGAGGAGAGAGAGAGAAAGAGAGAGAGAGAGAGGGAGAGAGGGAATGAGAAGTAGCCTGGGAAGCAGAACTATCTGCCACCTCATGGTTTATCTGCTCTGACAGATGGGTCTGGCTACCCTCCCATTCAAACTGATTTCCCTCAGACCAGAATCAGGTCTGGCCAATCACAACTGTTTTTCTAATACGGGGCGGGTTTGATTTTGATCTGCATCCGTTGATAACCCCTGGGAAATGTCAAAACGAATTGAGAAGTTCCAGATCCACTCCGCATTCGTGAATTGGTCTGGCAATGCCTGGCTACGAGAAGGGAAGTATAGGACATGCTAGAGGTGGAGAGAGAAAGATACATCTCTGCCATTCTCCTGCTCAGTCACTTCCTTCAGTCTATCTATATGGTCTAGTCCGGTAATCTGGTCTAGTCCATTTTAGAACTGTCTGGTTTAGTGCTGAGGTCAAGTTCAGCCAGTGATTAAAAGCTCCCAGTGATGGATTCCCCCTGGCTCGGACTCCTCTTCTTCTCCTTCACGATCAATGGAGGTCGTTAGGAAAAACACAAGTGCTGCTTGTGGCTTTTCCCTCTCTCTCTGTTGTGTAGAGCTGCAGAGTCTGCAGGGTGAATATGCGAGGGCGTTCGGTTATTCCGAGACGAGCCGAGTCTGCAGTTTCGGTGTGAGCGTGCATGCTGCTGTGTGTCTGTGCTCTCTGCAGGGCGAGGAGGGAAGATGTTCGGGGTTGTCCTACTTTATTCAGGATACGAGTCAATGGATCCCATGTAGAAGCGTCTTCTTGTGCATGAAATACCGCAACCTCAACCGTGCTCTTTCCTGATGGTATTGATAGGAGATTTATCAGCTAAGAGTGTTAGATCGTAGGATGTCACACACACACACACACACACACACAGAAGATTGGGTCAGTCTGCAGTTTGTTTGGGCCAAGTGAAGGATAAGGAGACAGTAGCACAGGCACACTCCCCCTCCCCCTGTCTGCTCTATGGCCCCCCTGGGGCCCCCCTCTCTCTCCAGATCAATGCAAAGACAGAACACCAGCGTGGGTGGTAGTATACACTGACAGAGGGTCTGTCTCGGGGCAGATTTAGTGTGTAAGTGTGTGTGTGTCCGTCAGTGTGTGCGAGTAAGTGTGATAGACAGGGGATTCTGTATTCTGGGCCGACTCCCTCGCCCCCTGGCGTCAACACTGACTTCTTGCTGGTACAGCTGTAGCTCTCTCTCTCTCTCTCTCCTCTCTCTCTCTTTCTCTAGGGTTCTCTCCCTCTCTCTCTCTCTCTCTCTCCGTCTCCCTCCTATGACCTTGAGTTTCCCAGGTCTCCTTGCCATCTCCTTCCTATAAACCAATCTATAGTATCATGTGATCCTCATAGACCATGCTATTGTCGAGGAGAATGCTGCAATTCTACCCTGGGCATGTCATCACAGCTCTATCGAACAGACATGCTCTCACCTAAGCACACACACATACAGGCATCTGTATCTGTGAACCCACACATACGACCCACACGCTAACAGATCTAACAGGCTGTCTTTATTGGGATTGATTAGGTTGGTGGGAACCACTATAGCCTGACCAAACTGCTCCACTAAACAGCTCCACTACAGGAACATACTAGACTGCACCTCTCACCAACCAATACATCGACTGGTCAATGCTGAACAAAACATTTAGCAAACGCTCTTATCCAGAGCGACTTACAGTAAGTACAGGGACATTCCCCCCGAGGCAAGTAAGGTGAAGTGCCTTGACCAAGGACACAACGTCATATCGCACGTCTGGGAATCGAACCGGCAACCTTCTGATTAATAGCTCGATTCCCTAACCGCTCAGCCATCTGACTTGACATACAGCAGCTGAAAACCAAGCTGGCACCGTGATCTGTGCTCTATAATCCCTCCTGCTGTGTGTGTCGTTGTGAGAATATGGATAGAATGAGACCCGTGCATCGATTGAACAGGTCTGGACGATTGATGTGACTTGCCCTCCCAGACAATGATCATTTAAATGTTAGGAGGTTGAAAACAATTAACTGTGAAATGTTAGTTGGTTGAAATTTGAAGATCATGAAAACGATGAACTTACATGTAAAGACATGTGACGGAATTAGAACCCCGTAACTGCCATCGGTCAATGCAGGTGTCAGTGATTGATTGACACTTAAGCCTGGAGGGAGGAGACGATCGATTGGATGACTGTTTTAATTAGTGACCCTGATTTGTTTTAAGAACGAGGGGCTACACATGCTGTAGCCCCTAACACAACAGGTCAGGATCTTTAAAAGTGTGTTTGAGTGTGAGGTGTGTGTTTGTTCAGCTGGTAGCTATCTCTGTATATTTAAACCTTGCTTATCAACACCTCCATTTTGTTTTGGAGATGATGCATCTGTTCTTTGGTGCCATATGAAATGTGTCAACACACACACACACACACACACACACACACACACACACACATACACACACACACACACACACTGTGGCTGAGTGTCAAATATGTCTCAAAACAAAAGGTCAACCAGTGTGTACTTTTAAGTACTCTCCTATTCTCTATTTCTACACCCCTCTTTCACCCTACTGTCCTCTTCCTCTCCTCCTTCACTACCCTTTCATGCATCCCTCCCTCCAACCGATCACACACGTTTCCCTCGAAAGACGTGTGATTTCAGTTCTGTCTGCTAGCGGGGGGCTGATGGGAAATCTGCTTAGAATGAGTCAAACTGCTGCATGCTCTGTTTTTATGTGAGAGGGTGGGGGGGGCAGTGGAGGGAGATACAGTGAGGGGATGTATGGTATTAAGGAACTGGATGTCCCCCTAATACTGCCTCGAGGAGAGGAAAGCGGTAGGACGGTAGGAGAGGAGGAAGAGAAAACATGAGGCGTTGGACCACTAGACTTCCACAGAGAGAAGGATTCACAGAGATCTCTCCAGGGAAAGAGAGAAAAGAGAGAGAGCACTGGAGAAAGGGGAGGGGGGAGAGAAAGACTGAGAATAGATACAGCTGCTCTTTTTTTCCGTAAAGAAGAAAGAGGAGAGGGAGAGGGAGAGAGAGAGAGAGAGACAGTGACTGTGTTTTGACTTCATCTTACTACGACTATCCCCTCACAGTGCCCGACTGTTTGCCTATCAGTGCTCTCATTGTCCTGCCCTCCCAGCCGCTTGGAGTTTGTTTACAAGCACAGGCTCATTCTCACCTCTCTCGCTGGAGAAATCCTCAGTGGTGTGTGAAAGTTCACACGCCTGTGTGTGTGTAGGTTTATTACGTGTGTGTGTGTCGTGTATAGCACAGTGAGAGAGCACAGAACAGTCATGTGTGAACATCTTGACTTGGATGTTCCCGACTTGGATCTGTCGGAGCCGTCCATGTCTCTCAGGTCTAGCTGGAGCCGATGCATCATGATCATGTGACTGGCTGTCTGTCAGAGTAGGATTCTACCCCTCTCTCTCATAGTGAGCCCTTTAATAGCCCTCCACCAGTTCAGATCCAGAGCCACTGTTAGCAGTAGTTCTGTTAGCTGAAAGAAGCTCATAGCCAGGAGGCGGGGTACCTGAAGACTGTTGAGGGGGGGAGGGGGGGAGGGAGGAAGAGAGATGAGAGGGAGGGAGGGAGAGATGAGAAGAAGAGGGGGGATTCCCTTCCATCTTACTGCAGAGGGGAGAGGCAGAGCGTGCACTTAGAACTGAAGCAGGTGTATTTTCCTTCTCACTTTTTTCAACTCTCTTCTCTTTGTCTGGACTCGCCGTCTTTTTCTTCCTCTCTTTTTTTTCCTTTTCAGCACGATGTTATCCCCTCAAAGAAGTCGTCATTCCTTCTCACCTTGCTGAGATAACTCTCTCGTCTTCTTCACCCTCTCTTTCGCTATCCCTCCCTCCCGCCCCCTTCTTTCTCTCTTTGTCTCTCAAAGCGAGGATGTGAATAAAGTTAATATGCTGTGTTATCCCAGCCCCTCCTCCCTCTATCACCTTGTGTAACGGAGTGCTGCGGAGGGCTGAGCTGGGCTGTTTCCTGCACCGCCCACTCCTCCATCATCCTCCTCTCAGCCCCACAGACCCAAACTAATCACTGCGACCCACTTATCTCCCCTCCCCTCTCTCTCCCTCTTTCTACATTTCGTTCAATCTGTCTCTCCTTCGCTAAGCCACCCTCTCTCTCTCTCTCCTCTCTCATGCTCTCTCTCTCATGTCTCTCTCTCTCTCTCTCTCTCTTCTCTCTCTCTCTCTCTCTCTCCATGTCTCTCTCCATGTCTCTCTCTCTCCATATCTCTCTCTCCATGTCTCTCTCTCTCCTGCCGGCTCTCAGTCGTCCTAGTCTCGGTTCGTCACTCTCTCCTTGTTCTCTCCTCAGGCTCTCCTGTTTCATCATCCTTTTCTCTCTCTCTCTCTTTATCACATTCATACAGAAAGGTTTGGAGGAGCGGGTCAATTTATCATCTTAATCACTAGATAATTGCTGTGTGTGTGTGGGGGAGGGGGGTCCCGTGTTCTCTGGAGTACTACTTGGAAGGTCTGTGGGTGACTGTAGAAGACAGTAGAACCATCTGCAGGTGTTAGCTTTGCTAAAACTGTACGCCAGAAGAGTTGTCTCTTAAAAGCGACATCGTTTCATCAAAACTACCCGGGCGTGTGAGAGTGAAGGTGAAAAGTGTTCTGGGTATAAAGTAAACAAGTCATTCTGGTTCTGGTGATACGACAGGTAGCCAATTGACTGATTCATTGCGACACATTTGACACTTTGTTTACGTGAATGTGTACGGAGGATGGTGAGTCACTGAGGCTGGGCCGGCTGGATTCACCTCACTGAGGTCACAGACTGCTGTGGCTGCTCAGCAGTCTCTGTGAGCGAGCCCTGCGAGTAGACCAACCAGCTCCTTCTGTTTCTCCTCCTCCTTCTCCTTCTCCGTCTCTCTTCTTCTCTCCTGAGCTCTTCTGGTATCTCTCTCTGTCACTCTTCTCTGAGGGCTGAATGGAAAGTCACGTTCCTTGGGAGGTTCTGGGGTGAGGTTCTGGGGTGAGGTTCTGGATAAGACCAGGACTATTTATAGATCGGTGACACTAAGGGTCCATCTACAGCTGTTTGAGAGGCTTAACAGCTTTGTGCCTGCCCACTGTCATTACACACACACACACACACACACACGTGACACAAGTAATGACAGGGGTGCATGCACACATGGCACACACACACAGACCCACTCACTCGCGTAGCCACTCTGCTCTTCAGAACAGTGCAGAGCTGTAGGGTTTGGAGAGAAGTGTGTGTGTGTGTGTGTAAGAGAGAGTGCAGAGCATGTCAGCAGTGTTCATCTGTGGCCACGCTTCAAATACAGCTCAGTCATCATCACCAATCACTAGGAGAGAGAGATGAACTACATGCTGACAAGAGGGAAAGGCACACAAACACACAAACACACAGGGCACCGACAGGTTCATGTGTAATTTAATATATGTTGACACCTCCTTTAGCTGGCTCCTCATAACATTCATACCAGCTGCATTTGAATATATCAACGCGATGAAAGAGTGTCATTCTCACGCCAAATTTGGAATTAGAGGCTTATTTATATTTCAACAGAAGCATACAAAAAGAAAGAGAGAGCGCGAGAGAGAGAGAGCGAGAGAGAGAGCGAGAGAGAGAGAGAGAGAGAGGAGAGAGAGAGAGAGAGAAAGAGAGAGAAGAGGGAGAGAGAGAGAGCGCTTGTTTATCTGTTCCTGCCATTTCCTCAGGAAGTGGGTCACTATGGTCTCTGTCACCCAGACCGAAAGGCTGACATTCATATTCAGTTTTTCCTGCTCATATATATTTATAAACTCAACCCTGGTTTATATTACGGAGTGACGCCCTTTACTTATCCTTGCCTAGGACCGTAGGATCATAAGAGCGACTGAAGTGAAATCACTTTTCCACCTCCTTTGGCTACGTCTTTAGTGTGTTCTAACATCTATCATCTCCTACTGACTGCTAGATACCCCTTCCTTGTGTCTCCACCTCTCCCATCCTCTCGGTTTCATCTCAGGACTTTGAGTTGAAGCGGTACTCTGTCCCCTTCTCTGTTTTGGAGAGCAAGACCATTGCAAGAAACAGCCTTTAGCTGTAGAACTGGAGAAGATTCCCCTCAATAATGCAGATACTATAAGGAATTAAACAAGTCTTGTGTGTGTGGTAGTCAATTACCCTGCCATAGTCGCACACTGGATTTTAACCCCCCCCCTCCCCCCATCTCCACGCACAAATCTCGCTCTGCAGGATTTGCACTTGCCTAATTCAAAGAGCCAATCCCTTATGATGAGGTCTGAATACCATGCAGCCCGGGGCTATCATCACATACGAACACACCCACACACCCACACACACCAACTTTGTGGCGTAAGAGTTCCGAGGCACACGGATCTTTGAAGTGGCGCGCGGCGTAACGTCCTGTTCCTCGTCAGCCGTCGAGCCGCGTCGGCGCTGCTGCAGTGACAGCTCCAGATTACACTTTCATATGTCTGCCCACAGAAGAACAGCCCAGCTGTGTGGTACAGTACACTGTGTTGTCGGTAGCTTAGTAACCTATCCTGTTGTGCTTTGAGTGAGCTTGGATTCTAAATGTGCTGGCAATTAGAGAGAGGTGGACCGTGGAGTGATTCCGGGGTGTACGTGTGTGCGTGCTTGCGTGTGTTTTGTGTCTTGGGCAGTGTGTATGTTTGTGTTTCATGGGCTGTGTTTTTGTGTTCATGGGCCATGTGTGTTCATGAAATGTGTGTGTGTGTGTTCAGGGACTGTATGTGTGTTTATGTGTGTAGACTTAATCATATTTCAGATATGTGTTATTTACCCGCATCGCAGAATGTAATTTTCTATCTCAGGTAAATAAGCCACAGACTGACCAGGATGTAGCATAAATGTATATTTGACTATCTGACCTTCCGTGTTTGTGTGTTCTTACAGGAAGAGGAAATGCCAGAGGTAGAGATTGACATTGATGACCTGCTGGAGGTCAACAGTGAAGATGAGAGAGCTGTCAAACTGCAGGTAAGGTGTGGGTGTGTGTGGGTGTGTGGGTGTGAGAGCCAACACGCAGATACTCATTCTGATTTTGACACATGAATCATTAATGGCTCAGGTTGAACAGATGAAATGCCTCTTTCTGGTCTGTCCTGTTTTGCTTGCCGTCATTTCGCCTAATAGACCAGTGGGCCCCGCCATCACGTTCTCTAAAGAGTTTCATAAAATATTTCTCTCTTTCTTTCTCTCTCTCTCGCTCTCGCTCTCTCTCTCTCTCTCTCTCTCTCTCTCTCTCTCTCTCTCTCTCTCTGTATCTCTCTCTCTCTCTCACACACACACACACTCTCTCTCTCTCTCTCTCTCTCTCTCTCTCTCTCTCTCTCTCAGGAATCCTTAACAGACTGCTTTAAACCCACAGATGTAAGTACTTTTTTTTTACGATTCTTCAACTCCCTCATACAAACAGACACAGACACACAGACAGACACACACACCGGCAAACAAACAGAAACGCAATCACACACATAGCCACTTCTACGCGCAGACACACAGACACTCACGACACAGACACACAGACACACATACAGTACACACATGCACATTCACAAACACAGACACATTCACTCAGCCCTTCCCACCCTGAGGCATTCAGACAGTCATTCTGTCTGCTCACATCGCTACATTCTGACCTGAATACACACATAGGCTGAAAGGACCAGATATCCTAGACACATGCACACACACACACACACACACACACACACACACACACACACACCACACACACACACACACACACACACAGGAGACCACTTTGCCAGCTATTGAGTACAAAAGAGCAGCCCACTCAAATCCACCATGAGTTTGTTACATCAACCTACTGACCTACAAGCCTCACCATCGCTCAAACACACAAACACAAGCACACAGACACAGACACACACCCACACACTGAACACAGTCATCTATACTTTAGTCAGAAACACATGCTCATGCTGATGTGTATTGTGAGTGTATACAACTTTTGACAGTGAGTGTGTGCCGGTAGTGATGATCAGTGTTTGGGTGGGTTAGGGTTAAACCATTTTTGTTATTAAATGGAGCACACACAAATCCACACACAAATCCAAACACCTTTGCACACTGGAAACACATCCTGCCAATCCACTCCAATGACCGTCTGTCATTGAAGTGTGTGTGTCTAGGCACGGTGTGTGTGTGTGTGTGTGTTTGTACAGGGTGTGCACACGTGTGCTAGAACCCGATGGCGTTAGGTCATTCTGTGACAACCGCCGCAAGGACATTGGTATGCAGAGTGGATAGCTGGCCAAGTGGATAGCTGGCCAAGTTGACAGCGGTTGATATGCGTCATGTCCGCACACACACGCGCACACATGCACACGCACACACACACACACACCAACAGTGGTTGAGTGTAATGTTTGGGGGGACAGTACAGGCGTTGTTCTATGAATACAGTCACACAGAGAACTCTCACTTAGGGGCCAGAAAGAGAGAGAGAGAGAAAGAGAGAGAAATAGATTAAAGAGACAGAAAGAGGGAGGGAGGGAGGGATGGATGAAGGGAGAGATGGGAGACTGTAATTAGGTCAGGGTTTCTTTAACCTCTAGTACAGTGAGGATGTCAGTCTTGTTTACAGATCGTGTCTGTACTAGTCTCATACATTCTTTCTTTCTCTTTCTTTGTTTTTCTTCCTGTAGGATTTTGTCCGTGACTTGCTGGCCAGAATAAGGGGGATGAGAAAACTCAGTGCACCATCAAAGAAAGGTCTATAATGGATGGCAACCACATCAACCATAAACCAACCATAATCCAACTGTTCAAGCATTCTACTGACCTACCATGTGTTAACCCCGTTCTACACAAAAGCTCACAATAGATTTTCTTTTTTTTCTCTTCAAAAATAACTAATCTTTACCCTTTGCCGGTGATGCAAACATACTGCACTACCAATCCATTCAAAGCATCTCAAAATGCCAATAACTGATGCAAATAACATACAAAATATGCGTATGTCAATGACACAACTACAACATTTTACAGTCAGAAACTGAACGTGTTAACAGCAGTTAAATACAACAATACTCAACATTCAATCAATATTAACTTAAAACACATATTGTTTTTTTTACAAACCTCATAGCTCCTCCACCTCTGAACCCAGCAGCCATACAAACCAACACTGTCCCAGCAAACTATATAACCATAGGGATTTTAAAATGATGATTTATTTATTGTTGAATTAATGTGTGCTTTGCAAGCCGTAAGCTATTTACACACAATGCT
Source organism: Mallotus villosus (assembly GCA_903064625.1). Lineage (NCBI taxonomy): Eukaryota > Metazoa > Chordata > Actinopteri > Osmeriformes > Salangidae > Mallotus > Mallotus villosus. The sequence continues at coordinate 2,594 of CAEFZP010005770.1, read as the reverse complement.
TCATAGTTTCCCAGTTTTACTGAGGTATTTAATGTTACAACTTTTCAAGTGTTTGCCTATGTGTGTTACAGTATGAGGACATTACACTCCATAGCATTATATTAGCAGCCAAACAGCTGATTATCCCCAACCAACTTGCCAGCCATGAATGCAGATCTGAAGAAAACAGATGTTCCTCAAAGCCCAAATTCTAGGTGGTGCGTGAGCATCTAACAGTCCTTCAGACCTGCAACCACAGAAAGGGTTCCAGACAGAGGACTGTGCATTTCAGATCTGCCGTTATCCGCTGTTCAAGTACTCATCCCCACCGTAGCAAGGCATGATGGGTACTGCAGTTCTCTGGGTGAGACTACAAGACCTGTATGATTGGCGGTCCTGAGCTTCTCATGTCACATCACACCCATTGCTTCCTCCTTTGCCATCACCGATTGGTTCACCTCTGTTGATAATTGATGTTCTAACAAAAGAAAAACATATCCGTCATCTGTCAGGTCACTGTGGGAGTTTGTGGCGAGGTCAAGCACAAACCATTGTTACAACATTGCTGTATTGCTTTCTGTGTTAATGTAATACACAATTAAATGCCTACTGGAAGATCTGTGGTAGGGATCCATGGGGCAGATCAAAGAACCCGGAGAGGGTCTCGATATGCCCTCTGTACGCCCTCTACACCACTGAAGAGGGTCACACACTGAGATCACGGTTCATTTCACTTCATAGAAGGTCGTAGAAGTGTCCGTCGCTGATGAGGATGTTCTTTTTTATGTTTATGGACGATATAAGTTCAAACGATACACTTTTTAAATATGATGTTTCCGCAGGCTATAGGGTGTGCTCTGAAACAAGCTCACGTTTTTACAGGGGAGGGTTTTAGTGCTATTTATTGTCGGCAGCCACCTTTGCACCAACTACACTCAAAACCCGAAAACCAGATGCTCTGATACTCCACTTTCAGCGGGTTGGCCTCCAGGTCCAATTCAAACACAGTCAAACCTGACTGGACTCATCTGAAATGGAACTGAGCCCAAACCTGCTCTGTACTAACTCAAGCTGCCAAAGACAAAAGCAGGGCAAAATTCAATTTCTTCTAGTAGTGAAGCACTCTTACAGCATGCTAACGGCAGAGAAATGGTTAACATAAGAGTAGATATTACGAACTTATAAACAAGCAACAAAAAAAAAGGAATCATGTTCACCATGTTTTTACCACTCTGTAGAACTTTATGTTCAAATGGCGTGACTGACACGTCAGAAGGAAACCAGGAAATCTAACGGTGCTGTTTCAGTTCTTCATCCCCCCTGCTTGGTATACGGTTGTGTAATAGGGGTTTTAAAACGTTGGTTGATGCCACAGCCTTTGAGTGTATCTGTCAAGTCTGTCATTATTGACACAGCTAGGTAGGGGTGCATCCCAAGCTTCCAAAGTTGCTTCCTTTCCTTGTCTCCCTCCTTTCCATTCGAAGTGAGAGCGGCCGTCAACAAACAGAAACTAGGGTCGGCCATTTTGTTGTCTGCTTTGAGGTTTCCAATGCGAATGAGGGGGAGAAGAAGGAAACAAGTAGATGAAGCCAACTGTTGATATGCACCTTAGGTCAACAGGCATAGGTATTTCTTCTCTTAAGAGACTGTTCAGGGGATGTAGGCGGAATTCTTTTTTTATCGAATGGAATTTCATGAGTATGTGAAAAAGTGTTTCAAGAGTGTATGTATTGGAGAGTTTTATGTTTGCATGTGTTTTTAAAGTAGCATGACACGGGGGACATTTTGTTGGCCCAGAACTTTTTAATTTAATAATAACTTTTCCTTTTTATACCTTATTATGATCACTATACTCTTTTTTTCTGCAGGAATTGTATTATTTTGTTGTACATCCACAATGAGCGTCTATGTTTTTAAACTGTAAATGTGTGTGTGGTCTTGTTTTTGCTGATAATAAAGAGAGATTCATGACTCTGAACTGTTTAAAAGCCGTGTCCCCTGTGGTGTTTGTATCTAAGGTGTGTTTCAGCATGCTTTATATTCATGGGTTTCAGTCACGTGACTTTTTTGTTGCGGCCGCCATCTTGAGGACGAATTCGAAACCTGTCCTCGGGTCTCCTCACTGAGAATGGATGGTACTGTCCGGTGGGGTCGCACATTTTTGTTTTTTGGGTCACAAATTCTGACGGCCGTCAGAACTGGTGACCTCTGTGGTACTGGCTCTGTGATTAATCAACATCAGAAAACATGGGTCCAGGTTAGTGTGAAGGGATGAAATAACCACTCCAAACTATCGTGCGAAGTTTTAACTCCTTTGGGAAGCAGTTACGGTGGGGTCACACATTTTAGTTTTTTGATTACATTTAGTACATTTGATTAATTCATTAATAAACGAAATAAAGGGCAATCCAAAGTTTGCAGTTTTTTAATTGGAATGGAAAATGGAAATGTATGTAAGCATTATCTACCATTCAGGCAATACAGTTGGGGCTGTGTTGTAGGCTGCACCATTTATAGACCGATACATTACACCAACACAGACCAACGAAGACCTGGGGCATCGCACTCCTCCTTAGTGGGCTCACAATGAATGTCATTCGATTTAGTGACACACA